>OX393580.1:50675567-51067029 GCA_947652605.1 Elmis aenea | reverse complement strand
CATTCATTTTATTGAAACACATTACACATTAGTTTGCTTGGAAATCTATTTGTATTTATTTATAGATACATTACTTAAATAATTGCATAATAAAATACAACATAATTAAGATTGGAACACTGTTGTAATCTAGTGCACTTTGCTCTTATTCTTTTGTTTTTTTTTTTTAATTTTCACAAATATGATTCTAGGTCACTTGATTATTTGTCTCTGCAGTAGGTAGTGCGTTGTTAGAGATAATGTTTTAAACATGTTTACGGTTTTGTTTATTTTGATTACTATTATTAGTTTGTTGGTAGTCATAAAGGGGATTACGAATGAAATATTACCACTGATTAACGAAACGTAAACTTTTTAAAAATAAGGTACCTGTAAAAATTCTTGCCCATGTTTCATTGCCATTATTTAAGCTTTGGAAGTGGTTCCATTTTGAGGTTTAAATCGATTATTAATTTAACGAAACTTTTTGTGCCATGGGTATTTAAAATTTTATAAGCAAAACTAAAATAGAATCAGACAGTTTCGAAAAGTTTTTGCTTCCTAATTACTACAGTAGGTACCTAAATAAAATTATAAATTGTCAGGGCACTATTAGAGCTTTGTGGTGGCAGCACTTTTTTTATAGTTGTGTTATAGCAGTGTCTATAGAATATTAAACAAAAACTATCTTGAAAAAATAAACCTCCTACATTTTTTTTACATTTTTAAGGCTCATTTATTTTTCTGTTAAGGTGAAATTTAAATAAGAAATAGTGATATAATAGACATGTGTTTTATTCTCTCATTTTAAATCAGACGACATGAACAGAAATCTCGTTTTTAATTTTTATCTATGGGTGAGTCACGACGGACGCGTCGGAGTTTTATGGCAAAACGGTTTATATTTTTCAATTTCTGTCGCTGTTAGATTATGTAAGTCAATAAGGGCTACATTTTACAAATATTTTCAAATATACAGGGTGCTCCAAAAAAGAGTGCCATATCAAAGTTATACTTTTTCTTATGGAACACCCTGTATATTTTTACATTTTTGGATTCCTCTTTAAATTTACTTCAAAAAATGTAAAAGGTTATAGGGGTCTAAAGTCAACCGTTCTCGTGAAAATTGCATTTTCATGAAAATACAGTTTTTTCAAAAATTTTCAACATTTGAAAACTTTCACAAGTCTGAAGAAATTCGCTTGAAGATAAGATTGACAATAGATTATGTAACACTTTGCACCACCTACATTTTTAAAATATTATACAGGGCGTTTTTTACGCTTGGCCAAACTTGTGAAACTTTAAACATCGATAACTCATTTTTTTAAATACAACGCCCTATATTTTTTTGCACTGTCTTATAGAAAAATTAATTCTCTTTCAAAAACATTAAGGCTGTTTTTCACCTAAAATTGATATTTTCCGAGATATCGCGATTTTATTGTTAATTATTAGGGTAAAGTAATATTTTCAAGTAGGCAATGAAGGTAGACAGCGGTAATTTAAAACAATTGAAAGAAAAAACAAGACACTTATAATTTTATCGTTTGACTACACCGTTTTGACATAGTTTTATAGGAAAGTTGTAGTTTTACCATACGTTTAAATAGAAATTTTTTAAAATTATTTATGCATTTATTTATTGGTTCAGTGTTATAAGATAATAACTAAATCCTATAAACCATTTTTTGTCTGTTTACGATACGATACTACGACACTTTACTGAAAACAGTACCAACCAAGTATTTTTTTTAAAATGTAAAATTAGACAAGTCAGTATTACTTTTTTTTTAAATCGGCGTTCCGTTCTCGTAGGTACCTAATACATTATCAATCGGTTTTTAGGACTTGGCAAACCATCAAACTCAATTATATGAAAAATATTGTGGCCCTGATGAGAAACCTATATTTAAACGTAAAAATGGTAAATCTACAACTTTCTTATAAAAAAATGTCAAAAATGTGTAGGCACACGACAAAATTATAAGTTTCTTCTTTTTTCTTTCAATTGTTTTAAATTACCGCTGTCTACCTTCATAGCCTACTTGAAAATATTACTTTACCCTAATAATTAACAATAAAATCGCGATATCTCGGAAAATATCAATTTTAGGTGAAAAACAGCCTTAATGTTTTTGAAAGAGAATTAATTTTTCTATAAGACAGTGCAAAAAAATATAGGGCGTTGTATTTAAAAAAAATGAGTTATCGATGTTTAAAGTTTCACAAGTTTGGCCAAGCGTAAAAAACGCCCTGTATAATATTTTAAAAATGTAGGTGGTGCAAAGTGTTACATAATCTATTGTCAATCTTATCTCCAAGCGAATTTCTTCAGACTTGTGAAAGTTTTCAAATGTTGAAAATTTTTGAAAATACTGTATTTTCATGAAAATGCAATTTTCACGAGAACGGTTGACTTTAGACCCCTATAACCTTTTACATTTTTTGAAGTAAATTTAAAGAGGAATCTAAAAATGTAAAAATATACAGGGTGTTCCATAAGAAAAAGTATAACTTTGATATGGCACTCTTTTTTGGAGCACCCTGTATATTTGAAAATATTTTTAAAATGTAGCCCTTATTGACTTACATAATCTAACAGCGACAGAAATTGAAAAATATAAACCGTTTCGCCATAAAACTCCGACGCGTCCGTCGTGACTCACCCTGTATAAGTTAAGAGACGATGTAAATTTTATACGATTGGCTGTAGCAGTTCGGATCAGTTTTGTATACTGCGTATGTACGTATTTGTACGATGTATCACAACCATGCTCTATATTCACAACACACGGTGAATTTATCCGGCAGCTATTTCTCTCAAATAACGCATGCATATCTTTATCGATGACTACTGAATATCAAATATGCATAATTGGTTGAGAATTACTTTCGCAACAGTATTTATTTATAAGGTATGCATATAAATCAGTGAATAACTGAAGGAAAACGGCTTTAAATTGACAAACAGAAAGAGAATTATTGAATTGTAAAGTGGCGCGTAGCGGTTTGATTGTAATAAATCGACATAAACATCTCTATGAGCGGAATAATGTAGGTATTTGTTTTCATTGTCCCGTTGCACAATTGACAACATCATTGTACTTAACAGTGTGTCGATGACACGGAATAAATCACGATTTTTCCAAATGAATTCCACGAATTAGCTCGCCTGCGGTGCTAGTGCCGTCGTTAACAGATCCAGCGTGGACGAAGCAGACAGATCAAGGACTTCGGTCCCGCAAGCGACTGGGTACCGTTTTGGGACCCCAATTCACGTAAATGTAACATCGTAGATACCGTTGACAAATATTTTTGAAGATTTTCTGCGCACCGTCCTAACAAAATCTGTTTTTTAGCCCGTAGTTAAACAAGCACATGCGCCCGCCAATTTTTTTGTTTACATATTCCTCGTAGTCATCATGAGGTTAAGTTATAACAATTGAAGGTCTTATAAATATGAAGCACGAAATGGTACATTATAGAAGAACAACGAGCATTGTTCAAGAGAATGTTCGCGTCTCTCAAAATGGAAAGATGATATAAATAAATCGAATGTCCGAAATTTTTTCACTGGATGCTCCAAGACCGGCTTTTGTTGTGCGAATTTAACGGTATTGACAAACGAGTGAATATAACCTTGTCTAATAAACTCGTTAAGTGAAACTGGCAAATGATATAAAACTTTAAAAATAAGTTAGAAGAATTATAATTACGGTAAACATAATACCATAATTATTGTTCTAATAATGGTAATTAATCTATCGTGTATACAAATTATACGCTTGTGTATAAATAATTGTAATTCTTTTAATTATCTCAAAACCTGTGTTGTTAAAATTCTTTCAGTAAGCTAAGATACTTATGTTAATAACATCCAAATTAATATGGATCACATCTGCGTCACACAGGTTAACTTTAATGGATTAATTCAGACCGAATGGGGACAGAGCTCTCCTTTTCAGCAAATAAAGATATTTTTCATCTCCTGCAAGAATAATTGATATATTTCAAGTGTAACTTCATCAATAATTCTACTGCAGGGGAAAATACACTGTGATTTGTTGAAAGAAACTGATTGAAACAAAAAATTGTTATTATTATACATTACTAAAAAAAGAATGACAACAAGGACCCAAAATCTGTGGACAGTCAGGAGTGGTAATTAAGAATCAACCACCGAAAATTGTCCAGCCGGTAAAAAAAAAAGTTTGTTAATACTGTTGTGTTTTAATGGTTTCTTATTATGTAATAATTGCTCTTGACCTGTGTATTACGTAAAACAACGTTTGAGGGTCCAACCACGTTATAAAAATGATCAAGAGTCATAATAAAAAACAGTTATTATAAGAGTAATAAGTACTCTTTTCCAACAGTGCGGTCAGTCACAACATCTGCATACAATAGATCGATTTGTATTAAACATTTAGGGAATGATAACACTGAATAACTTTTAATCAACAATATTACAAAAACACCAATAAAAATTTATTGCGACCCAATTTTTAGTCTACAACTGTTAAGGCTAAAGTTATTTTGGATTAGTATTTAGTGTGATATTTGTTTGATAATAATCAAGTTTGGTGTGAATTGGTCGTAAAAATTAGACGTGTGTGCTATGATCCTTATGGCACAAGATTAGTAACTAGGTTACAATATTATTTTATGTTGTCTATATTAATTTATCATTCACTTATTAGTTCTAATTTAAGTCAAGATTGTGTGGATTTTGTTTAATTTTGTTTTAATTTAACTCGGGTATATACACATGTATGTATATGTGCATAGAAATTTCAAGTAATTTATTAGAAACACTGTTATTCGAAGTAATATAAATCGGTTTTATTTAAAATCACCTATTTTATTACGTATAAAGAATCTCATTTTGAAAAACTGGACCAATTTTGAAGTACCCTTCTCAGTTTTCGTCTATTTTCTCTACAAAATAGTTCTTCATGGATAATAAATAAAAACTGCTATTGACAGAAAGTCTTAAATTTGGTCTACAGTAGCACTTAAACATGCTAAATCGTAAATAAAAGTTAAATATAAACATTAAATAATACAAATTGTTTAAGATAATGTATAATTTTTCTGGAATAATTATCTAACACTATAAAATACATTTAAAAAAAGTTGTCTTTTAATACTTACCAATATTGTTAAACCTGTTTATACGAAAACCTTAAATATCCTGTAATAACATAAAATCGACATGCCCTACTTTCAAAACAGAGTAATGATATTGGTTTAGACTTTGGAAAATAGTTTTTATTTTATATGCATAACATATTATTAACATTGTAAAATAATTAATGAGTAATTTATACCGCTCAGATGAAAAAATTTTATTATTTTTTTTTGTAATTAACAATCATTTGGAAGTTATTTTAACTATGTTATTAAAGAACAGAAAAATGAAGCAAACAAGCAATTAGTTCAATACTATTTTGTTCCGATTAACTACGTAATTGCGTGCGCATAAAAAACTGAAAATTGCCGTAAAAACTTTCAAGGATATACGCATATTTATCGTTTTCTATATTATAACTATACCAAGAATTTTGTTATTTTGCAACGTACACCAAATCTGACCAGCGAGTCATCGTGTTGGGGTTTTGCAAACCATGGTAATTAACTATAACGACTTCTTTTTATAATTTGGTCAGCTAAACACCAAAATTAAAAGCTAGTGTCTGATCAATTACAATAAATTACTATTGATAATAACATGTGGGAAAGTAATTGAGAATGACAGGAAATTTCAATAATATATAAATTATAAAGTATTATAAAATTAGCATGATTTTTTCATAGCTAATTAAGAAATACATTGATCTTGGTACGTGGGATGTTTTCCAGGAAAAACTATTGTTGCTACTCGTTTTATTTCTATGAAATTTGTAAAGTATACTGTGACATATTTTTTGTAAGGTAAGATGACATAAAACAATGATAATAATTTAAAAAAAACAGTTTAATTCTTCTATTTTTAATTATTGCTTTCTATTAACTGACACAGATTATATCTGCAAAATTTTAGATATAATTTTAATCATTATTTGTTTCATCATTATTTTATAAGGGTTTATAAATACAGATCTTATTTGTTATATAGCTTTAACTTTCAATGAAGATTTACTAAATTAAATCTAAAATACAGAAGGAGAAATCAGCCTTATAAGATCCTTAACGAAGTAGCAACATTTGCACTCAATTTTACTAATCTTATTTAAACAAAATTCAATACAGCAAGCGGAATTTAAAAACTATTTTATGTATTACGAAAACAACTTTTCGATTTTAAACGAAATTAGATTTATATTGGCCTACGCCTACACGTTGAAATATATTTTTTTACAAACAACTATTGCGATATTTTTGCAACACAACATATTTTATATTACAGTATATATTACAAAAATTATATAATTAGGTTACGTTTCGATATTTTATATTTATTCGTTTATGATTTCTCCAGTACAAGTATTTTGCACATAAATTTAAAACGGCAAATCTAATATCCATACCCAACGAACAAAAAGTATGTAGGTAACAGTAAACTGACACATAAAAAGATAAATATGAATCAAAACTCGTAACACGCACACATAAATTAAAAATTTTACTACATTATAAACGTGTTAAAATTGGGTGCCTGCTGTGCGGCGTTTAGACTAAATAAATTTATATTCCCACACGGCTATTATTCATGGCATGAACTATCGAACTATCTACACTAATTCATCTGAAGGCTGCAAAATAATGCATACAGTGGTAGGACTTGTAAGAGAACATACCTACATGTGTCGACGCGATATGGCTTTACAACAATATAAAAATTACTTAACAGAAGAATTTGCAATCAGAATGTTGTTCCGGTTATAGACCACTCTCAGGGTGTCTCACGAGAACTGGTGATTTTAAAAACCCTGTTAGGCTGGTCGCTGACATGCAATTATGAGTTGAGCAACAGTTTGGTTGCCGGAGTTACTACCATTGGTTTATATAAGGTTGGTTGCAACAAGTGATTTAAACCAATCCATGTATGTGTATTGTAATTACGAAGATAATTTTGTCATTGATAATATAGCCTTAATTATACACTAAGGCTACATATACAAAAAAAGCAGAGTATTAAACGAAAAATATTTCAATAAGAAGGTTTTTATTCTTCGAATAACCTCAACATTCGAAACACTTGTAAATTTTCACTAAAAGGTAATAAAGTGCGATTAAATATATAAAAGGAGTTTTGGTCAAATGCACAAATGTAGTAGTTGGAATTAATTTGTTTTATTTATGACATCGTAATTTTCAGAATATAAAGGTTAATGGTAAAGCAACCAATTTAATCCACCATAACATAACATTTAATGTTACAAGAAAATTAATGATGAATGTAGTAGTTTTATGGATGTTAAAGTTCTTAGCACTATAATTATGTGTCCGGTAAATTAATGTCACATTTCGTTGTGTTGCGATGCAGCTGCATTTTAAATTAGCACTATTATTATAAAACCGGGAGACGCTGAACAAATTATACATACAAAAGTTATTTAGTTGGCTAATCGTCTAATTAGTCTCACATAAACCTGAACTCGGAATAACCGAGAAAGACACAAAAAAAGAACTGTGTTCACACCAACAATATTGTTGTGTGCGGAAATTAAGGTACCTGATATTAAGATAATATTAAGAGGATAATGGAGGTAAAACACAGTGCGTTTTCAAGCGCACATGAAATAAACGTTTTAACTCAATTCCTCACAGAATAGACCTGTACCAAATAATGTAAACAAAACTATTTTTGGATGTTTTCGGAGAGATATATTTAATAATAAAACTCTAACAAAACATCAAACAGTCGAACAAAATTAGTCAAATAGAAACCATTTTATAAAATGCAATAAATAACAAAAATTAGTCCAAACAGTAGAGTAAAGTGCCCTAATATGGAATACTTTTTTGTTTTCGGCAATAATATTCACATTTATTCAACAAAATTTTGCAAAAAATTTCTAAGGAATTTGTAATGAATACACAACACATTACTCGAATTCTGGTACGATATTACTATAGATATTTCTTATTAGGTATTTTTTTTAAATGTTACTACTATTCCATATTAAGCTCCCGGGGAACCGGGGAATACTAGGGGTTCTTAATATGGAATATAGAATTATATAGGAAATATACATTAAAATAAACAACTGCTCATAGATTAATCTTTTATTTCTTTTTGATTTACATTATTACTTAAACCAAACCAAAACTCTGTTATTTATGTAAATTAAATTATAATTCCAGTGTCGAATCTTGATAAGTTATTTATTTGTTACAGGTAGGACAATAGAATTGTTTTTTTGGGTATTTTGCACATTTTTCGTGTGCTCATTTCTGACACTTTTGACACTGAACCCATATTCCTGTACTTAGTGACCATAATCATAGTCATTATAAGGCACCTGTATGGTATTCCATATTAGGTATCAATGTGACTTTTCAAAAATCGGTGTATGTAAAACATGAAATAAACCCAATACAAATTTTGGTCTATTTAATTGAAATGTAAAGGTTCATGCTAAATAAACAGGCAATAAAATATTTTATATCATTTACCCTAGCATATAAAATTTTGCACTGAAAGATTTAGCCTAAAAACTCAGAAGCACGTCAAAAATATATTTGAAAGTGTTATGTAATCTAGTGAATATTTTTTAACTATTTTACATTTGGGAATGTGTGATCAATGTACAAATAGGTACATATACTTTTTAACAGATATCGCTTATTCATTGTCATAAAACTGATGTATTCCATAATAAGTAACTATTCCATATTAGGGCACTTTACTCTACCTATTTAAAAATTGGTAATTATTCACATTCATACTTATCAAGCTTCATAATCATTTATTTTACTATCAAAGCAAGTTTTGCAGGCCATAAATGAATGTTTCAAGTAAAAACATTCATTACAGAGAAGGCGAGAATATAATACCTGCAATATATTTTCATTCATTTCAGCAAGAGATGCTAAAGCAGTTGAAACTATACAATTACAGGGTGATCCAAATTCGATGGGATTACATGGGTATCCCGCTTAATATTCAAGAAAGAGAAACGGTTATATTATCAAAAATGTGCAGTTTTCTGAGACAAACTTGGAGTTTTTTTTTTAAATATTTTATCATTTCCGTTTTTTGAGTTATTAACGGAAAACTATTTTTTTTCCATATTAATAATCTTTATCTCTTTTATTGTTGCAAATATCTTAAAAATATATGAAGATTATTGTTAGATTTTTTTAATCTAAAATTCGAAGATACCAAAAAAATGCTCTTAAGCTCGCCGTTAAAAAGTTATGACACAAACTTATCCTTTTTTAAATGGAAGCTATAGTTGGCCTATTTAAATTCCTTTTTGTTTTCATTCCAAGATAACATTTCCAGCATGGGTATCTCGCTTATTATAATGGTACAGGTTCGCTAAAATTAGATGAATTATTCCCAAAGCGTCCTATGTAATACTGACACTTGTGAATTTATGCTGACAGTAAAATACAAGCCAAATTTAAACTCCATCTCTAATAGGGTGACCAGATCGGTACAACTAAAAATCGCGACATGACTAAAAAAATTAAATATGTTTTTTTTTTGGTTACACCAATTTTCATCTTGGGGACATCGGGACATTGAACCAAAAATAGGGACAATCCCGAAAAATCGGGACGTCTGGTCACTCCAGTCTCTAATAATAAGCAAGATCTTAAAGGCTATTCTAGAATTGGAATGAATCTGTACATGCAGGGCCTTTCAGAGAAAACGCGAGGCAGTGTGACTAAAATTTAAAAAAGTCCTCGCTTTCTTGAATTGTTTTAAAATCCGTCCCGGTGCAAACTTGCTTTTTTGAAATCCGTACGGTTTTTACAGATCGAGTTAAACATTGTGAGACCCCACAATTTGTATGAAGAGCCTAGAATGGTAAAGCTCGGGGCGTGCCCCTTTTGCCCCCCCCATGGGCGTCCACAGGGGAGGGTAAACGGGACACTTACCCCTTCCTAGAATCAAGTACTCCATTAATGACCAAATGAAAGAGGGTCAAATTACAAGTTCGTTAATATTTTAACGCATTCCTTTGCAAGCTTTACTCCCCCCTGAATATTTTTTTTAGGACGCCCATGCCCTCCTCTGATAGAGCCTGTCCACATGCCAATTTATGTTGCAAAAGTGTGCAAAATATGATCTAGTCGAATATTGCATAAAAAAAGACTTATTAGAAAATGTGTCCCACTTATCCATTTGCTTCAATTTATTCATAAAAATATCGAAAAAGTGTTTCGAACAACGGACGCCTATTCATTATAATTGTGGGCGGACAGCGTAGTATGTTAGTTGTACAATAAAATATTAGCAAACAATTTTTGTTTACATAATTAATTCGTTAAAAAAAAAACACGTGCTCGTATTAACAGACTATAAACAAGTGCTATTAGGACCTGTGAAATTTTCGCGCGTCGCATTTGACACTGATAATGCGACGGGCCGTATGAAATTTGCGGTTAATCTCTCGAGTTTAGTGTTCCACGTCTGGGCGAAATGTTAGAACATATCAGCGGAGCAGATTCAGGAGGCAACTGAACGAAGGCCGCATGGAACATTCACTTGGATATCACGCAGATTATGCAAAATTCTTTGGTGCAACTTTTTATGTTGAATTCCTATTACGTTGGTGGGATGGACTTGGTCAGGGCGCGTGAAACCTCTACATTAGTCCAAGATATGTAATTTATTCTATAGCCTGCGGTGGTCGTGCTATTAATAAAGAGTTTTTGTCCAACTTTTCAGATTATACGCATGATAATTAGATATTTTGTCAACGGTTCAATATACAGATTCTTCTAAGGAATGATCTTGAATAATAACATCCTATTTACTTAAAGTTTTTAAATAGATTATCTATTAATACAGCTAATAGGCCAGTAATTAGTGCAGTGCCCATAATCTTTTTGTGGCCCAAATTGGTCATTTACTTTGTAAATGCCGATTAAACACACATACATCAGATTAAAAACAGCTTTTTGAATATGTTATTCCTTAATATTGGCGCACAGACGCTGGTCCTACTAAAACATCTTCGTGCTAAAGAATTTTAATGGGTTTACTAAGTAGGTATGTTTTGGACTTTTATGGAGCTTTTTTAAATTTCTTCCAATTCCGTTCAAAATCAATACACAAACTATCGCCTTTTTCCAATATATGCAGAAATTTACCTTCGGTAATCGGATTAGCACAGAATTAACCACAAGATATTTTAATTAGAACTAAATAATCACATGTAATTTATATTAAAAGCATGAGAAGTAAATTTTTGTATATTTTATTTGCCTTATAAGCAGGGCTAGAAACCGAAAAAAATTTTGGTTAACGGTTAACCAAATTCAAGAACTTTATTTTTATAACGGTTTTTGTTGAAAAACCGGTTTTTTCCGTAAAAAACCGGTTTTGAAAAAACCGGTTAATTTAACCGGTTTTTAACATTATTCAGATTTGGAATGCAAAGTATAAAAAGATATTATCTATTTATAATTTTATAATATATGTACAATCAAACATTCAGTAATTACTTTTGGTAAACTAATCACATTTAATACAGATTTTGTATTTTTTCAAAATAATTTTTATTAAAAAGAGATGTTTAAAAAACCGGTTTTTTATTATTTTGGTTAAAGGTTACCGTTTTTTTTGCCTTTAAAAATAACGGTTTCGGTTTCGGTTAAAAATCACAATTTTGGACAAAAAATAAAGGTTAACCGGTTTTTTAAACCGGTTTTAAAAACCGGTTTCATGCCCTGCTTATAAGTGAACAAGTGATTAAATTGCTTAGTTCACGTGAATATAATTCAGCATTTATATTGTACCTATTATATTATCCTGTAACCTCTTCTACCAGTGGTGTCGAGGTGATGAATTTTTTCCAATCATTCTTGTCTGCAGATTTTTTCCTCACTTGGCTCCTCCATATTATGTCTGTTCTTTGAATAATGTTCGCTATCACGTTGTTCAAAGTCTTCCTTGGGCGTCCGAGTCTTTTACTTTTCCCAGTTACCAACCACATCACTTGCTGTACTTTCTTCTTGCATTCTTGTCAGATGACCGAACCATCTAAGTTGTTGGGTTTCGATTTTTAACATTACACTTTTAATTTGTAGATCCTACCATTTCACTTTTTATTTTTTCCAATTTTGCCACACCTTCGATTTTTCTTAGTACTTTCATTTCACACGATTTTATTCTACTCTATGGGGATTCGATAATACCCACGATTCGCATCCATACATAGGGACAAGAGCTCTTTTATAACCTCTGGTTTTTGTCACTTTCCCGACTTCTTTTTTATTGAAAAATGGTTTACATAAGGCTCCATATGTTGATACAACTCTGTTAATCCTATTAGAGATTTCTCGTCCTACTTTTCCTGCTTCTTCCACTAGGGCCCCTAAATATTTCAGTCGTTGTTTTACTTGTATTTTTTGTCTTCGATTACTATTTCTACCTTTTCTGTCTCATTTGCTATCATCATTATTTCAGTTTTGTTTAAGTTTATTTTCAAGTCATATCTTTTTAAATTATTTGCCCATTTTTCAATACGACTTTGCAGTTCTTCTTTGCTATTTGCAAATAGTACTAAGTCGTCTTAGTTTTTTGTACCCTTTGACATATGTTTTTTTTTTGCAATGTCATCCATTATCACTATGAACACAAGGAAGCTCAGAAAGCCACCTTGCCTGACTCTTTTTGTTGTCACAAAATCCTTTCATGTGTTTCCTCCCATCCTCACAAAATTTTCAATTTTGTAGTAATACATACTTTTCACTACCTTAATTAACTTGTCGTTCACTCCTCGACCTTTCATTATCTTCCATAATTCTCCTGTTTACACTGTCAAAGGCTTTCTCCAAGTCGGTTGTACATATTGGCAACTTGTTATTAGTGCTTATTATTTTTTCGGCGATTTGTCTTAAGACTAAGACAGCATTTAAATAAAATAAAATCAATTTAAAACTCACCAAATATTTTTCTTGAAGTGACCGGTTTATGTCCAAATAGCGCTTATTAGTCAATTTTAATACAATGAAGTTTGTATAATATTCCGTTGCTCTAGAGTTGTTTTGTTCCAAACAACATATAGATCGGTTTAAGAAAGTCGACTTTAGAATTAAATATAACTGCAATTTGACAATAGTTTTTTTTTTATATGGAACAAAGTTAGCACTCAGAACTTTGCTATTTACCCAAAGAATTTAAATTTGGGTTTGTTGAACGATATGGAAACCTTTAAACATAATCGTGATGTTGAATTGATGCCAATTTGCCACAAAATGGAATATGGAACAAAATAACTCTCAGCCGACGATTGGACGGATTACATTTTAAATTATTTTAGTCATTAATTTTTAATATACAAAGTAAGAAGGGCGGTGTCAAATTTTTCGCCAAAATGACAAAATTTATACTTACTATACAGGATGACAATAATCTACATGTGTTGTACAACTTTGTCATTATAAGAGTTATATGGTTGGTTAAATTAGCCAAGTTGGGCAGAATTTCAAGACGAATGTAATGCCATCTTGACATTTGATCTAGATCTTCAGCTTTTTTAAATATTTTGAAAAAACTAAAACCAAACGATAATAATTCCATAGCCATAGCTACGTTAAAATCAAAATGTGAAATGATTTCTATCGATATTTTTACGAAGAATTGGAAAAAATTATCCAAAATGTCATGGCACACTTGATTTTTGAGATATAAGCCAATCTTGACTTTTTTTTAAATAGCAACCGTAGTTGGCTATGAGTTCAATAAAAAAGAATGTTTTTCTGTTCATTAATGTATGGGTTGTTAGGTTAAACTTTAAAAATAAGCGAGTTAAAAATGTCTTAAGAAAAATTATGTAGTATTTGTCTTTGATTGTGTGTATTTACAGTCAACGTATTATAATAATTAAAACAATTTCATGATAAACCTAGATAAATTGCTTAAATTAAAATTCAACACATTGTCTATAATTCATTGACGTATTACCTACTACTAAAATCGTAGGATTTGTAACTTTCAGTAATACACGGAGTTTTGGCACTAAATTACGTTATTTAAAGTTTACATTTGAAAAAAACCAGTCCCGTTATAAGATTGTTTTAAGTGTTTTTTTTTTTGGAATTAGTTGTAAAAACGATTAAATTATTTACCAATTTTCACATGCGTACAAAAAGCTCAATAACTCATTTCACTGTCTTTTATAAATAAAAAATTGTAAACAACAACCATAAATGATTAATTTATACCTATATATAGCAACAAATTACGGTTTGTAACATGAAACCAGTAATTATATAATTTTCTTGATTAAACGACTTCTTTGAACATAAAATCTCTGATGAATTTGACTTGGGTATTTCTTTATAACATCTAATTCCGGCGCCTATTTTAGCCAAGGGCAGAACTTTTGCATTCTTTGTGTCTGAGTTCGTTATTAATGTTTAAAACATTAATATTAAAATTTAAAAAAAACATAATTCTTCTTAAACGTACAAAACTAAGGATTACATAAATAAAAAGTAATAATTTATTGTTTACATCGACATGAAGATTCAGTAAGGAGACGTTATCCTTGATGTTTTATGATAAATTTTCGTACAGATGGTAATTCAGCAATAAATCTTATTTTGAAGTAAATGTATGCTAACTTTTCTATATTTTTCTTTAAAAAAGGTAAACATATACAGTTAAGGTGTGACATGTAATTAAGAACACAAACCAAAGCATGGAGAGAAAAACGAATTGAAATGGAGAAGTTTTTGAAATCGTGGGAACGCAAAATTATTGCAGTCTGAAGGTCGTGGCGGATTCTATTTGGTTATACTTATAGACACCTTACAGATTGTTTGTTGCTTTATTCGAAACATAAATATAAAAAAATAGCGCGTGAATACAAACGGCTTATTAAACCATTATTCCAATAACAGTCTGGAAGTTTAGGTGTTAATGGAAATTAAAAACAAATTTATTCGAAGTCTACATTGTTAATCTTTTCAAGGTAAACTTCTGAGACTTACTTAATGCCTATGTTTTATGAAAATGTTAATTTTTGCACCAAAATCGTACAGTTAAAAGAAATATTTACAGCTAGCGAAATAATTGATTTACTTTTTCGTTGTAATTAATTTTGAAAAGTTTTAATTATACATGAAAGTCTCAGAACCAAAACGATACAAATTATTAGTTTTCAAACTGAAAAATCTGAAGTTAAAGTTTATATGCGAATTGAGAAATTCTATTTTTGCTGTGAAGTTTAATTCTTTAATGTCCTAAATTAAAATCATATTATTTTAGTAGTAAATTAACAATTTTTTTAGTATTGATAATGTTCACTTATTCTTTTGTATTGTACCAAAGGACTTTTTTTTTCCATTTTGCTAAGGTGTATTTTGGAATCAAATATTAATTTTGTTGATGAATACTAATATATTTACACACTACTTATGAGCTGTGTAAATTATTTTGCCGTTACAACTTACCCCGATCATTGTTACTTTTAGCCCCAACGTTGAGGTTGGAAGGAACATCTGTTTTACTACAGAAAAAAAAAAACTCACGTATGCTTTACCAATCCGACAAGAGGATGGAAGCTGGGCTAGGAACAATCAACAGAAAGCTGATCTTTTCGCTAGGCATCTAGAAAAAATTTTCCACCCTCATGAATCAAACACTAAAAATCGGGTAACGACGGGAAGTAAATGCTCTGATCCAGAAAAAATCAGGCCAGTCACCCCTAAGGAAGTAATAAACGAAATTAAAAACATGGATCCAAAGAAGGCACCTGGCTACGACCTAATAACAGGAGAAATTATACAACAACTGCCCAAGAAAGCTATTGCCAAATTGACTCACCTTATTAACGCTATTATCAGGTTGAAACATATACCAAGACTATGGAAAGTAGCAGAGATTGTTATGATCCCAAAACCGGGAAAGCAATTAAATGAAGCAAAAGGATACCGACCGATTTCTCTATTGCCTGCAATGTCAAAATTGTTTGAAAAACTCCTACTAAAACAGCTAAAACCTATTATAGAGAAAAAGAAATTAATCCCTGATCATCAATTTGGCTTCCGAAACCAGCACTCCACTATACAACAAGTGCATAGAATAACAGATGTTATTGAAAATGCGCTTGAAAACAAAAAAATCTGTTCAGCAATATTCCTTGATGTAGCGGCAGCCTTCGACAAGGTATGGCATTCTGGCCTTATTCAAAAATTAGAAGAAAAAATACCTAAAGACTTCACCGAGATTTTAAAATCCTATATATCCGACAGACTGTTCAGAGTGCGCCAGGAAGATCAGTTCTCAGAGCTAAAAGATATTGGGGCTGGAGTTCCACAGGGCAGCGTTCTTGGCCCGGTCCTGTATCTTCTATATACCAACGACATACCAGCAATAGATAACATGGTCACAGCAACGTTTGCCGACGACACTGCTATACTTGCAGTGTCGGGTGACGTGGGCGAGGCGGCCCAGAAACTACAACGCGCCATCAATAAGGTCAGCGCATGTACCGACCAGTGGCGAATCAAACTAAATGAAGACAAATCTGTCCATATAAATTTTACCAATAAACGTATTACACAAATCGCTGTTAAAATAAATGGGAAAATAATACCATATTCCAATACTGCCAAGTACCTTGGGATGACGCTAGACACCAAACTACGATGGAAAACCCATGTCAAAATAAAACGTCAAGAACTAGGCTTAAAATACAAAAGTATGTATTGGTCATTGGGACGCAAATCCCAGTTATCCACGCAAAATAAATTAATAATATACAAGCAGGTACTCAAGCCTGTGTGGTCCTATGGTGCACAACTATGGGGGTGTTCCAAAAAAAGTAATGTAGAAATTATAAAACGCTTCGAAAACAAGATATTGAGAAACATCGTGGATGCGCCTTGGTACGTGCGTAGTGATGACATCCATCGTGATCTTAATATCTGCTCAGTGGAGGATTTTTTTTTTTTTTTTAATAATTTCAAGTACTTTACAATCTGTTCTTAACTGAACAATAAGTAAATGTTTTTAACAGGTGAAATGTAGTTGAAAAGAAAAGAAAAATGTCATGTAGAGAATTCTCCATTGAGTATTCTCTTTACGCTAAGCTAAAATTTTTAAAAATAGAACATAAAACTGTACAGTCAGTTCGTTTCAAGTAAACCTTGTAGGGAGATCTGCCGGTCTATATCTTTTGAGTCGCCGCACTTCACCGGCACTCACTATTAAATTTCTTGCTAGTTTATTTGGATGCACTTCAATTCTGTTTTGATATTTAAGGTAAAGGTTTTTGATTGTGGAGGATGAAATAAAAAAAGTCGCGGTGAGACACAGGAATACACTACAAGAACACCCGAACGTCGAGGCAGCTCAACTTCTGCAAGGGGGAGGAGCGGTGCGGAGGCTAAAACGTGTGAAACCCCTTGATCTAAGTGCTAACTAAGTGATAGAGTGATAAAGTGTCATGTCAGTGTGGTGATGCGTTTTAATTGCTATTGCGAAATAGCCAACAAGAAAAGAAATTGTGAGACACCAGTGGGTGAGACAATTCACATATAACCCTAGATTTAAGATATGTTAGACTTAAGCTAATCGTTAGTCTGTAAAACTAGTTTTAGTTAAAAATAATTAAAAAAAAAAAAAAAAAAACATATGCTTTATCTACGGAACATATGAAATAAATATCTTGGAAGCAAGACAAATGTTCAAGCTGTCATTAAATCAATATGGATGTAAAAAAACTTGTTATACTCCATGAGAAATTAAATAAAAACAAAAAATGTTACTTTCATCCCCAGTCTCTCCTACTGTTCAGTTGCATTTTTGGATATCACCCAGGCATTTAACAAGGTTTAACATGGTTTACTTTACTGGTCAAGTTAAAATTAAAACTACCAGAACAGAACCTATTATAGTCTCCTACAGCCATACTTCACAAATAGTCGCTTCATGGTTATAAATTTATATTAAATTAAGTATTAGTTTACTTTATTAAAACAAATAACAAGTTAATTACAAAACTTGTTTGCTACTGCTTGAAATATTTTTGGGATTATCTGATTTTTAATTAACTTATGATGCTTAGAAATTGTAATGAAAAGTGAAAGATATTGATGGAACATTCTCATTCTTTTTAGCTCAGCGGGTAGTCTTAAAAATATTAACAATTAACTTGGTAAAGTTTTGGTAATTGAGTTCTCAATCAGCTGTACACATTAATATTAAAACAGATCGTAGCTGTCTTGTTTTTTTTTAAATTTTAAAGCTATTATTTATTAAAAAATCATTTTTTTTATATAATGGTATATGATTAAGCGCTGCGGTAAAATTGCAATATTTATCTTCTTATATTTTGGCGGTGTTGTTGGGGTTCAGTTTCAATAAATTTTATAAAAAACCAGTAACGACCTGTTAAAAATTAAACTGGAACATGTTTGGGTAAAACATTTTATTCTAAACAAAAAGTATCTCTTGAGTTTACTTCGTATGTGCCACCGTTTGGCGCGGAATTTGATTTATTTTACTATTTTCGCGAAAAATTTGCTCCCAAGTTCGATCTAAAAATATCGCGAAAAGCAGAAAATTGCAACTTTCAGAGTAAATGCTCATTAATCGTTAATTTAGCGGAACTTCTTCCGTCATTATTAGTATGTTCTGTTATTAAAAACTGCAAAAGTCGGTAATTACTTTTTTATTACGAATATTAACTATATTTATAAATCGAAGTTAGGAGCAAATTTTTTGCGAAAATGGTAAAATAAATCAAAGTTCGCGCCAAACGGTGGCAGATACCAAGAAAAGTCAAGAGACACTTTTTGTTTAAAATAAAATGCTCTACCCCAAAACAAGTTCGAGTTTGATTTTGAATAGGGCCGTACTAGTTTTTTTTATAAAATTTATTGAAAGTGAACCCCTACAACTCCGCCACTGGATACTTGTGGGACTTAAAATTTTCACCGATTGTGGTAACCTGTAAGGTGGTGCTGTATACCAAATTTGATTTAAATACATCCACTGGTTGAGAAACGGTTAAGCATTTTCGATATTTGTTCGAAAATTTCAACACCCTGTATCTTTAAAATGAAGCGTTTTTGGACCCATGTTGATATGGAATATTCGCTTTAAAATACGTTTTTCTATTGACTGTTAGTCCTGCTACTAAAATGTGGACCACCCTGTAGAAGAGACTAAAGTCTTGAAACTGGTCTAGTCTAGCATTGCTTCAAGGAATACAAAAAGATAAGTAGTTTTTAATTAACCCTATTCATATTAATAAAAGAATCGCTTATATATTTAAATACAGTAATCATTCTTTTTTAATTGGACCCATCCGAACAATTTACAAAAATAACTGTTTCAATTAAAACAAGAATTTAGAATATCTGTTAACGCAAATATACACTAACACATCATGATTGCAATTTAAACCTTATCTGTGTCCACTAAATTCCTAAAACTGTTCGAATTACTTCACATTTTGATAGAAAACAAGTTTATAAAACATCAGTGTAGCAATAAAATCAACATTTAAGACTTAACCCAATCGATATTCGCTGTTAATCGAGTAGTTAAAACGATACACACTTTTAAATATTGGAAATTTAAATGATAATGAGCAGGTCAGGTCATGTTTCCATTGAGTTTGTGCAAAACGGTTAAAATTTCCTAGGAGCGGCCGTAAGATAGTTTATTTAACATCGTGCCCATATATCACACAACAATTAACAGTAAATCTTGTAGATTTTTTTCATAATAACGACAAATTTTCGTTGTGATCAAGGTCAAACATCTTCCCGAAACGAGACCAGACAGCCTTGAGATTCGAAACACAAATCTTTCCCACAAAAATTAGCGATCTGAGTAATAGTTTGTAGCATAATATAGCAATATTTTAACGGTACCTTCCTACTCGCTCGTAGGAGTCGAATCTGTGGGATTAATTTGTCGGTATTAACGCAAATTGCGACTACCGTATTCATATTTCATTATGAAATATTAATAAGATGTTAATAGTTTTGTACGTGAAGTATAAAGATGCAAAGTGTTATTTTTTCAGACCATTTTTGATGAGATCAGATAATAGCAGCAATAAACGTGAAAAATATCATTTAGTACGCACATAATTCAAATGGAATAAATGTAACTCAATATATGTCTGTATATGTGTAATTGATACCTACAGAATGCCACATATATCATGTATTTTACTACTGAAGCATTTATTGCTATTTAATGTTGTACTGTATAATATTCACCAAATTAAATAGACCATAGGTGGGCGGGCATACTTTTTGGGTTAGGGCCGCAAAATTTTTTGCGGCGTATATTATTTCAAGGTATTTGCTGCATGGAACATTGAAATGAATATGTTTTAAAGAATTATTTGGAATTGGAATTACCATGAGCCTCTAAAGACCCGATCTAAATTACTCCATGAAATATAAGAAACTTAAATATTGCGAAAAACTTTGAGAGGAAATTTCTTCTCGAAAATTAAGGGAGGGTTATATAACTTATTTCCCTTAGACATCTCCTTTCGGAGTTACAACCCCCTAAAGAGGAGCGCTAAAATTGGTTTTTATTCTATATCTCAAATTTGGAGATGTGTAGGAGAATAATATTTGGTAGATGTTTTGTACTTGCGAAAGGTTTCCATAATAATATTTTTAATTATCTACCACCCAAACAAGGGGCTGAAAAGTGCAAACCCTGTTGTTTT
Organism: Elmis aenea; assembly: GCA_947652605.1. Lineage (NCBI taxonomy): Eukaryota > Metazoa > Arthropoda > Insecta > Coleoptera > Elmidae > Elmis > Elmis aenea. The sequence continues at coordinate 51,046,210 of OX393580.1, read as the reverse complement.
TTTTATTAGAACATTTTGGAGGCTTGAAATTTTGCAATTTAAAAAAAATTCTTGCTTGATTTATTTGGATTTTGTTTTTTAAATTCTTCAATTTTCCTGCAAATCCTACAGTTTTTGAGTAAAAAATTAAATGAGTGAACATGAATCATTAAAAAATATTCTAAAATAAAACTATTCATTTTGGTGGTTACTATGAAGACACGAGTTTTTAATGCAGTGTACAGACCCATTCTCACGTACAGTTCAGAAACTTGGACACTAAACAAAAACAAAGAATACAGGTACAGGAAATGATATTTCTGAGAATAATATAGATGGATGTAGACTGATTGATAAAATCAGTAGGTAACGAAAAAAATTAGAAATAACCTAGGAGTAACAAATATTACCGCCTATACAAAGAAAAAATCTATTTACAAATCAGTATTTGCTACAGTTTACGACAAGCAATGTATTTCGCGATTATCACATTGAAGAAAATTCTCAAACGATGAAATTATTGTGTTGTTGCAAAAGCAAATCTGCATAACCACAAACAGTTATTCAATAATAATTATTGTTATTATTGTGCTCATAAAACCATCTTTATACAACAGATTAACCTGTTTATTAAGTGCTTAGATATTCGTTGTCTTTTATTACCAACAGACATAAAATCATCGAGATGTATTTAATTAATTCAGTATAACATTACCATGTTACTCGATTACCTATTCAAAAGACACTGAATCAAGTTTTATTACCCAGATTTTTATGGTCACAATAGTGTTATAAACATTATGTGTCATTCTCGAAAATAGCGTCTTAAGGCAATCATATCATGGGTTAGAAATTTATACTTGAGATGACACTTAGCGGTACTTTCAGTTTCTAAAATATATGGGTATAAGCAAAAACATCGATATTTGATCCCAGTCTTTATATTAAGACAAACAATCGACAAGAGCTTAACAAAAAACAAAGAAATACATTTATGTTTTATAGAATTGCAAAGAGCATTCGATAGAATCGAAAGAAAATACGTATTGAGGAGCTTAAAAAGGAAGAAAATCGACATAGAAACAATTAAGATAATAAAAGCAATGGACGAAAAGGACAGGAAATGTGTGAAGAATGCTTAACAGTTTAAGAATACATTTTTTGGAAATACAGAAGTCCCAAAACGAAGAAAAGTGGAAGTGGTCAAAAAAGGTAGTAACTCCAGCACTTTTATACGGAAGTGAAACGTGGACACTCACCAAAAAAAAAAATAGTAGCTGAGTGAATGCAGCAGAAAGACATAAAAAAGCAAGCACAAGACAGAAAAACATGAAAAAAAGCAGCAGCTAATAGAAAAATCAAATGGAAAGACATAAAAAAGCAAGCACAAGACAGAAAAACATGAAAAAAAGCAGCATAACACAACTCAACAGTGCTACACCTAACAGTAGAAGGACTCATGACTAAATAAATAATTAATTTAGTAAGAAAAAAAACTTTAATGGGGATATGTCCCCATATTTAAGAAGATCCAATTTTACGTTAATTAGTTTGTTCGAATGTGTGTTACCTAACACCCAACTAAAATTATTACTATAGAACGATTTTAAGTCACTATTGGTAATAGGTTTAAATTTCTTTTTGTTTTTCTATGGTGTCTTGGAGTCAATTGCGATACTAGGATATCTGCTTTTTTATATATTAATTCCAAGTGGTCTTTCCAGCGTTTCTTCGGCCTTCCGACGCTTCTTCTACCTGTTGATCTGTACTCAAGGAAATTATTGGGCAGTCGGTGTCCACTCATTCCATCAATGGAGTCGTATTATTGTTGTCGATACATTTCAATTTTATTTTCCAAGTTTTAGTTGCTAAGCTCTTCTCTGACGTTTGTATTTCTTTTCCTGTCTTTACAAATGTATCCAGCCATCTACCTCAGGATCCTTATTTTTAACTTTGGATGCGTCTTTTGTTCTATTTTGTTAACACTTAAGAAACTTTATAAAGTAATAAGCAAGAAAGTCAGAGCAATATTTTATTATAGTGCATGTTTTTTTTTTAATTATCACTTCGCATGTAACCATGCGTTTTTGGCGATCGATATTATTTATGTAATTATTTATGCATCTGAAAAACATTAATTTGTACTTAAGTCACTTTAAAACTTCACTCATACATTTCGCAATTAGGTTGCGATGTAAAATAAAAGCGAAAGCAGTTACGCGTTTGTTCAAATTGAAACGAGACGCAACTCTATCATACACAGGGAAACGAAAAAGGACGCAAAGTAACAAATGAACCTCATTATTGCAACTTGACAAAAATTCGTTTTGCTTTTGAGCTGATTAAAGTATTTAGTATGTAAATTAATCGTAATTGACCGTGTTTTAAATATGTATCGGGTAACGACAACCTACATTTTAAAAAGTGAAAATTATTGGGCGAACGACTTTAATAAATAAATAAATTTAATGAAGGGTTATAAACAAAACACAAGCGTATCATATCCGGAATACACTGTATATATTAGCATTTTAATTACAAATTCGTAAAATTGTCTGACGCAGTATAAATTTTATTTTAAATGCACATTATTATTTCCATACTGTATGTACATTGTACAGGGTGGTCTATTTTCGTTGCCCATACAGGGTATCTCGTTTATTATCAGAGATAGAAAAAAACTAATTCGTTGCCAGTTAAAATAAGAAATGGAGGTGTAATATATCGATATATATGAGTAAAAGAAATGAATATCGCTATCTTATTAAGGATAAAAACCAATCAAAAAATGTCGTATTTAAAAGAGATGAGTTATCGCCTTTTAAAGTTTCACATGTTTGACCAAGCTTTAAGAACGCCCTGTATAATGTTTTAAATGCAGCTAGTGCAATGTGTTAATTTATCTAAACCTGTTTAGCGTCTACATTTTTAAAAATAAATTTTAGGAATTATCCTATTTAAAATTTCAAGAGTCTGTTTCCGGTTAAACCGGAAGTCGCGTTGCAGCCTCAATATTTTCATACGACAACGCTTAGATAGCAAATTTAATTTAAATACCTATCTATACCTACATATTTTTCTGTTTTCATACTTTTTCGCATCACCGTATAATATCAAATAAAATAAATGTAAACATTTTAAGCTACCTAAGAATACCAACAACTTTCTTTGCAAATTATTTTTCTATGAACAACTACAACCAGGATATTTAAGACATAAAATAAATTGCTTCCTTTAGTTTATCACCAACATCTAGAAACTGTCATGAAATATTTCAAAAGAGTGAAGCAGCACAAAGGTGAAAACTTTGTCCCAATTACGAAAATACTTCAAAACTTTTTACTATTTTTCTAATTCGTGTGGTAATTCCAATATAATACATTATATTTTTCCTAATAAAATTCTTTAGCATCAGTTTATTTTACTCATACAATGCTCCTTTGCTGGTAGTTTATTTCCCATTCGATTGCGCAAGCACTCACTGTATTGCTAATAAGAGAATGATATATTTCCAAGATTGGTTGAAACGTAGAACAAACAAGATTATTATATCTCATTAATGTAAACGTCAAATTGAATCAATAGGGTAGGTCTGTACGCGATGTATACCGGCAATATTAAGTAATACTGTGAGTCAATAGTCGATAGAAACGCCTGCATGTGGGTGCATAATGCATTTTACGCATGCACACACCTTCTATCTTCGGGCAATGTATGTAATAATCAAGACTTTTTAGAACTTCCAGTCATTGAACGCTCTCAGTAATTATTCATGCAAGATGATTGGCAAGAAAGAATCTTACATTTCGATGCATGTCACTGAACAGGTAACTTGCACCATACACTTAATTGCAAGATAACATAATAATTTTTTATCGAAACGAAATTAGCAACACGAAAATATTAAACTGTTGATTAGCTACCTAATTATGAAGGTCTTCATCTGCAGGCGAATAAACATTTAATTGGATTTTGCAATGCGGTGAAGAATCTTGGGGAAAGTGCATTGCAAGAATTTGCATTCGATTTAACGGTCACACACTCAACTGCACATCAACACTTCGTAACATACTGTTCGTATGCAGAAGATCCCAGATTCAAGGCTTACCTCAGAATTGTTATTAAGGAATTTATATGTTTTTTAAATATTGATAGGGCAGAATATGCAAGGAAAACATTCGTTAAAACTTTAATTACGGATAGTGTCATAATGGTAACTGATTAATTAAACTTTAAAAATAATACGCAGAGTGTTTGTTATGTTCGGTCCATTTTCCCAAACCTTAAACGCCCATTTGTATATTTTTTTAATAGAACACCCTACATTTGTTTTTGCATTTAATTATTGATAACACTTTACAAAATTTAAATTAATATTGTCGAAAATTAAAAGATTTTTTAAGCTTGTTAGGAGCAATAGATCAAAGTACTAGTGCTGATGAAAAATAAGTTATAGTTTAAATTTAAAATTTATATTTTGTCAATTTTTTTCAGGGTATCTCACGAACTGGGCTTTACATCCTCAGCACATACTTTTTGCCAGTTTAATCTCTAACGGTTTTTGGTATTCTCATGTACTATTTGGCATATGAATAGTACAGGGTGGTCTATTTTCGATGCCCATACAGAGTATCTCGGTTATTATCAGAGATAAAGAAAAACTAAGTATGTAGTCTCGATTTCTTTTTTCGAGAGGAATTCATTGCCGTAAACAGATTTTTGATATCTTTTTTAATTATGGAAATATAGCCTAAAACCGATTTTAGGCAATTTTCAAAAATGTTAAATATCTCATTTAAACGAAAAGATAGAGAAAAACTTTTTTAAATACAACACCCTTTATTTTTTTTACATAGTCTTATAGACGTAGACATTTTGTTTCCTAGATCACGATCATTGATAATAAATATCTGTATTACTTTGTTACGTTATTATAATTATAAAATTGATTTAACTTAACCAAGAAAAGCACGTATTAATATGAAAATATGATGTAAATTATATAGATTTATAGAGATTGTCAAGGAAAATTAATACAGCGGTTAGCTATGCATACGCGAAAGTTTTGCAAGAAGCCGTCTCCTTGGGAAGAAAAATTTAAAAACTCGTTAAGAAACTAAACGAGACAAGAATAAAGTCTACGGCATAATTTGCATGTTTCAACTCCAAATTAGGTAATTAAAAAGCAAATGTTGCTTATACCGAATTAATTAGAAGCATCCATACAGAATTTAAACAATATTAATAAATTTACTATGATTCCAGAACGCCTCATCAAGCATTAGGATATGCAAAGATGTTTATCGAAATATTTGTATTTATTAAAATTTAAGTTTTTAATTGTGTTATTTCTTTTTATGGGCTTAATCCATTAATGCTGTATAAACTGTACTTAAAATCTTGCAAGCTTAGTGCAGTGTAAAATTGTATTTCACATTGATTTTTTTAAACAGACAGCAAGACATATAAGGACTTTATTCAATTTTGTGTAAGACCAAAAGCAAAAAAAGTTGTGAAACTAAAAGTCAATTTTAATGACACCTAAAAAAGAATATTTTAAGATCGTAATATAAATCAACTTAAGTCATAGTTATTTTTTACTCAACAGATCCAGTATTATAACGATGATCGTTTTAAAGTAAGAAATAAATGATTAAGCACTTCATAATATCTTTTTAACGCTTATTCGATATTTTTTGATCATTATTTTAAATTTATTAGGTAAATAATGCAATATAATTGATTTTTTATGGAGGTAAGATTACTCCTACTTCTCAGTCTATGGGTATCCTTTCTTCGTCCCAAATCTTGTTAAAAGTTAGTAAAGATGTTCATAATAAATTTTAAAAATTTACGATAATATTACAAAGATCTTGACATAAAATAAACGAAAATAACATTTTTCAAATATACCGGAATTTTCCTGGACAATAAGCATTTCCCAGGATATATAAAATAAGTTCAAATCACGGGAGGGAAACCCTGGTCTTCAGTTTTGTTCGGGCTAAAATAGGAATCCTTCGCTGTTAAAATATTGGGAACTGTTGCTTTAAGCCATGGTTATACAAGTAGATAAGCAAATCAGGTGATTCTGAATTTTAACATCTGAAATCGAGTTCAGGCCAAAGTTGAATTTAAAAATAAAAGTAAAATAAAAAAAGTCTATGTTTTTATTTAATCTGCGGCATTATAAGACTTCGTTTGATGTCAAGCAACGATTGTTTTGTTATTTTATTTACTGCAGAAAGATTCCGTGTTGCTCAATCGATTATTGGTAAAAGTTCCGACTCAAACATATCCAGACAATCGACGGAAGTCAAGAAGAGTAATACATAGATCGGCAAATCAGTCTGTGATCATGTTGCGGAATGCGAAACCGAATCACTAATCTTTTGTAAGTGCGTCGTATACCTCAAGCACATACATCTACCTCATCCATACAAGTAGTTGAAAAATAAGCTATAACACTGTGTCGTAACTTAATATGGGAACAACTTTTTGTATAAATAATAAAAGTGTAGACTATTTTCTTCGTAATTAAATTATGGTTGTATTAAACAGTTATGGTACTTTGGTCGCCTGATCGATTTATCAAGCCTAGGGCAATTAAATGAATGTTATATTAAACGAGTCAAGCGTTAAGTGCCAATAAAATTTAATGATTTTATTGTAACATAATTAGTTATAATATACTAACGCCAATAAATTGCCATCAGAGCCGCGTAAAAAAGTTTCGATTCCGAACAGGATTTACACCATTACCAAGAATATATTACTGATGCAAATGCATAACTCAATGTTATTATTCAATAAGTAACATAAAACATTTGTGCATATTTGACCATGGTGAAGCAACAGCAATAAAATATAAATACAAATTGTATCATGCAAAAATAATCTTCATTACCTAATGGCTCGTAAAAAATCTCCGAAACATCGACATAAACTTTAGCACATGGGAAACTATAAAACAAGTAATTTTAATGTTATGGAAATTTTATCTGACATAGATATTGTCCAATAAATACTTCAACCTAACGGATAGACATCTAGGTACTTGTATCTGATAAAGTTAACGTTGTATTTCGATATTACACTTCACAACGGATGTTAAGTCATGAAGTTCTTCGAGTTACGACTGAGTAATGAAACAAAAATTAATCGATTTCATGGACTGCTCGTATGCGCTTCCATCAGAAGATTTAGGCTACTGAACTGGGAACAAAACTGCCTGTTTTATGAGGTATAGTTATTATGTCTTTATGTTATCTTTACGGTGTAATAGCCTACTAGAAATCTATTCACTGCGAGCCACTTTAGAACAAGATGTACATTAACCAATTATCATTAAACACGCCCACTTTTATGCTTTACTATATGATTTTATGAGCTAATTATTTTAGTAGAAAAAATCACTTACATTTTAAAAATATACCCAGTGACCATCTAATTAATGTTGTATGGGTAATTTTGTTATTATAAGAGTTACATATTCGGTTAAATTAGCAAAGTTTGGCATTAAATTCGTCTTAAAATTCTGCCCAACTTTGTTATTTTAGCCTACTATTTATCTCTTATAATGCCAAAGTTGCCCATACAACAAATGTCAATTATTTCACCCTGTATATTTTATATCTAATTTTCTTATGCTTTAATTGCTTTGTTCGTCTTGTGTTTTTCAAACAGTTAATATTGCTTGTTAGCTACTAAAATCTAAACTTAGAAATATAGAAAACATAATTAGTGTAATGTCCAAGCAATTATCTTGAAAAGGTTTTAAAAACTTTGTACCTAAATACCACATTGTTATAATGTTTCACGACTGCAACATTATAGATTTCAACTGTCAAAACTACGCCGAAGAACTAAAGAACATAATTAACTTTGGATTTACTTCGTTAGCACACCTTCTGTATGACGTCAAAATTTTGAGTTAATTAGTGGCGTTAATCATTAACATTAGCTTACTAAGGAAAACAAATTTGTACTCAACATTAACCCAAGAAACGCAAAGAATATGCCGCTCTTTCAAAATATCTGTGGCATACCTTTTTTACTGCATATTTAGAAACTAACTCAAGAGCAAAAACTTAATGAAATAGCTCTAGTTTTTATGAATATAATAACAGCTCTCATATTTGCTACGCTGTCTCTAAATTACACATTATATACATGTTAACTTAAACATATTTATAATCATTATATGCAATTTATACGCCCGTAGTTCATATAATCTGTTGCATAAATTTCGAATAATAAATCATGAACTGAAACCTAATATGCACTTAAGTCTGTATTATAATATTTTTATTTCTTTTGTTGGTATAGTGTGGCAAAATGGCCTCTAAATATGTAACTGCTTAGAGCGGTGTATCTGAAATTGTGGTATCAGTTGTTTTGAGCAAGTAACATGGAATTAAAAAAAAACTTGAAATGTAATTTAACCTAGAACATTCCAGAAGTCATTTCTTTTATTTTTTGGAATCATATACAACTTGTCGTATTAATCAGATTTTCGCTAACTATTACGGTAACCGAGATACCCCGTTAAACATTCTAATTTGGTCCACCCTGTACAAAATTTAATTTTTGTAAGTTTTTTCACAGTTTCATATTAAATCTGTAAATTCTTACTTTTGTCCGATTGACAGGCAGGCTAACGGAATTAGTTTTACATGAATTTCCACGAAATTGTGTGTGCCATACGATGATGTTAGGAGGTTTTATACTTTTAAATTTACAAGGAGAGGTTTAATAACAAAAATCTTAAAAACGCTTACTACAACTAGCTTCACAGAATGCAGAAACCATCCAAGGATGGCAGCATAACTTTAATATGCAATCCAAAAATTTTAGTTGAGTTCTAATTATACACTTCACTTTCGCATATACTTTACCTTGATTTTTTTAATAGTCAATTAAGTGTATCATTTCAACAACTCGAATAATGTTTAATGGAAATTTTTTATCCTATTACAGATAATTATAGTACGGCTTCTCATCTTCGTACTTGCAAATTGCATTCTGAAGAAGTTTAATATGCGACTCCGAATCAAAAGTAAGACTTACTGCCACTATTAGCGCTAATGATATGCAAATGTGCAGTATATATAATGAGTAGTAGCACCTGTAAAAAGGTTTTTCACAGCTTCTTTGAGTTGTCATTTATTTCGCTGAAATATTCATGTAGTTCATTTTTCCTTATTTCCTGTTCATCTCTATAAATTCCCCTGTTAAAAGGAAACAAATCTTATAACCAAAGTGTCTCTTGGGATATTCTTTTACAACTATTCACACTTTTCTAAGAAATCAGTGCAAATTCAAGGATTTGTTGTTTATTACCGGTTTTTCATAAATATTTAATTTTGACGACGTTACGTAACCGTTAATGACATACTCAGTATAGAAATACGATAAAACTTGACCTAGCGTGTGTTTATTAGTATTCCGAACCAATTAGTTGTTTTTTTTTGGTGACAAAATCAATTTAGTTTTCATTAAACGCCAATATTGCATTATCATTGTTTTTTTGTTCTTGACGCACCAGAGCCCATTAACACTGATACACCTTGTTATATTGCAATGAACTAATGGAAAGAGTTTTTCGAATTATTTTTGCACAGCTTGATGCAGGTGCGGTCTAACAATAGTTGGTGTTTCGTAACGCGGCGCAGGGCATTAGATTCTTTAAATTATTTATGTAATTGATTCAGAACAACGTATGCTTCGTTCTTACACTAATTGAAATAGATTTTAATTACGTAAAAACATGGTTAAATCTTCATAAAAAGTACTCCTATGAATTACCAATAAGTATCTAACTGTGTTGTTTAAGACTTATTTTTTTAAATTTGAACTTAAGGAACTAATTACTTTTAAGAGATGGAAGTTTAAAAATAAGTCTTATATACAAGGTGTCCCAGATTAATTTTCCAGCATGGGAATGTCGCTTATTATAAGAGTTACAGGTTTGCTTAAATTAGATGAATTATTCCTTACAAGGGAGAGTGACGATATATTGTCGCTAGAATCTGATCAAGGCTGTGTTTATTGCATGAAGAACATCAAAACTTAAAGTTTTGCAGAGTTATACGTGGCACTGGCCATTTCCTTCGGAAAAATAGGGGAAAAACTGAAAAGTTGAATAATAAAGGTAATTTTTGCGATCGCGTTGGCCATGAGACCATCAGAGATAAAATCGAAATTCTTCTATTTACCAATGCGCCCATCTTTGCTAGTAAAATGGTGCGAATTTTTGGAAAAAATCCCTAAGGTTACGGAGAAATCGTTAAATAAATATGCAAAATAAAAAAGTATGTCGTAACCTCTGTTGTTAAAAAATAACTCTAATATTAAGCTTACTAGAAAAATATTAGGATTTATTATAGATCATACTACTGCATCTACTTAAACCCAGTATTTTATCTACTGCATTTTTTTATTTGTAAATTTATATTACCGTAAAAATTCCCTTGTTTTTATCTTTGATTTATTCCAAAATTACCTCTATCTACTTTTATAGCCTACTTGAAAATATTACGTTGCTCTAATAATTAATAACAAAACCGCGTTCTCTCGGAAAATATCAATTTAAGGTATAAAACAAGCCAACTGGTTTTAAAGGACCATAACATTTTCTATAAATTGTGTAAAAAAATATAGGGCATTGTAATTTTAAAAAAAAAGAAGAATTATCGACGTTTAAAGTTTGACCAGGCGTAAAAAACGCCCTGTATAATATTTTCTAAATGTAGCTTCTTATTTTTTATTTAGTCATGAGTCCTTCTACTGTTAGGTGCAGGACTGTTGAGTTGTGTTGTGCTGACTTTTTTCCATGTTTCTCTGTCGTGTGCTAGCTTTTTTATGTCTTTCCATTAGATGTTTCTATCAGTTTCTGCTTTTTTAATTTTCTCTATGATCACTCCTAAATATTTCAAGCTTTCTACCTGTTTCAACCTAAGCCCATTTAAAGTAATGTTATGCCCTTTGTTCTCTGTTGTAACGATCATAGTTTTAGTTTTTTTCGGTATTTATTTTCATATAAATTTTTTCCAATTCCAGGTTTAGAGTTTCTAGATTATGTTTGCTAATTTTTGCTGTTTCCCCGATGAATACCATGTCGTCTGCGAACATTAGCTCCGTTTAATGTAGCTTGTGCAAAGTGTTAAATAATTTATTGTCAATCTGAATTTCAAACGAATTTCTGTTGCCCTTTTAAACTTTTTAGATGTTGAAAATTGTGCTTTTTCGTTCCACGGTAACGTTAGTTTGGGAAACAGGAAATACCAGCGATGAGAAATTTAATTTGTTTTAATATAGCTACCCTGTACTGTGCATGCATGCATATTATGATATGCAAGGTAAATAATTGGTTGTTTATCACAAAGACAGCAAAATCTACGGATTTAAAAATTATGAAAGAATATGTTGAAAGCATACTAAAACAAAAAAAAATTACCTGTAAAGAAGTGATGTCAAAATATGGCAATAAAAATTTTATACTCAGTGCTGATTTCTCAGAACACAAAAACCTCACAAACTCAGAAAATTGGCCCCACGGTGTAAATGTTAGCCGTTACAATTTTCCAAAGGCCGCACCAAATGATGGATACACCTAATATCAAACAGGTACCAGCTAAATCAAACATATGTATACACCAAAACATTCAGTGCCTAAGTACAAGTATAAATGAATTGAGTAGTTTTATTCAGGATTTCAAAAAATGTTATTTCTTATGCATCACAGAACACTGGTTAAATGAAACACAGATTCAGATCGTTAAAATGCCCAATTTCAATTTAGTGTCCTACTTCACTAGGCAAGAGCACCACCATGGAGGATCATCAGTGTACCTGCATGAAAGTCTAAAAGGATTTAATAACAAAATTATTACGCAGCTGTCTATACCCTACGAAATAGAAATTGCAGCAGCAGATATCAGCATAAAAGAGCAATTGACTATTGTTACAATCTATAGACCATGTAATGGAAATATCGATAAATTCCTAGATGTTTTTGATACTGTGCTTCTAACACTATATAATTCAAATAGAAAGTTTATCATTGCTGGGGACTTCAATATTGACACCCATGACTCTATAACATCAAATAGTAAAACATCGTTTATTGCCCTATTGAAGTCATATGGTCTTTCCTTGAGTATAACAGAACATACCAGGCTAACAACAACAAGTAAAACTAATATTGGAGAACACGAAGCAACAGTCTGTGAGGGTTATCTGTCCGATCATACTGCTCAAATTTTATCTTTTAACTTAAGCACTCAGGTTGCTACGAATAGTGTATTGTGCAGATCTTACTCGTCAAAAAACATAACGGAATTTCAAAAATGTCTCTCAAATAAAAACTGGCAAGATATATATCATGAATCTGACACAAATCAAAAATGGAACATGTTTATAAACATAGTCTTACAAAGTTATAACAAGCACATACCTTTAGGCAAAGGTATACCTAGAAAAAAAAAATGCCAACTCTAACTTCATCTCAAATTATTAAAATTAAACATGAATTAGATGTACTCTACATCTTAAAGAAATATTACCCCTGGGCCATAATTATGTTTAATACTAAAAAGAAGCAATATTCGCAAGTTTTGAAAAATACTAAAATACAACAGTATGAGAATAGGATCCAACAATCAGACAACAAAATGAAAGCAATGTGGTCAATAGTAAATTCCACCATAAAAAAATGTGGGGCTTCAACTTATGGTCACTATCCTACACCAAGTGCCGATTCCTTAAATCAACATTTCATCTCAAATGTTACCAACTTGGTTCCAGAGAGTAGTAACGAATATAAGTGTACTATTCCAATGACTAACCACACTATGGACTTCTTTCCTTCAACTAAAGAGGAAATATTGAAAATTATAAAAAATCTAAAGAACAAAAAAAGCGCAGGAGTAGATGAAATACCAACCTTCTTAATAAAAAAGGTGATTAATAGTATAATCGATCCTCTTACTCACATAATAAGTGAATCCTTTTCAAATGGAATCTATCCAGATCAACTAAAAATAGCTGTGATTAAACCTCTCTTTAAAAAAGGAGATGTTAAGGAGGTTTCTAACTACCGTCCAATAAGTTTACTAACATCGTTTTCCAAAATATTTGAATATGTTGCTTATACCAAAATTTACAGCTACATGACAACTTATAATCTTTGGAATAAATCACAACATGGTTTCCTTAAAAATAAAAGTGTTGAAACCGCCATCTTTGAATTTACAACAGCCATCTATGAGCATTTAGACTCTAAAAATTTGTGCTGTGGACTGTTCATAGATTTAACTAAAGCCTTCGATTGCTTAAACCACGATATTCTCGTAACTAAACTGAGAGCTTATGGCTTCCCTGATTTACTTCTTAAGTGGATAAGTTCGTATCTCACAAACAGAAAACAAAAAGTTGTGGCATTAAAGGATGGAAAATACGTAGAATCTTCTTTTCAGTATATTTTAAATGGAGTTCCGCAAGGAAGCATACTTGGACCACTGTTATTTATCGTTTATATAAATGACATGCCAAGGGTAATAAAATGCATAAACAGTACAATAGTGAATTATGCAGATGACACTAACATACTGGTAACAAGTAAATTTTATCCAGAATTACTGCAAAATCTTAACGAAAATATGACAGTTATACAAAACTGGCTACTAAATAACAAACTGGTTCTAAATTCAACAAAAACTAGCTGCATCCTTTTCAAATTAAAGAATATATATGGAATGCCAAAAGTCATTGAACTATTAGGTAATGATATGGAATACTCAGCCTATGTAAAATTTCTTGGTTTATATCTGGACGAGAATTTAACATGGAAAGTCCATACAAACAATCTACTGTCAAGATTAAGCTCTATCTGTTATGGAATCAGGGTGCTATCAAAACAAGTTAATATAAAAACATTAGTTTCAGTATACTATGCAAATTTTTACTCATTAATGGCATATGGAATTATATTTTGGGGTAGCTCCACAAATGTAAGTCCAATCTTCTTTATGCAAAAGAAAGTCATAAGAATTATTTATAATTTACCCTATAAACAATCATGTCGTGGTGTATTTAAAAAAAAACAACCTCCTAACCTTTTTTGGACTTTACATTTACAAAAGTTTAGTGTTTTTACTAAAGAACAATCACTATTTTAAAAATAATAAAATTGTGCAAGATAACTATAATCACCGGGATAAAAACATATACAGGTATCCACAACATCACCTTACCAAGTTAGAAAAAAGTGCCTTCTATGTTAGCATAAAATTGTTCAATAAACTACCAGTGTATATAAAAAATATCAGTGAAATTTCTAAATTTAAACAACAACTTTTTAAGTTTTTGGTTGATCTTGAACCTTATACTATGCAAGAATATGTCGAGAAACACTTTTGATATTCTTTTGTATTCTTTTGTTTTGTTGACGCGTTTGAACCAATGTTTTAGATTAAATATATTATTATTATTATTATTATTATTATTATTTACACGTGTGTGCCTGGTGTTATGAATTCTTTTAGTCCTGAAATAGATTTTACGTAATGGAATAAGTATCTTAATGCATCGACCAATGAATTTTTTCGACAGTCATGAAAAGTTGTATCGTAGCTCACTCACTACCTACAAGAAAACATAATAATAAAGTAAATGGTATTATTGGATGTCATTACGGGCGCCTTTCAATTATTGTATTTACAAGGTTTTTTTGTTCGGCATCCAGATAAAGGTTTAACTGACGTTTAGACATAAAACGTGCAATTTACAATTATAGTTCATTATTCATCGCAATCATGAATCAATCCATTGCCCAGTTTATATGGGTATTTTATACAATAATAAGAACGTTTGCATTTTTCCTTTGTTGGCTATTCACGACTTTAATCATTCATAATTTTTGCAATGCCTCATAGTGCTGATATATGTCGACATTTGCTGTGCTGTTCAATCATGTACGACGCCAACCTTCGCAATAATAAATGGTCACAAGTGCTGCATCCCGTATTTATGATAGCATATCGATGTAATTAAGACAATAACACGCTTTTCTCAACATTAATCTCGCTATATTTATTGGATTCCTATTTTAAGACCATGTAATTTTATGAAATGTTTAATTTATATGAAGGCACAAGATGAATGGAAACATAAATTGCATTAATATACAATAAATGTTTTGCCTAGAGGACGATTTGTCTAATAATAAAGCCACAATACCTTACGAGAAATTATATGTAATTCTGCAACTTTTATGTTGAACTACTTTTTCACATATTTCAAAGACTAGATAATTTTATACAACACACTCTAAGGCATTTCGTACCAATAAATCTTAACAGCACGAAACAATTTTATATATTAAGTTGTTTAAACGTATCAGTTATCAAAACATCCAAAAATTGGCAGCAATTTTAACAAACTGAATTTGCAAATGTTATTTGAAGCAAGTATTTAAAACGATTTAGTTCTTTTAAATTCCAAATTTCCATATGAGTAATGCATGAAGTAGATAGGTTGTTAATCTAATAAACTATCTGATAAAATCAAACACGATTAGGTTTTGCTTAAGTCAGTGGTTTCCAACCTTTTTGTACCTCCGCCTCCCCTTTTTCATAAAATTATTTTTGCGCCCCCCTCACTTTTCGAAACAACCTAATGTCATAAGTACTGTGCTGATAAATAAGAATTATTTAATGGACTACAAAACAATACACCATATTCTGTATAAAGAAAGTTCTTTTTGTTTGTTTGTATTCAAAAATGATATTTTGGTAACAGCTGCGCGCCCCCCTTACAATAGTCTCGCACACCCCAGGGGAGGCGCGCCCCCCAGGTTGGAAACCACTGGCTTAAGTAAACGGTATTCCCTATGTTAAACGCCTGTGCAAGTCGCATAGATATTGTTGTATAACAGATATACCACAACTTCTCAAATCACAGCGGTTTTGCAGGGGTTTGGTTTTTGACGTTTTTCTCCAGAACCGTTTAACATTATTTCAAAAACTTTGCACCATTTTACTTGCAAAGGATGCGCGAATTGGTAAATAGAAGAATTTCGATTTTATCTCTGACGGTTTCATGGCCAACGCGATCGCAAAAATTACCTTCATTATTCAACTTTTCAGATGTACCCCTTTTTTTTCCGAAGGAAATGGCCAGTGGCACGTATAACTCTAGAAAACATTTAGTTTTGATGTTCTTGATGCAATAAACACAGCCTTTATCAAATTCTAACGACAACATATCGTGACTTTCCCTGGTAAGTAAATTTATCAGTATTTCTAAATCGATGGAAATGCAAACGCTTAAATATCTTAAAACAAAGGACAAACAAAATTTAAGCAACCTGCTGCTACTAGTCGTTCAAAACCAAATAACAGTTTTCACATCGTCAAAAACCTTCGATTTTATGTTTAGACTCCTGATCAAGTAATTATGATAAACATACTAAAATTACACAGTACAATAATAAATTACAAGATTTAATTAACCACAGCTACCTTTGATCTTAGTAAATGACTGCTTTTTATGTGTTATGCTACAAAAAACTTGTTTCAATTTAGTTCAAATCTCAATAAATATTTCAAATTAGGTAATCATGTAAGAATGTGAAGTACCATCTGTTCACTATGCAATTGTATATTTACCTCCTTTTCACTATTAATAACAAACATGAATGGGTAATACTGTTTTTAAAGACAGTCAATTTATTGAACTTACTTGATTTCAAAGGTGTAAAGCTAGATAAAAAATTTATTAGGAGCGAAGGAGTTTCACTAAAAACGGCAACAATAATAAAAATCAGTTTCGCTGGTCTAACCTTCATTTATAAAATCTTTCAACGTATGTGTAATGATTAACGCGAACAAGCATTTTACCATAATAAAAACCATAAGAAAAAGCTTAACTGACAAATCTTTACACGTTTCATATACATTTCCACCCACTAACAAAAAAAATTGGAATAGCAAAACGTGGTTTAGCTCGGAGCTACCTAAAACAACTGTTTGGCGTTCCTTGCGTTGTTGAGTAATATAATCATTAGATAGTTGTACATAATTAAATCTGAAATTCGAAAATTGACGTGAAATATCAACAAATGAAAACTTAAGTGAACTGTATGTAAAAAATATATTTAAAATCGTGTTAGGCTAGGCGCTGACATGCAATTAATCAGTTCTGCAACGGTTTGATCCGGGAATGGCTAAGCCGCGCTAACATACGCAAAACTAAATCATAGATGCAAGCACACAAGCAATTATTGTTTAGTTTCAACATGGATTTCTACGAGTTAGCTACGGTGTGTGCTTTTGAGATGATAAGGACGACAAAATTAAAACCTATACGACACAAAACAGTTGTACCAAGTCGCGCAATCGTTCAGTTTGTGGTAAGACACAGACTGTTTACTTGTCCAAATTTACAGTTGTCAATCAGTTGCATGTGAGCGTGTTATTATATTAAACAATAACTTTTTTAAGTGGTATTTATATTTACATTTTTTAAATACAATTATTTATTTATTCGCTTTTTCCTCCTTTTATTTATTTAATAATAATAATTAATATATATAATAAAATAAATAATTTAAGAAGAAAATGAAATAAAATGAATTTCCTTTAAATAAAGATCTACTCGAAGCGTATTTACAAGAACCTATAAAGTAAAATTTTTAAAAAATTAATTAGATTTTGCGTTTCATCTACCTTGTGCAGTATGTTTTGTGTCGAAAACGTTACGTTGTGCAATATTTTTCTCATTTTATGTGTTTACCATGTACAAAAGCAATAACTACCACACAGAAATATTATCAATCTCTTAGTAATGAGAAAATAAATGATGTTTAGATATAAAAACCTGGTGCTAGGGAAACAAATTAAAACGCAAATTGTCATTTACTCATTATATATTTCATTATCGCAAGGTATGAAGTAATGCTGGAAAATTAACCTCAGCAAGCTAAAGGAATTAGTAATATAATGGTTTATCCATGGACGCTAAAACAATCAATTACAAGCAGTTAAATTTATCACACTGGATCTTTTAAACCCTTTAAAGACCACGATAAATTCCAATAATAATAAAGTGTGTAATAACAAGAAATGACCTTAGAATAGCCTAACAACAATTAACAAGAAGTATGTAATTGCTATTTGTTTCTAATCATAAATTTATATTTAAAAAGTTTTAAAGTCACTGTATATTCAAATATGTTATTTACAATTATATGGTGTATTTAACTACTAAACTGCTGTAACATTATTCATTACACAATACAAAACTATAAGTAGAAATTCCATACTCACAGCAAAACACTTAGGTATTAATTACACTGGACCCTAAGCTACGCTGGAGGATCATGTCTAGATAAAAGGGAAGAAATAGGTATCAAACATACAAAAATGTACTGTCTCGCTGTCCCTACATAATAAACTTTTGCTATACAAGCAAATTTTAAAGCCTGTATGGACATATGGGATACAGCTATGGGGATGCACCAAACAGTAATATGCAGATCATCCAGAGATTCCAGCACAAAACACTGAGGAACATCGCTGATGCACCTTGGTTTTGCAGAAATAGTGACATACATCGGGACCTCAACATGGACACTGTAACCAACACCATTAAGAATTGTCGAGAGCCACGAAGAAAGGCTCCATCAACATGTGAACGTCGATGCGATCCAGCTCCTGGACACTACAGACTTAGTCAGAAGACTAAGGTAAAAGGGTTAAACCTTTTGAGTTAGTTTAAGCAAAAGTTAAAAAGCAGAGACTGTGCGGTAGTGTGCACGTTAATAATTAGTGTACTTATATATTAGCAAACTAAGGACTACTATTGGGTAAACCGTAGACTAAGTTTGAACATTATTAATTTAGGCTAGAATTAAACGGCTCATTGGTCTCAAAGACGGATTGCTCTGTTATAAACTCTATTAGGGTTTAAATTTAACAAAAAATAAAAAATATATTTCAAATTAAAGAGATTGCTTTTTGAACATGATCTTAAGATAAAAATGAAGATTAATTGCACATCAAAATCGCTGTGTATTTCTAGTTATCATTGACGAAAGTTGAAATAATTATCTCATCACAATAAAAACGGTAAATTTTGATAAATCTTTTTAGTTAATCATTAAAGATCTAAATTACTTTTTGTCTACTTTTATATCATTATTGAATTATATAATGCACTGAGCCAGATATCCTTGGAAAGAATCACGATTCAAGGTAGGGCAAACGTTATTTTAACATAAATTTTGAGATATGTGTTCGGTTCACAGAAATTTTGCGCCAGTTGCATGCATCGTAAGAGGATACGGTTTTAATATTCCAACTCCGCGGCGCAGACATTCCTTACCGATGGAGCATGTTTCAATAATTATAACAATAGTTGTTTTAACGATTAAAAGGCTATGCGCTTAAATTGTAAATACAAAGATTAAAGGACGTTAAAATTATGATTTATCGCGATATAAACTTTTAATATGAGCTATAAATTTAATCGTTAATTTTGTTGAAAACAATAATTATTGTTCTTTGCAGAAAATGATAATATTTACTTCTATAAGGTATTGGTTTGTGTAGTTCTCATACTTATTTTTTTTTTCGTTAACAAGATTTCTGCAGCCATAATATCATTTATCCTACAGATAATAAAGCACCCAACATTTCATATTTATGCTTATTTGACAAACGATCCATTGAAAACTTGGGAATCACTAACTTGTTTGCACTGGAGAAAAATATGTATTATTTGTTGTTAGAAATAGTCGTTGCAATCACGACTGTGGTGAAACCTTAATTTTGCATATTTTCATATTTTCCCTAGGTTAAACATACGGATGCCTTACATGCTTAAAAAGCATTTGTTATGGAGATTTGAAAAATGCAAAAATCCAATATGGCGTCCATAAGAAAAACAAAAGTTAGGTATGACCGCGCGAAACACAGTAGGCCTAGAATATTTTTAATGTCATTTTTAAAATCCTTATTAGTTACTTCTCCGATTCTAAAAATTTGGCGCACAAATCTTTTCAAATAAAGGTAATATGGAGGTTTTAAGAAAATGTACATTTTTCGTTTTCATCGTGGTACTACGTAACAGAATGGATTATTGAAAATGTAAAACTGGATTATTGTTACGCATGTATTTGCGCAACTTTTTCCCCATTTAACCGATTTTGTATTTCTAACGGTTTCCGAGATACTCATGTATTTCATTTTAAACTGGACACCCTGTATATTAAGTAGCGTTGGTCCCAACACGCTACCTTGTGGTACGCCGGAGTTGATGGGGTACAAATTTGTATATTCGTCTTGGTGTTTGACTAAAAAGTGCCTAATTTTGAGATAGCAATTTAAGATTTGATAAAAATGGCTTGGGATGTCAAAAGCCTAACTAATGTCTAGGAAGGCAAAAGAGCAATATCTTTTGAATTCCAGATCATTGCTTATCTCTTTGACCACTCTGTGTACTTGTTCAACAGTAGCGTGCTGATTCCTGAACCGAATTAGTGATTTGGGATGAGTTCTCTTAGCAGTGGTTTGAGACGTGTGAGAAAAATATGATAAAATTTTCAATATGTTTAATATATTTGTGTGCCATAATGTCGATGTTATTGGCCCACCTTAGTGGTGTAATAAATTAAAACTAAAAACAGCTGCCCATTCGAGACGTCCTTGATTTGTTCACAAACTGCCATCAGAACATAACATATCCGCCAAATTACAGCGGTTTTAATAATAAAATTGATAACAGATTTTGTGGTCACCCATTAGAACCGGTTCTTTTTCTTATATTTATGTCAAAATTGATAGAAACCAATGGCTATTTAATAGTTTAATTAAAAAAACAATCTTGCAGTTATTCAATGATACAAAAAACGAAAATGATTGGTTGGTGTGTTTGGCACTATAACTATGCAAAAATCCTGTAATGGCTTCTAAAATAGCTACAAAACACTTCTAAAATATGTATTTTTGTCACTTTTTTATGAGGAAAACATTACGCAGAGAATAAATCGGTGTCATATATAATTATCGGTTATTATAAGATTATGGGATTACATTATAATCTAATGCATATGAAATAATTTATTAATTAAGAGCCATTTATATGCAGTAATAATTTTTTAAAGAAAATTTGCCGCGTGGTCTGAACAAGTTAATTTTAATTTTGTTAATTAATTTTGCCAAGGTTGAATGTAAACCTAGATGATAATTCTACGCGTTAAATACTATAATTTTATTTAAATTTTTGTTTTTTTTATTAACAATGTATATTACACTTGCGTTGAGTATTTATATTTAGCGACGTGTCGTTTTGGAACTTTGTAAATAGATAACAAGATTAAAAATCATGCGATGCAATTTTGGGTACAAAATTTTCAGTAAACTACAGGGAACTATTTTAACGTTTTGGGATATTTTTTTAGACATGTTCCTTTAATAAATGATTTATTTCAAACACCATTTAAATTAATACCTATACAGGGTGTTTCTTAAATATTGCGAAAAAGTTCGGGAGGTAATTCCTTATCGAAAGTTAAGGGGCTGGCTTCTATATAAAATGTTTTTCTTAGACGTCTCCTTTCGGAGTTACACCCCCCTAAAGGGGAGGGTAAAATTAGGTTTCTATTTTATTTATCAAATTTGGAGATGTGTAGCAGACTTATATTTGGTAAATGTTTTATACTTATTGAAAGCTTTCCCACAGTAATTTTTTAATAATCTCCCACCTTCACAAGGGGCTGTAAAGTGCGACCCCTGTTGGTTTTTTATCAGAATCTTTTGGAGGCTTGAAATTTTGCAATTTAAAAATTTTCGTTTAAGCTTAATTTATTTACATTTTTTTTATTGTATAACTTTGCTTGGAAAACCTACAATTATGAGTAAAAAGTGAAATGAGTGAACATAAACCATTGAATATTCTACAATAAAACGATTCATTTCGGTGGTTACCATAGTTTGTGGAATGCCCCTTGGTATACAGGGTGCCCATTGTTCTAACCTGTTGTATGGGTAACTACGTTAATATTAGAGATACAGAAACGTTTAAATTAGCAAATTTGTGCAGAATTTAAAGGGAAATCTGATGCCATTTTCAAATTTGACCTACGTCATCAACTTTTTGAAATATTTTGAAAAAACTGAAAAAGGTCGATTTTTTCAAACTTAAATAATTCCGGAACCATATGAGTTAGAACCAAACTAAAAATTGGCTTTTATAGATGTTTTTACGTAGATTTCAAATATGTTAACGAAATTTTCATAGCACTCTCGATTTCCGAGTTATAGCACAAACTTGCATTTTTTTAAATGGAAGTCATAGTTGGCTGTGGTCTTATTAAAAAGGTTATTTTTTTCTCGTTTCAATGATATAAGGTTTGTTATGCTTTACTCTTGTAGTTTTTCTTTAAATAAGCAAAAATCATTTTACATGTTCACAGCCTACTAATAGATGGGAGTTATCCCGTGTTGATGTTTTTTTTTTCGATGTGACATTTAAGAGTTGTCTCTTATCGTTAGCGTAGCAATTATTAGGCAGTTACAGCCTTTTCAGTTGACACCACATTCAAAGGACAACTCCCTGGTAGATGATGTTGGTTTATAATTTACGTATTCCAGGACTCTCTCTTCATCTTCTTGCTTAAATTTAATTTTCAAACCTTTGGATTTTGTAAATGAACTGTATTTTTTTAAATTGGTTTCTAATAACGAAAATAATTTCTTTCTTGGTTGCCTCCTTTCCATAAATCTTTGCAAATACATATCACTTGAATTTCTACTATTTCTACCTATTACAAGCCTAGTAATAAAAAAGCATGTCGTTTCTTTCTTCATTAGAAAACATTGTTTTTGAAATTTACAATAAAGTCAATCAAAAATTTTGATAAACACGAGAGAGAGATTTATACGTATAACACACAATAAATGTTATTTGACAAATTATGAGGTTTTGTTTTTAAAATTTGTAACTGGCTAATAACTGCTACACTAACGATAAGAGACAACTCTTAAATGTCACATCGAAAAAAAAAAGAACATCAACACAGGATAATTCCCATCTATTAGTAGGCAGTGAACATGTAAAATGATTTTTGCTTATTTAAAGAAAAACTACAAAAGGAAAGCATAACAACCCTTATATCATTGAAACGAGAAAAAAATAACCTTTTTAATAAGACCATAGCCAACTATGACTTCCATTTAAAAAAATGCAAGTTTGTGCTATAACTCGGAAATCGAGAGTGCTATGAAAATTTCGTTAACATATTTGAAATCTACGTAAAAACATCTGGATAGCAAATTTTTATTTTGGTTCTAACTCATATGGCTACGGAATTATTCAAGTTTGAAAAAATCGACCTTTTTCAGTTTTTTTAAAATATTTCAAAAAGTTAATGACATAGGTCAAATTTGAAAATGGCATCAGATTTTTCTTTAAATTCTGCACAAATTTGCTAATTTAAACGTTTCTGTATCTCTAATATTAACGGAGTTACCCATACAACAGGTTAGAAAAATGGGCACCCTGTATACGAAATGATAATCTGCACAAAGATCTAAACGTCCCTACTGTAATCGAAGAAATCAAGAATTTTGCAGCAAAACATGGGGAAAGGTTACATCGCCATGCAAATCCTGAAGCCCTGCAGCTCCTGAATAATGTAGACATTAGAAGAAGACTAAAAAGAGTAAAACCTTTTGAATTAGTGCAGTGAAATAGTTGTGCAGTGTAAAGCAGAGTAGTGGAAATCACCTGAACAAGTGAATAGTATAAAGAAAACTAAGATGAACCACTGGGACACTTAGTACATATGTAATTTTAGGTTAATAAGATCAAAAAGAAACTATTGGTTAATCAAGTTATGACTAGTTCAGTACACAGGGTGGCCATAATCTACATATGCTGTAATTTCAAGACAAGTTTAATGCCATTTTGACATTTCACCTACACTTTCAACTTTTTTAAACATTTTGAAAAAACTAACAACAGACGATTTTTTCAATGTTGAATAATTCCATAGAAACCTATGGCAAAACCAAGCTGTAAAACGATTCCTGTAGATAATTGTACGAAGAATTAGAAAAAAAAATCTAAAAAGTCTTGGCACACTCGGTTTTTAAGATATAAGCCCAACTTGCTTTTTTTTTTAAATGGCAATCGGAGGTTAGGTTAGGTTAGGTTCATCATTTCGTCTAACTCATTTTGTAAAAAAACCAAATAGCGCTCTGAATTTAGATTTTCCTCATAAAAATAAGAACCGAGTATTTTCGTACCAAGAATGGCACAACAAACATTGATACTAAAAACGAGCTGATCACATCTTTCAACTGTTACGATTTTCCTTCGCCCAGTAAATATGTTTTTTTCTATTAAATAATCCATTGTTTGTAAATTTTGCCTCGTCAGTAAATAGAGTTGATTGAGAAAAGAGTTCGTGTCTTCGGCTTTCTTCAACGTACCATGTGGCATAATTAAATCTTCTTTCCAGAGCTGTTGGGTACAACGTGTTTCCGATATGATGATGATAAGGCTTAACATTGTTTTGTTTTAAAATTATTCTTACTTGTTATTTGGATACGTTACACTTGCAATGGGCCAAAGATGTTGGAAGGGGAAAAAACAATACGTGCGAAGTAAGGGCGGTAGTTGGTAGTCGGCCTGGAGTGGAACGCAAGTACGCTTGTGCTCAGCCGACAAAAGTGCAAATACCAAAAACAGTGTTAAAGGTTACATTTAGTTCACCAGAATTAATAAATTAATATTGTTTCATTCGTTATCACCGGTGGGGTGATACCGGTAGTCTAGTGGCTATGTTAATTTTATAATCCAGATTTGCCAAAGAATAAAGTTTGTGTTAAACCTTGTGTTGTCATTCTTGTCGGCATTACTATCATTATTATTATTATACGCCCACGACCCAGAATTAGAAGAACTCAGCACACTCAAGTCCAATATTGCGTATAGATGCATTTGGTTTAAAAGTATTGCATGCCAAAACACGCACTTCTGCATCTTCATTAAAATCTATTTTATTCTTCAGGCTTTCGCGGCTATCGTCCATGTTACAATCTTCGTTCCCGGGTTTGGAACCGCGTCTTCTTGATTTGTGTGACGTTTCGACCATTCTATGATGGTCTTTATCAAACGACTGAATTGGTGGGTTTGTTGCAGGGTTTATATATCCGGCTGTGGAGGCGTGGTGTTCCGCCTGACGAGTTCGTTTCGCCTCAGCGATTTCTTGATGACCGGTTTCCAAATGCTTGGTAGTTGCAGGCCTGTGTCTCTGTTAAAGTTGTTGGGGTTCTTGGCAATTTCCATAAATTCCCTAAATAGTCTAGGCCAGAAGTGGTTGGCGCGGGCCAGTAATTTTGTGTCGTCGAAAAGTATGGTATGCCCCATGTCCTGGGCATGTTCTGCTACGGCCGATTTTTCTATTTGTTTTCTTTTTGTTTGCCCTTCATGTTCTTCTGGCTTCTGCCAGTCTGACCTATATACACTTTTCCACAGGAGCAGGCTATGCTATATATGCCCGGGTGATTCAATCGTGAGCCAGGCGTTCTTCTTAGTTTACTGGAGAGCGTTACTGGAGCGTTGAAGACTGTATTGATGTTGTGTTTTTGGAGTATTTTCGATATTCTGTTGGTTACTCCTCCGATGTAGGGTAGATAAGTTGTAGCGATGTAGTCCTTCTTCGTTTTCTCCTTCGGCGTGGCACTTTTCTGTATGGCTCGAAGTATATGTCTTTGTTGATAACCGTTTTCCTGCAGAGCTCTTGTAAGCATGTTTAATTCTTCTTGGATGGTCTCTGGGGTACATATTTCTTTGGCTCTGTGGATTAACGTGTTGATCACTGATTGTTTTTGAGCCGGGTGGTGGTGTGATGCTGCGTTTAGATACCGATTGGTGGGGGTTGATTTGCGGTATACACTGTGGCCTAGTCTTCCGTTGGCTTCTCTTTTCACCAGTACGTCCAGGAAAGGTAAAGCTCCATTCTGCTCTTCCTCCATCGTGAATTTGATGTCCTTGTGCAAGTTGTTCAGATGTACTAAGAAGTTCTGGAGTGATTCTCTGCCGTGTTCCCAAATGACGAAGGTGTCATCTACATATCGAAACCAGTGTTTAGGCTTTAATCTACTGGAGTGTATGGCTTGCTCTTCGAAGGCTTCCATATACAGGTTGGCGAGTGCTGGTGATCCCATTGCTGCTCCCGTGGTTTGCTCATAGTTTCAGTCGTTTGATAAAGACCATCATAGAATGGTCGAAACGTCACACAAATCAAGAAGACGCGGTTCCAAACCCGGGAACGAAGATTGTAACATTAAAATATATTTTGGCTTTTTTTGGTTTACAAAAAGATCCATACTGTTTTAAATTAGCTTTACGTTTTGCAAACAGTCTTTTATCTGGCTGCCTTCTTTCCATGTGTGTTAAGAGATATAATTCCGATGCTGCGTTTGCATCACGATTATAGCTGTGGTAACAAAATAACATCTAATTTTTTTCTTCTCTTGACCTAGCTCTCGACGATTTTTTTATTGTTACCTAAAATTAAAATGAAGCTAAAAGTGTAAAGATTTGACACGATAGACTAGAGGATATTCAAGTGGTGACTCCCAGCTACATTTCTGAAAATTGCAATGCGCTGGGACCGATGCATCTATGCAGCAGTGTTTGATTTTACATAAATAAATTTCGAAAAATTTCGGAGAGCGCCACGTATGACAGTTAAAACGCGTATCAAAAAAGTGGGTTGTTAGTTTACGTCCTTTTCGTTTAATCACATTACCAAACCGAACACAAGTTGAACATCCGAGAAATTTGAGTGGATGAGAGATTATTTACTTTGCTAAATTTGTTTTCAAATACAATTTACATGTGTTTTTAGTGACGCTTTTTATTAACTTCGGTGACGAATGATGTAAACCACGACCGTTTTTTACTATGTATACTTCGCACACTATAAAACTCCGTGTTGTGTCATTTGATTATAAAATTTTACGATGACGTATGAGACAACAATACGTAAAAGCCGTACCGTGTATTCTGCCCACAACTGACGTTTTGACGACACGTAGCTTTTAGTAGGTTAATATCTTCATACTTTATTTGACGTAGATTGTTTTTGCTTGTTAGGAATGTTTGTGTGCTATGGCAATTAAATTTATTACAAAATATAAACGACAGTTTTAAGCCCACTCAAATGATGTTCCCTACGATTTACAGAACCGTAAATAATTATGCAAAAACCAGAATGGCCTTCCCGCGTCTTAAAAGTATGCGGTAAGATAGCTTCATAATTATAGATTAACGAACGGTTAACACTATTAATATGTATTATATTTTTAGAACCGGTAATTATTTGTGTGCCAAAATAAAAATAACCCTTTCCTAATTTTTTTATTTTAGCATGAGATTTAATACCTGTTATTAACAAGTTTACGATCGAGTCAACACCTAGAAATAGACACATAGGTACATTGTACAAATTACACCTTAATAATTTGCTAAAAATACAATGAAAATATTAAATAACGGGTTTTGCGAAGTAACAAAATCTTGAGTAAAGTTTTGGAAAATTGGCTTTGCTAGTGTTCAACAAAAATACACTTACAAGGAAGGATCACGATATGTTGTCGCCAGAATCTGATCAAGGCTGTGTTTATTGCACCAAGAACATCAAAACTAAATGTTTTGCACAGTTAAAAGTGCCACTGGCCATTTCCTTCGGAAAAATATGGGAAACACTGAAAAGTTAAATTATAAAGGTAATTTTTGCGATCGCGTTGGCCATGAAATCGTCAGAGATAAAATCGAAATTCTTCTATTTACCGATTCGCGCATCCTTTGCAAGTAAAGTGGTGCAAAGTTTTTGAAAAAATCTTAAACGGTTCCGGAGAAAAACGCGAAAAACGACACCCATGGAAAAGCGTTATGATTTGAGAAGTTGTGGTATATTTGTTATAACTAAATGTATGCGACTTGCATGGGCGTTTAACATAGTGGAAACCGTTTTTACAAGGGCCTCGTTTTTCGCGGTTTTCTCTGGAATCGTTTAAGGTTTTTTCAAAAACTTTGCACTATTTTACTTGCAAAGGATGCGCGAATTGGAAAATAGAAGAATTTTGATTTTATCTCTGACGGTTTCACTGTCCCATAGCCAACTTCGCGGACCATAAGAAAAAATAAAGTTAGCGGTAATGTCTCAAAATTGGTAAGCGATAAAAAAATCTAAAATAATAGTTACAGTCTCCATTAAAAAGTGTCTTAAGAAAGTACTACTAAAATTATTGTAATGATTAAAACAAAAAAGTTACGTGAGAAAAAGGAAAAACAACATTTTTATATTTTTGCTATAAGTAACATCTGAAGAGAGAGCAATTTTGCACTTTTAAAAATTTATTGTGGCGTTTCTCATACTAAAGAATAATTCATCTAATTTAAGCAAAGCTGTATCTCTTATAATAAGCTAGATTCTCATGCTGGAAATGCTATCTGGCTTGCATTGGCTAGCACTTGGATTTTTCTGTACAGCAAATAATTTGATCTCTTTTAAATTGATGCTTGTAAGAACATTTCCATAGTGTATGGATGCAATGCAAAGTATTATGTTTACGTGTTATAATTTACTTGCTCTTTCTCCCTCTCTCTCTTTCTTATATTCAAGTCAAGTATTGTTTGTTGAGATATACATTTAGCTAAATAGTCCTTTGAAAAGGCTCTGGAAAACCTTTTAGTTGCAAATATCAAAATATAAGCTACATGTTGAAAACAGAATAACAAAACAGTGGTTAAAACGTTTCTATGTTTATTTGATTAAGATATTTGAGAATTAAGCAAATCACTTAAAGACCTCTGCTGTAAATATTTTCTATAAAATAGGAACACTTTTGTTAAAGCTATAAAGCAATGTATACTGTGCTACCCTAGTACAACGATTAAAACACTTTGCAACACAAAATATATTATCTTATATTATTCTTACAGCTCACACCTTGCTCTGCCGGCCTACACCAACGAACCAACTAACTTAGTTACCCATGTCCAGATTCATTGTTCTTATATAAGTATATTGTACAAGTGCATTGTGTAAGTACATTGTATCATTAATTCACGGGTTTTCACATATACAATATTAAAGAGAGTAATATATTTCTTGCATAGTAAAAAAAATTTTTATTGAATAGAACACCATTGCATTGTAGTGAATGTATGCCTTTAAAAACTCGTACTAATCCGTTCAAATATAAAAAAGCATTTGACTTTAAACACACGTTCGACAACAGTTGGTCTATAAATATTTTTATTGACACGTTCATTTAATTTAAATCGCAAATAGCCAAGATTTTTATTAAACAAGTCAATGTCAGTGTTACGGTTGCAATTAAAGTGTAATAAAAAACTGTAGCAAAACTGTTTGGGAAAATGCTGTTTAAAACGATGATGATGTTGTAATGTAATGTAAGAATGTTTCACTGTGTAGGATAAAATTAATTGACGCTGTGTTTTATGTGTGTAGATCAAAGAACACATTTTTAAAGTCGATAATCAAGAAAATGATCTGTTTTATTACGTGGTTTCGATAATTTAGGCTAAATTAAACTAGACATGGTAAACTTGGCCAAGAAACAGTTTTTTTATGGCAACTTTCACGTGCGGTTCAAATAAAACAACATAACTCGAATTCATTAGTTTAAGTTAGGTTGGAATACTGAAATTTAATGTATCGTTATTAAGAGTTAATAAAGCTGTTGTTTTTGTACCGGTGAAGAGTAATCAACTACCAATAAATTTAATTAATTAATAAAAATGTGTGTTATTTCACCCACTCATTGCTGTTTTTGTTTTTTTTTTAAGGGCAATAATAATTAATGCTCTTTAGATAAAAAGTCTAATTAGCGAGTAGTGTCTCTATATTTGTGCAATTTTTGTTTGGCAGACAATATTAATTGTTGTTGAGATAAAATGTTTGTTTAGCTGGTTTCCCACGTCAGATATGTTTTGAGTATTCTCGCTTTTATATGTTTATTACTTTCGCCATACATAGTACCTATGAAAAAAGTATTGTGATTGCTAAAATATTCGAATTTTAGAATTCAAACGGATATACCTATACACGTTTTGAGATCCCCTGAACCCGTTTTGACTATGTTCGCAATGACGTTCGGGTGTGTATATCTGCCAGACATTAAAATTGTAAATTTTTAACATAAGTTAACGATAGAGCATTTAAAAGTATATTACCAAGTGCGTACATTTATTTGTTTTTTTTTGTAAAAAATAACAAATATACAGTTTTTTTTTCCTGTGCATTGTTTTGGATAAGCACATATACAGGGTGGTCCACTTTTTAGTAGCAGGACTTAAACAGTCGATAGAAAAACTTATTTAAAGCAATTTCAACATTGGTCTGTAAATGCTTTATTTTAAAGATCAGGGTGTAGAAATTTTCGAAAAAATATCGATAATTTTTAACCGTTTCCCAGCCAGAAGATATATTTAAACCAAATTTGGTATACAGCACCACCTTACAGGTTACCACATTCTGTAAAAATTTCAAGCCCGACAAGCAACCAGTGGCGGAGTTGTGGGGGTTCAGTTTCAATAAATTTTATAAAAAACTAGTATGGCCCTGTTCAAAATCAAACGCAAACTTGTTTTTGGGTAGACAATTTTATTCTAAACAAAAAGTGTCTCTTGAGTTTTATTTGTATCTGCCACCGTTTGGCGCGGAATTTGATTTATTTTACTATTTTCGCGAAAAATTTGCTACCAAGTTCGATCTAAAAATATTGCGAAAAGCAGAAAATTGCAACTTGCAGAGTAAATGCTCATTCATCGTTAATTTAGCGGAACTTCTTTCCTCAATATGAGTATGTACCGTTATTAAAAACTGTAAAAATCGGTAATTACTTCTTTATTACGAACATTAGCTATATTTTTAGATCGAACTAGGGAGCAAATTTTTCGCGAAAATGGTAAAATAAATCAAATTTCGCGCAAAACGGTGGCAGATACCAAAAAACGTCTAGAGACACTTTTTGTTTAAAATTAAATTCTCTACCCAAAAACAAGTTCAAGTTTGATTTTGAACAGGGCCGTACTAGTTTTTTATAAAATTTATTGAAACTGAACCCCCACAACTCCGCCACTCGTTGCTTGTGGGACTTGAAATTTTCATCGATTGTGGTAACCTGTAAGGTGGTGCTGTAAACCAAATTTGGTTTAAATACATATACTGGTTGAGGAACGCTTAAACATTATCGATACTTTTTCGAAAATTTCAACACCCTGTATCTTTAAAATGAAGCTTTTTGGGCCCATGTTAAGATGAAATATTCGCTATAAAATAAGTTTTTGTATCGGCTGTTAAAGTCCTGCTACTAAAAAGTGGACCACCCTGTAGATATCTGGAAAAAAACTAGTATAAACTTTGTATAAATTGTTGATACAAGCAAAGTAAATCAAAAAGCTTTGTACAAACAGAAAAAACTGAATAAGTTTCTTTGTAAAATGACGTTATACAAAAATTTTTCACGCTTGTTGACTGTCTATTTCTATTGTAACAAACAGAATAATTACAGTTGATTTTCGATCATCCTGTACCTTAAAATAGTGCAATAATTATTAAATATAAATACTTAATTTGAAATGATAAGGTTACGAATATTTCCGGCGAAACCGGAAATCATATAAATGTGAGCATATGTTCAAATAATTGGGTTTAACTCAAGGTTTTCTCATAATGAACATTTTTGCTTATCCGGGATTCCGAGTCGAAATAGCACTTATTTTTAGTAATTCGTGGGATCCAGGGATGCAATAAATTGGGTCAATATGTGGAAATAAATAACTTGAATAAGAAAGGAAACGAAGATTGTACAATGGACAAGGGCCGCGAAAGCCTAAGAATAAAAAAAATAGATTAAAACAGATCGGGATCCCGGAGAGAAACTCCAATGCACATATTATGTAACAAAAATATCCTTCGTTAAAATTAGTTTTAAAAAAATATTAAAAAATGAGGGTTATAATTTGTTACACCCGGTATTGTGTAGTATTTTTGTAGTGCATCATTCAGGTGACATCGCTCATAGGTTTTAAGTTCTTCGTAAAATCTATTTTGGAGCAAAGCTTGCAAATAAAAACTGCCCATTAAAACTAATGATTTTGATGTTGGGCGTTTACACAAAAAAATAAAACTTGATAAAATATTTTTTAAATGATAATCTGATATAATTTTTAGCCCTGAAGATGCCGATAAAATAACATCGGCGAAACATGTCGGATCTTTTTTAAAAAAAGAATTTGCAACGAATAAACCTGTTTGAAAACCAGCAACTTTTCGTTTATTTAATAGTAGATAATGTTCAATTCAATGATTCTACTATATTAATTTACACTTATAAGTTTTGAATGTTATCAGTTTTATGCTTAGATCATATAAAAAATGGTATATGGCTTTTTGTAAAACAAGCACTGTTAGTTCAGTATAAATATAATACAAATTTCATAAACGAAGCAACAGTGCTTTAAGACTAATCAGCATTTTTAATCAAACATAAACATGCACCAAATAGCATACTACAAATAAGTATTGTTTAAAACTGCAGATTTTTTTGTTGGAAAGTAATAGGCTGCTTCATATTACATATTATTGCCATATGATTAATGCTTAATGCTAATGATAATGCTTAATGATAATGTTTTTCACTTTAGTGTATATTTTTTTGCATAAATACTATTTAATATATTTTTTAGTTTATTCAAATTTTAACTGGTCTTCGCAACAATATAATTTAGTTTTTTCGCTTACGTCGGAAATACAACGTCTTGCTGCATCAAACCATTTTTTTCTTTTGGTGGAATTTTCCGGAACAGCAAAAAACAATTTTTCTGGGTTTTTTGTAGAAGTGGTCTTACATTCAGGCACAAAACACCACTTTCTTCTGTACGACGACATGGTTGCGTTATATTTACAACAAGCACACACGTGTGATTTGCCTCATCGAGGAGTACGTACGGAGTGTGACGTCATTTCTCGTGCGCATCGTCCAAGCCGTTTACGGCGCAACTTGCCGCGGGAAAACTTTAATCGTTAATAATAAATAAACGAAGTTGATTTAAACAATTTTAACTTCACATACGATATTCCAAATCTATCAAATTCTGAAGAAAGTAAAAATTAGTGTAAACGCCCATTGTTATTTATAATATACGTATTGAGAAACTGTAGACTTTTGAAACAAAACGTGTAAAAAAATTAAATTAAAGCGGTCCTATACCATAAAAACTAACGATTTTAATGAAATCGTTATTTATGATGTACGTATTAAGAAATTCTTTAGATAACATACTTTTGATTTTGCGTGACCCTGCATTTTTTTTGCAGTTTCAGAAGAAAACGGTAATAGTCCAGATTATTACATCATTTTTTTAAATTAAAATCAAATTGGATTCATTAGGTCTGTTTAACTGATTTATGGTACTCCTAATTTTGTCGAAACTTGACGTGAAATCATTAATAAAGTTGTTGAATGCAATAGAGTCATGTGTTGATTCTTTGATCATTTTCGGATTAGATATCACAACGAGTTTCTGCAAAATTTTATTGCATCATTAAATTCGTAGCTCCAAATACTTTAAATGACTTGATAATGGGTAATGTTGAAATATTTACATTTTTTTTAGTACGATAACCTACATTTTGTTTGTTTTTTTTTCGGTTGCATTAATGTTAAGGCCATGGTATGGCAGTAAAAACTGCTGCGATTCTTAAGTTAGAAACGAAGACATAAAATTGAAATAAAATTAGCTGTACAGGGTGGACCAAATTCGAATGTTTTATCTCGTTTACCAATACGCAGTGAAAATCTGATATCGGTTTTCTGGGCATTTTTTTGTGTTTGAGATAAACACACCTGTGTTTTCAAATAATAGTCAACTGTTTTTGAGACACATTAAATATAAAATAGTTGTACTGTAAATAGATTAAAATAAAACATACTTCGAACTTCAAAGATAACTGTGATATAGAATCATGGATATTTCATACACATCTGTATATCTAATGTAATTTTGAAAACGTTAAAACAAACAATTTATAACAAAAATAAAAATAAATTACCTCAACAACTTTTATTTGAGAAACTAAAACACATAAAACTCAGAAAATTTGTATTACTGGCTCATAAGAACTCGTGCAAAACTACTTCACAAAAATCTGCTCTTAAGTTATTGCGAAAATGACTGAACTAATTCTGTTTGATATGATCTGGTTCGTATATGCATATAAACGAGCCTTATTGTATAAAAATAATTTATCATATAGGAGTATTTATTATCTCCTAAGATTTGTACTATTTCATAAAGCAGTGCCTATTTTGCTGTTGTAGGCAAATTTACGAAGTGCGATTTTGAGTATTCTAAGCTCAGGGGTTAATGAGTTAACAAAGTATCCCCAATTTTGCTTAATCCTGCCGTATGCAAGATATTATACTTTAGAACCTGTGGTATCAGTTCTTAAAAAATAATTTATTTTTAAACCACAAATTTCTTCTTTACCCAAAGAAGCCATAAAATGATTTATATCAAATATTAGGAAAGTGTTAATTAAATTTAAAAAATCAGATGAGTTTTTATCGTGTCAAGTTGACTATATTCCAATGTAAGCCTAACGGAACACTCCTTTGTCCTTGCTACGAATATAAAATATTTAATATGTAAATATTGGAGTACTAAAAACTATATCATTGCGTTATCACATTAAAATATAATTTGACTTTGAGATAAACAAATGACTTTATATTTTTTGATAACACGAGGAATTTAGGGGCCAAACATATTTTTTTAGAGGTGCGGTTTGAACAAGAGCTTATTCCTTGGTCAATAATAAATGCTTATAAAAAAAAAATAACCACGAACATACGTGAAGTGCATTACTTATAACCGGCAAAATTAATAGACTTTAATGACATCATGTACTTAAGCAAAGTGATATACTGATCACTTCACTGACAAAAATTTTTACGTAATTAATTGGTTGGGGTTCTGGTATTTTTGGCTTGTACAATGCTTTAACCATTAGTAACCTAATACATTTAATTTAGGTGTGCCGTGCTGTAGTTATTAGTCAGTATTTATTTGATATATTTCACATAAGTAAATATTTGGAAGTTTACATAATAAATTTTCTTCTTTTTATAACTGCAATTGTTTATGAGGCAGATTATTTAACGTACAAATTTTCGTACGTTTAAGTGATACTTAAAAAACTTAGTCGCTATTAATTTTGAAACCTGTTTATTGAATAATTTACAAAAATACTTGAAATAGGTAAATTTATAAGTTTTGTCTACATTTTTTGCCGTTCCAGGACTGAAGACCGATCAATTTCAATTCATGAATACATGCAAATTTCGTTTAGCATATATTACTGTGATTTGAACATTAATTATGCTATTTAATCCTGCTTAATGCAAACACATTAAGAAACATTTATTATATTTTCAACGCAGGTAACAACAGACACCGAAGTTTAGCGGTTTAGATATTTAAATGTTATTAGTAAGGTCTAGTTTTAATGTAGTGAATATATTAGTCAAGATCCGCTTTAACAGTTTCGTTGCCTGCTAAAAATCACGATCTTCCTATGAAGAATATGACAAAAAGAGTATTTCGATTTTATAACAGAATCGTTTGTAAATACCTGCAGATAGCGGCATTTTTAGTATTTATAAATAAATATCGCGGGTGGCCGTGTTGACCTTACACGAGAAATACCGTACACGGTATATTATAAAAACCCAAGCCCACTCACTAATTATATCATCCTACTTACTCGTATATGGATCGAAGAGCTGGAATGAGAGGCAAAAGTACGCAGTAGCGAATAAAATTGTTAGCGTGGTAAAGTAATAATTATTATATCGATCATAAATTTGCTTAATCGAACACTATCAAGTAAAGTATTCAGATATGAGGTAACCGGTGATGGAAATTTGCATATAATGAACGTAATGTAAAGCTCAGATGTCGTTTTCATCGGTAGGTTATCAAATAAAAGACGATCGTAATGGACAAGGAATTACAGCCAAGAAACTAAAATTCGAAAAAACACATAATTTTTTGGAGTATTTAAACCAATGGTAATAAAACGCCAATTAACAGCAGAGATATTCGTAATTGACCACTCATTTCTTGAGAAATTTAATAAAATTCAGGAAAAAAAATCGAAGTTTTTTATTTTTGGTAAGTGGGAGTGTTTTCATTTAATAGTTTAATCTACATTATCCGTATATGAAGGACTACTATACAAACTAAAGTGGAAAATACCAAAAAGCGTTGTATGACGTTCTCAAATCCTACCTACAGGAAAGACTTTTTCGGGTAAGATACGATACCGAATTAACAACGCTGTGCCCAATGGCGTGCCACAGGGCAGCGCACTTGGGCCTATTTTTAACCTGTGGTACACCTCGGATCATTGTACAAATTAAAACGTGACCACCTCGACATTCGCGGATGACGCTGCAATTTTGGCAGCAAGTCAAGATCCTGTGAAAGTACATAGATATCTTCAGAAGAACGTAAATCAAATAAATCAATGGGCAAAAAAAGGCGCATTAAAATTAATTAAACAAAGTTAGCGCACCTTATCTTTACAAAATATCATGGACAAGCTCCACCAGTGATGCTAAACAATCAAATCGTACCAGCTGTAGATGATGCTAAATACCTAAGTATGCACCAGGATAAAGGTCTATTATGGAGAACGCACATCTGGAAGAAGCGAGAACAGTCTGACGCAAAATTTTGTCAACTTTACTGGCTCCTTAGGCGAAAGTCGAAACTGTCTCTCCACAATAAACTATTGGCATACAATACAACATTTAAACCGGTATGGACCTACAAGCTGAGCTTTGGGGAAACCTCCAACATAGCCATTCTAAAAAGATTCCAATCAAAAGTTCTACGAGCCATGGTTGAGTTTAGAGTAAAAAGATCTAGTCTCATTGAAAAAGTCTGCAACAACTGGAAAAGTTTTTTATTATCGATTTCTCAGACAAATTTATTACTGATAAAAGTTGATGCATGACTTCGAATATTACTAAAATCGTTAAAATCTAGTGTTACATGAATTTATATCGAACTTTTTTTAACTTATAATTAGTTATAGATCATGCACCGACTTTTCTCAAGAATAAAATTATTTGAGAAACCAATTACTAAAAAGTTTTTTTCATTTTTGCAGGCTTTTTCATGTTAAAATTACTATAAAAATTAAAATTAAAATCTTAACGACAAATTTCATCTTTGGTCGTATTTTTGAAATCTGAACAATCTTTCCCTATGAAATGTTTTTTGTAACTCTTAAAATGAGGCTCTAAGAATATTTCTCAAACCGCTAAAATCTAGTATCGTATAAATTTTTATGATTTTTTCCATCTTAAAATTAATTTTAGGGCATCCACCAACTTTCATCAAGAATAAAAGTTTCTGAGAATTTTTTAATAAAAAAACTTTTTCATTTGTAGATACCTTTTTAATGACGCTGTATAGAAGATATAGTGCAGTGTGAATAATAAATAAATTAGTTGTAAAAAGGAAAAATTGGCAAGTTTCTTAAAAAATCAAGAAAACAACAAAAATGTGTGAATTTTTAGATTTTTTTAAATAAAATCATATTTTGCCCATCCCTGCTTAGCAAACTTACCACAAAAAAAAAGTAAATTCGTTGAAAAATCGATTAATAGCGCTCTAAAGTTATAGGGGTATGACAGTCAAACTGAACCACCCGGTATAATAAACAAATTCAAATTTACAGATTTGCTAACAATAAACGGCGCTTACTACAGTACAAAATAAATTTTAAACAAATGCAAATGCTTTAACTCCGTTATAATTGGTACTAACGAAAATAAACCAATATTGATGCAAATTTATTTCTTTGGAGCGAACATAACAATGAAAAAATAAGTTGTTTTCATTGAGTTCGAAAGTATTTACTCTGAAATATTATTGGCACCCAGAATACTGACAAGAAGCGATTAATTAAGTGTTGGAGCAGTTTTTCTAAGCAATGCTGCTTAAAAGACTAACTTTGCTTTGTGATATTTGAAAGTTTTATTTTACTTTTTCTTCGAAATATAATATAAACGGTATATCTCCAATTACTTTTGATTAAAACACAAGTAACCAATTTTTGATTAGTATTTGTCGCTATTAATTAATTTTAATTAACTTAAAAACTTCTTTAAGTTGACATTTCTTTTAGGTAATATTGCAGCCAATACAACAATGAAGGAACAATAGGATTAAATTTTACAGCAGGTTTTTATTAACCTAATTCTTGTATCCTACTGAAAGTTACTAATTGGACCAATGTGAAAATCATTTTATTTCAGTTATTATCGTTATTTATTAAAGACTAGGTACTCATTGTTTTCTTATATTTACAACGTTGTTATGCAAGTGGTACGTTTCAGTTAATGAGATGTCCTGATAGTAAAAGAATATTTTTAAAAGCTTGCCTTTCTTCTCACGCATTTAATGTTTTATATAATTACCCCATAAATCTTGTTGAACTTTATTACTTTGGTATTGTCAAGTTTGCTCATGTTCATTCAAAATTATAGTTTACATTTTACCTGCTTCAGATGAAATCGATTTTGTAGACTTGACAATAAAACGCATATTTTATTACCTTTTCCCCTATATAATTTTCTGTTTTTTTTTTTTTTAAATACAATTCGAAGATAAATATAAACACCTTTAAATTAAAAATTCGTTACATGTAATAAATAACATGACAAAAACTTGCGTTTTCACGGCAAAACTCGTTGCAAGTGACAGAGAAATTATTACTAAGGTTTCGCGAAATATTTTCTGTCAGTTAAAATAATTATCATAAAGCTACACGCTTTTAACTTCAAGTATAACCACATTTTTATGCATTACTGGTAATAAAATAGTTATGGCCACCATTTTCGAATGAAATTTAAACGCAAAATAAACGAAACAGAATTTAATGCGGCGATTACCGCCTTGTAATTAAATCGAAACTGTTGTGATGTAAGTGTAATCCCCCTTAATTAATTTGATGTTACGATTTTCAGAGGCCCTGGAATAGCTAGTGGTCGGCACGTTTTACTTTAAACACTTTTAAAATAGGTTTTAATTTTAATTGATTATTTACCAATTAAACTAGGAAGTTATTCTCGATAAAACGTGTAAATAAAACCCTCTATAAAACATGTGGTTTAAAAATGTATGGCAAAGAGATGTGGTAAATTTATGCACTTATGTGCAAAAACACCATTGGAGAGATTTTAATAATAAGAGAATCTTCATAGTGTCCGACAGCCAAGCAGCGTTAAAAGCTCTTGGTTCGTCAGAAGTAAACTCAGGACTTGCTCTGAACTGCAGACGGGCACTTAACATGCTAGGAAGCAGAAATAACGTTAAACTGGTATGGTGTCCAGGGCACACTAATATATCAGGGAACGAGAAGGCAGATCGCCTAGCCAAAATTGGCAGCGAGATACCTATCTTCGGGCCAGAACCCGCAGTTGGTAAATCCTATGGAACAGCCAAGCGGTGTCTTGATGACATACTAATACAAGGGCATAATGCTCATTGAAAAAAAGTTTCAGGACAAGCCCGTTCTAAGCCTGTCCTGTCAATGGTCTCTAAAGAAAAGACAGAAGAGATGCTCAAGATGAGCAGAGTAGACATCAGAGCAGCCACAGGGCTCTGTGGGCTAAACAAACACTTCTACTTAGTAGGGCTCTCAGAGACCAATATATACAAAGGATGTGTGAAGAAGAAGCAACTCCTCTTCACGTACTATGCCAGTGTGAAGGGTTCACACCTTATTGTCATAGACTTCTGGGAATAGAAAAAGCCAATTAAGAAGAGCGAAGAAAAGCACCCTTAAAGAAAATCCTGAAGTTTTTTAAAAACACAGCACTCCTTTAAGAGGCTATCGCCAGAGGGTACAATAGACCAATAGGTCGCAGTACAGGAACCCGAAAGAACCACCTTCGCGGAAATAATAGTTATACTAATATGTGTAAAATTTGTATTTAAAAACGATTAAAATACGTTTTCGTCGGTAAATGTTTACCTTATTTGTATTTGTAGTCTGTAATTATAGCCACAACAATTTACTTATTGTTCATCAAGAAAAGATTGTAAATTAATCATAGATGTCATACTACAAAAGATGCACTACAAAAGTGGCTCAGTAAATGGAGAATCAAAGTCAATAAAACGAAAAGTACACACGTTACATACACCTTAAAACGCTTCGAATACCCATTAATACAACAAAATTACATGCAGATCCCAAACGCAATCGAAGTTAAATATTTAAGAAAGTGCCTCGATAGCAAATTAAAAACACATACACAAAAAAAAAGGAACCAAATGGACTTAAAAATAAAGAAAATGTATTGGCTTTTAGAAAGAAGATCATCATTGTCACTAGAAAACAAGATCCTACTGTACAAAGTGGTAGTCAAAACACGATGGACTACGGCAGTGGTTTCCAACCTTTTTGTACCTACGCCACCCTTTTTCATAAAAAAAAAATTTGCGCCCCCCCTAACTTTTCGTAACAATCTAATTTCATACTTTAATAATTATTTAATGGGCTACAAAACAAATATACCATATTCTGTAAAAACAAAGTTATTTTTGTCTGTTTGTATTCAAAAATAATATTTTGGCAACAGCTGCGAGCCCCCCTTGCAATAGCCTCGCGCCCCCCTAGGGGGCGCACCCCACAGGTTGGAAACCACTGGACTACGGGTTAGCGATATGGGAATGCTTAAGTGACGAATGTATCATCCAATGATGCCAATCAAAAACACTGAGAATCATAACAGAAGCTCCATGGTATGTGGCTAATCTCACCTTGCACACAGACTTGAACATACCATTCATAGAAGATGAACGTGGAAGAAAAGCTGAGAAACATTTTGGACTTTAAAGGATCTAGCGTCAGACCACCTTAATCTGGTAGTAGTAAATTCAGGACGTCTCAAGAGGAAGTTGCCAAATAAATTAAGAGAATAATAAGCCAATCTGTGATAATAAATTTTTCACAAAATTAGCCATATCTCAGTTATTTTTTACAACAAATATATAAAACTCTAAATCTAAGCTTAAAAATGCTCTCTCATATTAAATTATAGCCTACTTGAGTTCCAAAAAAAAAATGTAAGTTTACCTCATGTTTTTAAAGTAAAGGACGTAATTTTTTTTTTAAATTAGACAAAGATGTTAATTAAAAACTTACATAACATTTAGTTTATTTTTTATAAATAAAGAAGTTTTAGTAAATTTTCAAAAAAGATGAAATTAAATTTTTCGTTTGTAGCGCCAAAATGGAAAGTAACAAAATATCTGATAACACAAGCGTGTTTATCTCAAAATAATAACCCAAGAGACCGACATCAGATTTTCGCAAACTTTTTGATAACCAAGATATCCCGTAAAGCATTCGAATTTGGTCCATCCTGTACGTATAGATTGGGATTTACATTCAAGAGAATGTATCTTATCTACAACTTTTTAAATTTACGATTATGTGACAGTTTTATTTGAGTTATTTCTACTAATACGCTAAAAACTTTAATAAACTGATACTAACTTTTAAGTACTATCCTATAAATTAAAAAAAAATTTAATAAGCTTACCACTTACGTATTCTTAAGGAAAGATATCGCAGCATCCTTATACATATATCTTATAGAACACCCATAGCGAACGCATTTCCTAAAAAAAAAAAACATTGGACATAATTAAACGATTAAATATTTTTTGTTCATTAATTATAGAAAACTTGCAGATGAAATAATTTAGGGGACAGATTTGAAGACCACATAAATTAAACAAAAAAAGACCACACGCAGTCGAAATCGTAGATTTTTTTTCATAACTTAATTTGTTTGGAAATTTAGAGTCCCAATTAGCAGATTTCAGATATTTCATTTTGGTCCATAGATTTGCATACTTTTTAAGTCATTATTGTACATAATTTGACGAGATTGTACTAAAATATCTAAACAGTTCTTATTTTTTTGGTAAATTCGTATGAACATTTGTGTTTAGTACATTGCTGCATATTAATTCATAATTTATACTCAATGAATGTTGGTTTAATAAACAAGAAACTAATATTTAACTCAATTACTTATGTGAACCCAAATTTTTTGCGTAGCAATTAACAAGAAAATAGTTTTCACTTAAGAATTTGGTTTATAAAAACCACTCCTTTACATTTAAAAATAGTTCATACACAGACAATAATAAAATATTTGACGTAAATGGTATTAAGCCCTTAAACAAACAGTCGATAACCTTTTTGGAAGCGCTTATTACGATTGAAAATATTTTTAAATGACGTGGGCTTGGAAGACATTCAGAATTTTAGTTGTTTTCACTTTTATGTGTCATAGACCACGACTGAAATAAACAAGAAAAGCATTTATATTTCCTCTTTATTAATTACGAGTTCATTGTTAATTTGTGGAAGTATTTGTTTTTTGTATTTTTTTTACAACTTGCGTATGGTTTGTACGCACAAACATGTCGTGCAGAGGCGGTTAGTAATTCTAAGCTTTGTTTAACCCACATAACAATTTCTGTAAGTGTGTTGTCCTTTACACACCTGATTTTAATTTGATTAAATTTTGGTTGAAGCAGTTTACATGGTGTAAAATCGATGATCCTGGGTTAACCAAAATTTGAACGATAGAAATCATTGTGCTCAAAGTTAAGAATAGTTTGTCAAAGATCGGCTTATAAAAATCATTTTATTTGAAACAAGATTTTTTTTAGATTTTTCACAATGGTTTTGACATAAAAAGTATGGGTATACAGGTTGCGCAAAAGGATGGAAACAGACAAATATCTAAAGTACTATTGCAGATATTACAATGAAATTTTGTATTTGAGCGTTATGGTAATTTTCGGATTCGACGAAACTATTAAGGTTGCAATACGACTCAACGGACTCAAACTTTGAAATTTTAAATAGAACACCCTGTATATTTTTACATTTTTGGATTCCTCTTAAAATTTTCGTAATTTTTTATAATGTTGATGTAATTCATACAGAAAAATGGAGGAATGGACAAGGAAATAAGCGAAAGGACAGGAAATGTGGGAAGACTATTTAACAGTTTAAGAACAACATTTTCTAAAAATAGAGAAGTCCCAAAACGAACAAAAGTGGAAGTGGTCAAAAAGGTAATAACTCGAGCACTTTTATACGGAAGTGAAATGTGGACACTCACAAATAAAAATAGTAGCCAAGCCAGCAGAAATGCGATTCCTAAGAAAAATTCAAGAAAAACCCAAAAAAGATAGAATCAGAAATTCCCAATGAAGGAACATGAAAAAGTCAAAATCGATTTATGGAAAGTTAACCCCTTTTGACCAGAGCACGTCACATTATATTTATTAACCCTAGAAGCCCAATCTACGTCATTTTGACGTACACTCCAACACATATTCGCGATCTCTTTCGCATGCTTGCTTAGATCGCCGTGACCATCCGAGCCAACTAGGTACATGCCCAGAGCTAACAGGAGACAGCAGTCTCGCTTTGATAAGTGCCGCCATTTTGTTGTTATCGCAATGTTCACGTCGTTATGACGTATGTTTGGGCTTTGTTAACTTTTGCACTTTTCGAATTTTCTGAATTATATTTGATTAGTTTTTCATAAAAATATATAAATAGTTGATTTTTGTAAACAATTTGTAGTATATAAGAAAAAATTACAAGGATCTCAGTTTTCGTGCCATTTTTTGTATGTTTAATTAAAGTGAACATTTCAGACTTTAAATAAACAATATTTTTTCTAAATTTCTGTTTTTTTATTTACATAGAAAGTATTTCACATAAACCATACAAAAAACTAGTATTTGCAGTAAAGTTTATTCAAATAGAGCTCTTTTATAATTGTACGTCGTTTTGACGTATGATTGGGCTTTATAGCCTCAAAAATATGATTGGACTTCTAGGGTTAAATTACAACAACGGTCAAAAGCTACACTACCGCCCCCTTGTGCGTGCCACTATCAATACACTGCACAGTGGTCCCGCGTCCATGCTAACGTGCGTCAAAAATAAAAATAAATGAAGGACCTAATTCTGATGGTTTAAATTAAAAGGGTTTTAGGTCAAATGTATATTTAAAGTGTATTTTAAAAAAAAATCTACTTTGCAGCATA
Source organism: Elmis aenea (assembly GCA_947652605.1). Lineage (NCBI taxonomy): Eukaryota > Metazoa > Arthropoda > Insecta > Coleoptera > Elmidae > Elmis > Elmis aenea. The sequence goes on along the minus strand of OX393580.1, from coordinate 51,001,951 downwards.
TATATAAACAAAAAAAATGTCATGTTACTATCTACTAATAATATTAAAAAAATTATTTACAATTACTAACTTTATAATATTGACAGTAACATCTAAATAATAAATAATAGTTAGATAAAAAAGTCAACTAATGATACGGCGAGAAACCAAAAAACTTACATTGACTGAAAAATAGAAAACATTATTTAACCATTATTTATTATGTAGATGTTATTGTCAATATTATAAAGTTAGTAATTTCAAATAAACTTTTGATTATTTATAAACATGCATCTCTAAATTAAATTATATAATTAATAAACTTAGAGTTTCTTTAGACAAATTTGATTTTTTTCACAATAATAATATGAGCCTTTAACGAAACAGAAAGTAGAATAACTCGAAAAGATGAAAAAATATGAGCAAGACGGCAATGAAAACTAATACTTTAAGGTTTAAGGTATCATATTTTTTTTAAATATTCAAGGGCACGCGAGGGCATACCAACTAAAACTTTAATTTAAAAATAATGGTGCAATACAAAATGACCAATAAATGCAATATCTTAGGACACCAATAACTACTAAAATACATAACATAATTATTTATTACATACATTAAATTACTATACACACCTCGGCCTTCAACCTGCATTACAAAAAAACTAAACAAAATCAGCCGTTTTTTTGAAAATAATTCACAAACACTGATCTTTTTCGAGCGCTATTGATAAGGCGGTCAATGAGTTCGATGCATTAACATTCAACGATAAAAAAAGTAATGAAATGTACTTGTGAGATAAATTTAATTATAAGTATGGTAATGTTTGGCTTTAGTTTTGTCCGGTAGGGAAGAAAAAAAACAAAAATATGAACATAAATTTTTTGATTTTTGTCATAGGAAGAACCACTGTGCACTGGTTTGTAAATGTTTAAGTGCGAATTTTAACACAGCTGAAATACGATACTCATTATTAATCGTTATATGATACCTATGAATGTTGGCAAAATTGAGAAATACAATATGTTGCTTACCGATTTCATTATACATGTATATACAGGTTCTTCTCAAAGTTATTTTTTTACGTCATTGTTTTGATAAAACTAACGCGAATAAAATTTGTAGTATTTCATTTAAATAAATCTCTCATAATCCGTATGTGATAAATTATTTCGTCGAAGGTCAATACTTTGTTATACAAACACCGTTTCGAAACAAAAAACAATGGCCGTTTTCTGGCTAAATAAATTACGCTATGGTGACAAGACACTGCTTATAAGGTTGTTTACAGGCTTTCACATGCTTTATCAGATCTTTTCAGATGATCGTTCGTTTGCAATAAATCGTTAACAATGATTTTATCCGCTTCGGGATCCTTCCGCGGCTGAAAACTGAGATGGAGAAAGCCACCGTGTTAAAGCCAGATGGAAACGGCAAAAAGTACGTTTAGTATTGTTTCATGAGACGCGATTTTAAGTGAGTTATTAGCTTTCAAAATTCTTGTTTGCGTACGAGTACCAAAATAATTGATAGTGCGATAGTATCGGATTACCCACTTGCAAGCGTGTTTCACTTCTCTAACAGTTTTATTTTTTGTTTTCAGTAACACACACTGTTAAAATAAGCTTTGGGGCATCACATTTCTAACGCCCTTAATTATTATTTTTCTAAAATTTCCCTGGGTAAAAATACCAAACAACATTAATAGTATATTACATAACAAGAAGCATATTACCCACGAGTGTATTTCCACGAGTGCGTAATTGCTTTACAACTCGTGTTATGTAGCTTACTTTTTCTACGATCACATAATACCTACGATTTTAACGGCTTTTTGGCTAATATACACATGTGTAATGTCTTACCAATTTTGACGTAAGCCTACTTTGACATTTCTAGACAAGTGTGCGTTTTGCTTACCGTGCGTTATAACTCACTTACTATGCATGCCTGCATGCATAGTAAGTGTTTGACGTGAGTCTACTTTGATTATTTCTTTAAAAAACTGTGCTTTTTGCTTACCGTGCGTAAGGACCCACTTTCTATGCATGCAGGCTGTACGGTAAGTCATTTACATTAGTGGTCGTATTAAAAAAACTATTATAATTTAGGTCTATGTCCTTTGCTCCAATATTTGATGTTTACTTTTTTAAGACATTTTAGTTGAATTTAGTAAAAATAATTGGATGAAATCGGTTCTTTTTAAACAGTCCTAAGTCCATTTATTCATATGGTAGGACTGTTGAGTTGCACTGACTTTGGTATTAAGAATTTTGCTATATTGCGTTAGTTTTTTTTTTTAATTCTTTCCCATTACATTCATTTTCGTTCCTGTGTTTTTACTTCGTCTTGCCAGCTTTTTGTGGTTCTCTCACTTCAGTTGTTTCCTGTGCTTTTTTTAGTACGCTTTTCTGGTTAGATTTTTTTCAGTATTCTGTAAATGTTTCAAGCAACCCATCTGTATTTCTTGATTATTTTTTTTCACTAGCCTCATCTGTAACTAATCTTTGTACTATATTTCGTTTCTGATTTTATTTAATTTTTGTTTTTTGTTTAATTTACCCCAAAACCCCTATTTCTACACATTATTACAGCTCCTGTTACTATTTGTAAGTGATCATCGTTTGGCCCCAGTCTGATATCCGTGAATGTTATAATAGCAATAAAATGTGCTTAAAAGATTTTTGCAAACAAAGCCGTCAAATATTTTGCTTTCTCTTTTTAGTTGATAACACTGATGGATGGACTTTTGTCTCATATCCATTTTATATAAATTATTTAAAAGGTTACTGTCAATAATTCAGAAAAGCTTAAGAGGCAACTTAATCATTTTACCAACTTTATAAACACACCCAACATTTGTCTTGTTTTATTCGTGTTAAAATTATTTATAAAAAAAACTTGGGCGCCTGGTTTGAAATTGAAAAATATCCGAATTATACAAAAGCTACCTATTTCTACATTGTCTAATTCCTTAAGATCATAATGAGGTGTTATATTCATGTCATCACCTTTGCATAATTTTAATTTATAGCACAAAAACCAAATGGCGCTGTGAATTTTTTTTCACAAAAGAATATTGAGCAACAGTCATGACGCACGAGTTGGGTTGTGGTATTCTTATTTAAAAATTTTACAAACATTCCTAAAATACGTGTGCGCGTATATTTCGCAACTCTAATGTTTTTCCTGGCTTGGTAACAATAAATTACAATTAAAAAGTACAACTAATCTTTAATTTATAAACAGAAACGAATATTAAACTTAATACTTAACATGTAGACCTTCGCACGCTTGAGCGCTATTAATTTGTAACAAAAATAAAAACACAAATATTCTTACAGGATATAAATCACACTTGTATTGTGATTTTAGCTTACATAATTGTCTAAACTCTGGTTTAAACAAATCAATCTTTTAGCGCAGTAGGCCAGTGACACGACTCGTTGAATCGACAGCTAAATCTAGTATTGTACACAATTGTTAATGTGTAGAGGTAACTGTAACCTTATGTGATGGATATAATAAAGATTTTAATCACTTCGATCATCATAATGTGCTGTCAAATATTACTATACTTAGATAGCAACAATTAAATATCCTTTGTGTTACTTAACGTAGGTATGGAACAGCTTTTGTTTCGGTTTAAGTTATGAACAAAACCTGTGTTAACGCGGTGTTTAGATATGGTTATATACAGGGTGTATGTTTTAGAGATGATGTTTTTGAATATTTGCAATTTCAGTACTTTTTGAATAAGTACCAAAATAAAATTAAAACTACGTTTGTTCATAATTAGCTGTTATTTTATCTTTTCCAAACTATTTCATTGGTGTAACTTAATCTACGTTACAAAATTTAGTATTATTATTATTTTTTCAAGTCACTCTAGGTACAATATTCAAACAAATTAGATTTTTATCTAGCAGTTTTAACATATTCGTGATAAATATGTAGTTTAATTAACATTTTTAGTTCATTCAGAGGCTGACTATTGTCTTTTTATTTATCATTAGGCAATTTTAATTTAGCTTCATACTTGCTCATACACGAAATCGATTCATGCTTTAATATAAATTGAAAAGAAAGTAAAAATATATTACAATTTTGCACAAACAGATTACGGCAGCCTTTATTTGTATCACGATTTTTGAGATTAAACGTAAATGCATATTGAAATGAACTTTGTAAGTCACCGCTCTATTACGATTGTGTAATTCAGTGAGATGGATTTGCTAAATATGGCGGAGTAATTTGCCTGCAATGCTTCTGTGAATTTGAAATGAAGTTATAAGGACTTGCAGATATTGGATTTTATTGAAAACTTAATTCGCCGTAAATAGCACTCTAAGCGGATTAGCATTGATGTAGGAGTATTTATACCATTGCAACAGTAGGCTGTCATTTATTCAACTATTTAAAAAAATATTAGGTGTAATAAATTTGGCTAATAAATACACATTTTTAAGCTCACATATTAAGTTGGAGGTTATTGATACCGTAATTAATTGTGTCATTATTGAATTTTTGAAACACACGTGTATGGATAGAAAGCATGTCTAATTATTAAGTTTTATATTTAAAAAAACATGGTTGCTTCGAAGTGCGTGCACTATTTATCATTTAAAACGAATTGCAGTGTGTGCAAACTGAGACACTTCTAACAGTAATTGTCAGTATCCGGTAATAAACTCACCCATTTAATGCAACTAATGGCTACAGTAAATTCATAATAATTACATTATTAGAAACGCATTTGGTTCGAAAAATTAGCGCGAAAAACTCAAAACACTTTACATTGCCATAATTGGTAGTGATAAGTTTTGCGTTAATGATCAATTTTTGTTGATCTGTTTTGAAGACAAGAAACCAGAATTTTTAAATTGGGTAACATACTTCGGTGTACGTAATAAGATTTTTATTTCTTCTCCGTTTTGCTCCTTATTTTGTTGAGTGGTGATTGAGAGATGTCAAAGCGAGTATTTTAATTGGAACGGGTTCTTTTTTTATCAACACTCTGTGTAAGGCAAGAGCAGCTGTTGCAGGTTTAACAACATAAATATTTTGAAAGCGGCAATCACCATCCAAACCTAACTTGCCCAGAAAATTAATCCATATTTATGTTACGGCGTCAGCCTTTAAATTTTTCTAAAAACTTTATAATTAAAAAAAAATCCTTTTACAATAAAATGCATATGAAAGGACGTCGATTTGTTGTAATAATCTCATCCTTGTGAATTAAAATTTAAACTATATCATTAAGAAATTATCTTTGAAACATAGGAAATAAAAAATGGTTATAAGTAACAAACATTTTTAAACAATTTTTAATTTGCAATGATTAAGATTTTAAATTTGTTCAAAAAAATTTTCGCCACATACCACCAACCTAAAAGGAAAATGAGTTTATAATAAGGTTTAACATATATAATTTGCAATTTAACCATGAAATAGACAAAATCTCGCGTTATTAATTTATAACGATAAACACAAAGGTCACCTCTCTGATTAATCTGTTCGCTTTACATCAAAGTAAATTTGCGCGGGTGGGGTATTTAGCAGAATGCATTTTTCTATTGGTTACTGCAAAAAACCAAGGTTCGCGATACCGATTTACATGTTGCGATAAATAAATTGCTCCCAAAAACAACGGAACCTAAGCCATAATGAATTGCATTGTCTTACAATCAATTACTTTATCTAACTTGGTGCATTTAAATGTTGCAAATATCAGTTTCTATCTTGCATAGTAAAGTCTTAGTCGTAATAAATAAGCCATTACTGTTTTGTTCTTATTTTGGTCGCTTTTGGGCATGCATGTGGCGAAAAAAACTGATTATAATAAAATACAGATTTTTGTTGTCAGTCGTAAATATAAAATAGGATATTAGGAGTGTATTGAAGTATACCGAACATATGTTTACAGCAAATTACATATCTTTATTATGCGGCCAATTATCGACACTTCCTTAATGCAAAGGACAAGCACAAACGATGCCAAAAAAAAATTAACGAGCAGGAACTTATAATTTTATAATGAGCCAAGAATATCTCAATAAAATTGATGTCGAGTAGGCATTCCGCATTTAAAAAAAAAATAAAAATCATAAAAATACAGTTAAACGATTAGTATTTTATTCCCATTTATTTAATCGCGCCTTAATACTAAAAAAAGTCCACTACAAAAAAAAGCAAAATTTGTTGTGATCTTCTGAAATAATTTTTCCATTTGCTATTTTTGTTGGATTAAAAATTTTCAAACAATTATAAATATCCTTTAAATAATGCAAAATTTTGTATACAGGGTGTCCCAGATAACAAACATTTCCAGCACGGGATCTCGCTTATTATAAGAGATACAGTTTTGATTAACTTAAATGAATTATTCCTTGCTATGCAAGGAGCTACAATCAATCTTTATGAGTACAAAATTCCTCCTACGTCAGATGTTATTGCAAAAAATATGAAAATATTGAATTTCTTTTTTCTCTCATAACTTTTTTGTCCTAACCATTAGAATTTTATTTGTACTTTCGTTAGGTACTTTTTATGTAGAATGTAACTTATATTAGGTTTATTTCCTCACTTACCATTTTCGAGATATTACCCCTAACTTCAATTTTTCTCATGGGCCGTGAGTTGGCTATAGAACAATTAAATGTGCTTTATTTCCTCTTTCTAATGAAATTTTACTTGCTATACCTATTGTTATAAATAAGTCACAAAATCAAGAAAAATCATATTTTACCAATCAGTTATCAAGCTATCTATGAAAATAAAAACAAATACAACTAATTAAATGTTAAATGACAGTTACAATTTGTCTGCGGTATCATATATTAGAATGTTGCAAACGTGTTATCATATAATTATGGGCACATTTACAACTAATTAAAAATTTTAAATGTTGAGATGCTACATTCTTTGCCATAGAAACTGTGTAAAAGCAGATAATTCTAATTCTTCATTGATTTGTTTTGGATTTTTGGTTCGTTTCTCGATTTAAATAGTAAATAAAAGATTTAGAACACTGAAGACGAAAAAAAAAGTAATATACCAAATCAATACGTAATATTTTTTGTACAAATCTGTCATAAACAATCGAATAATTCAGAAATAAATTTTGCTTGTCCATTCAACAATTGACAAACATGTTTCACATGTTTTAAAATGCTGCAATAAAATTTTACCGTTCAGTATTTATAGGTTGCCGCCGTTATTGACAAAAACTAGAAAACACAAAGAACTGATGTAACTTTTCGGTCAGCTCAGATGCGGTTTTTTTGAGCATAAATAAAAGTATTCGACTCTTGGCGCATACAAATATTTCTGCAGACAGGTTTTTGTGCATTTCACGAACGCTATTGAATGTCTTCGCAAATTAATTACCTCCGAACAGCAATATTAGCATACAATCAAATTAAATACATTTTGAGTCGTTTTTGTAAATATTTTTTAAAATATTGGTCGTAATCAGTTTATTTGCAATTCCGTATTCGTATATTTTTTTAACGTTCCATTTATAAAATATTGAATTAATGGAATTTAAAATGAACGTTAAAATGTATGAAAAGTAGGATATATGTCATCTAAACTCAAAAAAGGAGACCCCAGAAAATGTGAAAACTACAGGGGAATAACGGTAACGTCAGCCGGCTGTATGGAAGAGTATTTAGGGATTTGGTTGAATAAAATATAAAAAAAAAGTATCAAAATTTCGCACAAAAAATCCAAAATGGTAGCCTTTCGGCAATGTAACAAATTAAATAATATTAGTTACTATAAGTACATGTCAAATACATAATTAATAGCGTTCTTCATTGTTAAGTGAATTTATAATTACAAACATTTGTCTTCTATAAAAACGATTCACCAACGCATCAATGAAAAATAGCAACATGAAATCCTTTTATGGTAGTAATTAATAATTATTAAAACGTTTGTAATAGTTTTCAGATTATGTAGGTACGTACACATTTTTAATTTTTTGTACTTGTTCAAAAAGTACTGGAATTCCAAATATTCAAAAAAACATTATCTAAAATTATGCACAAGGAACATGAAGATAAAATCTAGTAAGTTTTAAATAATTACACGTTATCGACATAATAGCTGAAAATTACACTATTAATTTGTTATTTATGGGCAAGCACATTTTATATTACACAAACATTATAATGGTATAATAGCAGTTGCAAGGCGTAAGGCAGTTTTTATTTTTGAAGTGCAAAAGGAGTTGTTTAATTACTGCAATTAAGTGGAAAACGTTTTATTCAAATATCAGAAATTTCCTGCTTAACACATAAAATCAATTTTAGTAGTTAATGGATAAAAGTTGTTTTGATTGATTTGAAGCACGTATTGCAAATAAAATGTAATAAATGTTGACTCAGGAAATTACAATTTGTTTTTCAAAGATTATTCACAACTAAATAATGCGTTGGATATTTTACTATTAGTCAATTTATTGCTTGCATATATTTTTCTAAGATTGCCATAAAAAATGGAATTTATTTTCATCCATAACTGAAGTAAAGAGTAATGCAAGTGAAACAGACAATAAAAGTTCTTTAATAGTTTAAAATACATTACATTTATTTATTTTTTGTTCATGAGTCAACTTTAAATTGCTACACAGTTTATCGTGTAATATTTTTTAATAAACCAAAATATGGTTTAAAAGCTGCTAACGGTGCGTTTACAGTATATAAAGACCATTGCATATCTTTTGAATTAAAAATATGTACAGGGTGTTTTACTTTTCGATGTGGCACTACTGCTATCTCCGTAAATAATCAGAAGTATGATATAATATAACACCCATCAATTTCACTCAATATGAACATTAAGAAACCAAAATGAATCGTTTTATTTTAGATTATTTAATGGTTCATGTTTACTTACTTTATTTTTTAATCAAAAACTGTAGGTTTTGCAGGAAAAGCTAAGGAATCAAAAAAGTTTTTTTCAAAGAAAATTTTTTAAATTGTAAATACATATCTAGAAGGTCTGATACAAAAATCAACAGGGTTTACACTCTTCAGCCCCTTGTGGAGGTAGGAGATGATTAAAAATATAACTATGGGAAACCATTTAATAAGTACAAAACATCTACCAAATATCATTCTCCTACATACAGGATGAGGCCTCACTTATGACACCCCCATTTATTTTGTTATTGGAAAGAATTATCAAAAAAAGTTTCAAATAAAAGTTGTTTGATACAGTATTTCTCAAAACATTGTCATGTAAAATTTTTGTTTTCTTTAGTTTTTTAGGAGTTACGGCACCATAATTGTTTTTTTTTTTTAATGGCACCATACATATTTTTTTATACTGTTTGAAAGACCTTTTCTTACACTTTTCAACGCACTAAAACTTGTATACCCTTACATAATTTTTTTTTAAAGAAAATCGCAAGAGAACAATTTGGTTTTAAAAGCATATGGTATTAATTAATTTACATTACATTATTTTGGGAAATACTGTATCAAACAACTTTTATTCGAAACTTTTTTTAATCATTCTTTCCAATAACAAAATAAGTGGGGGTGTCATAATTGATGCCTCACCCTGTATATCCTAATTTGAGAAATTAAAAAAAAAACTAATTTTACCGCTCCTCTTTAGGGGGTATAACTCCGAACAATCTTGTATTTTAATTTTTTTAAATTTAGTCGAGTCCTACTATTAGGTGTAGGACTGTTGAGTTGTGTTGTGCTAAATTTTTTCCATGTTATTCTGTCTTGTGCTAGTCTTTTTATGTCTTTCCATTTGATGTTTCTATCCGTTGTTGCTTTTTTAACTTCGTCTTGCCAGGTTTTTCTCGGTCTGCCTCTTTTGTTTTTTCCCTGTGATCTTGCTTCATGGGCTTTTCTGGTTAACCTTTCTTCTTTCATCCTATAAATGTGACCCAATCATCCCAGCTGTCGTCATTGTATTTTTGTTTTAACTGATTTAATCTTTAATTGTTCTCTATATGTTTCATTTCTGATTCTATATTTTTTGGTTCTTCCTTGGATTTTCCTTAGATATCTCATTTCAGCTGCATTCACTCGGCTACTATTTTTATTTGTGGGTGTCCACGTTTCACTTCCGTATAAAAGTGCCCGAGTTACAACCTTTTTGACCACTTCCACATGCATTCGTTTTGAGACTTTTTTTTTCCCAAAAAATGTTGTTCTTAAACTGTTAAATATTCTTCCCACATTTCCAGTCCTTTCGCTTATTTCCTTGTCCATTCCTCCATTTTTCTCTATGATCACTTCTACATATTTCATACATATTTTCTACCTAAGCCCATTTAAAGTGATGTTATGCCCTTTGTTCTCTGTTGTAACGATCATAGTTTTAGTTTTTATTTATTTTCATATAAACTTTTTTAAATTCCTGGTTTAGAGTTTCTAGATTATGTTGCATATTCTTTTCTGTTTCCGCGACTAAGACCATGTCGTCTGCGAACATTAGCTTCGTTATGTTTATTTTTTCCATTTCCCTGTTGGCCTAGGTTTTCATTATTTACGGAGATAATAATAGTGCCACATCGAAAAGTGAAACACCCTGTATAAATTGAATTTAAAGAAATGTTTTTTTAATGTACGAGTCATAACTGCCACATTAAAAATCGCTCTACTCAAGGTAAATATATTTTGTAATAAAATTTCAAATATTTAACAAGCTTATAACAAATGATTGCGCGCTAAACGGCGACTTAAATAAGATGATTAATTGAGTGCGCTGGCGAACAAGGTTTTGCAATTAATGTCGTATTTAGTTAGAAGTTATCACGATTTAATAAACTACAAGATCCAAGTTTGCATTTTTCAAGCGTCGATTATAAATCTCTTCAGGTTATCGTTCCTTTTGGTTACCGAGGACGCGACAAGATCTCCATGCCGGGCCGATAATTAATCACTGCATATCCTCTCAAACTAATTTTTGCAAGGCTGGCCATGAGTTGCTAAAATGACAGTCACGGTTCTGATATCATATTGTTCGGAATACTTTTCATACAAGTGTATTTTTTGCTGAATTTTTTTTTGTGTGTGCGATTTATATGTACAAAATAAAGCGTCCTTTTTTTTTAGAGAGGCCAGACTTTATTTAGCTAGCAAAATCAATTTTTAAACCACTTTTTCTTAATTCTCTTGTACCTTTCGGTGTCGAGGTATGCTTTTCTATTTCTGTGTTATGTTTCTCCACTCCTGCCTATCGTTAGCTAATTGTGGTACACCTCTCCAGCTGGCTCCTTTTTCTTCTATAGTCTCTGCCTCAATTCTTTTTCCCATTTTATTCTTGGTCTTCCTCTATTTGTTTTTTACGTAAAAATTTAATTTCAATTAGGACTTTAGTAGTACTCGTAACCTGTTAAAAAATAAGCCAAGTAATAAATACTAAAATATATTAGCTGTTACTGAAAATTGTTGCGTGCTCTTTTGATAATCACTGGTATTCAAGTACAAACATGTGGTTTGTTTAAAAAGCTGATATGAGTTACTTTTGTATCATTAAATATTATGGATAACTTTACTTGGAAGATCAAAGTAATAAGATTATAAAATAGAAAGAAATCAGGTCGATGTATGAAATTAAATATTCTGTGAATCCTTCCCTCTGTTCAATTAAATAATCCTTATTATGCTCGTCAAAAATAGAAGATTCTCCAGGATTACTGCCATATATTCCCCTGTCCATCATTCATTTCATCAACATTTACCGAATAAAATAAAATGTAAGAAACGGATTTACGTTTCCAAGATCCCCATATTCTTTGCAATGAATTCACACGCTCTGTATGCGCAAAAACTATAAAATGTTGTGCAGATATATCATCGAAAGCCAGGCATTCTATCGCAAAGTAGCACTGAAGCTATAACGCACTAATAATAAAATTACAGTTGTACGTACTAACTACAGCGTAGTTACATAAAAATTCAAAACGTGTACATTACAAGCAAATAAATTATACACAAGAAATTGAGCTGCCAGGAATTCTTCTCTAATAACCTTTTCAAAAGACTGCGATTCGTTATAATTAACTTGTTTGTTAAAATGTCCCATATTGCCTCACGAGATCACTTACAATAAAAAATCTAATTACTGTACGTAATAATTATAATTACTTGCTATTGGTTGCGAGCAAAAAACTTGAGCATCATCTCCTGTAAAATCGGCTAAGGGCATAATAGGAGGTATTATTGCTTAACAATTAGGTCAAGAATATTTAATGATGCCGAAGTAGCGATAAATCAAGAATTTGTTCAATTTTATGTTCCTGCATATTTAAATTTTTACTGCTGGTTCTTATAACGTGGATTTAATAAGACACTGTTTGTGACGGCACTGATATCTTTGTTGACACTAATTAACTGCAAGCAATTTTCTCTAAGATAAAAAACATGGACTTTTAAACATTTATAGTCAAAGATTGACAATCAGCCCTTTAGAAACAATTAGTTCTATCTTTTATAAACGTTTGTTCTAAAGTCCTTTAGTTAACGATTGCGTTTCACCCACATATAGTGCCATATGAAAATCAAGCGAAATATCTTGGCATGACCCTTGAAGCAAAATTGCGATGGAAAGAAAATGTTAAAAAGAAAAAAACAGAACTTAATCTAAAATACAGACAGTTCTTCTGGCTTCTTGGAAGATATTTCAAATTATCATTTTATAATAAGATCCTAATATACAAACAGGCCCTGAAACCGGCGTGGCTTTATGGTTTTTAACTTTGGGGTTGCGCCAAAGACGGCAATATTACATCTATCCATACTTTCCAAAACAAAGTGCTACGTATTATGGTAAACGCTCCATGGTACGTCCGCAACAGTGATCTACATCGAGATCTAGATATACCAATGGTTAAGGAAGAAATTAAAAGGTTTGCTGGTAAACACGAAGCCAGACTTCACCATCATGAGAATGCAGAAGCTCTTCAACTGCTGGACAACCAACATCTTGTCCGAACTCGTGTGGTGTGTTTTGTGTAAAAGGCAGAGCATAGTGCGCGAGTGAGAGTGCATAGAATATAGTCAGAACAATCTAGAAGACATCAATTGATGATGTTTTGAGGTTTCTTAGAAAAAAAATGATGGTTGACCTATTAGACCAGTATTAATAACTCAAACACCTTAGGTGTTAAAAAAACAAACAAAAATTAAAACTGTAATTTTCTTCTCGGCAAAAAATGTTTTATAGGCAATGCATGTTTTAAACCTTGAACACAGATTTTATTTGACTTAATAATTATTTTAAAAACCCTTTACATATATTACATAAATATATTCATAATATTAGCGAATAATGACACTATAACAGGGTACTTTAAATAAACAATTAATATTTAACAGCGCAGGATGCAATTACCTTATACAGTATGGCAAAAATTCGTTAACTACCAATTTCTTAACGCACTCCATGCTTACACAATCATTTTAATTGTTTCTTGTATTTATGTTAATGCGAATCCAGGAACAGCTTTCATCATTAGCTACCTTCGTATATTAGATGATATATTAAAGTTCTGAACATAAAACGATTAATAGTCGCCAGATTATTAAAACAGTCACGTAGATGCTTACTTTGAGTATGTTGAAGTCTTTTAATATCGTCTCATGTTACAGAATTGTAATCTCATTGGAGCCAATAATCGAACATGGAATTATCATGTCCATTTTAGCCACGAAAGCTGTTCAATGCTAATTTTGTTCTCCAAAATTAATTCTTATGTTATATTATACATTAATAAGGCACCCGTCGTTTACGGATGTTAAGTAATATTTACATTACGACACTTGATTAATTAAATGACAAGAATGCATGTACGATGTGTAAAATAATTTGAATAGAACAAGAAAATATAGCGTCATAAATTTTGTGGAACTCTCAAAACTTAATATATTCTGATTACTAAAAGCTAAAACTACAAATTTGTGTATTACGTATTTCGGAACTTCACCGTTTTAAAACGAGTTAATAAGATCTGAAAATTCTGCAGTAGGTAGTAAAATAATTCACAATATTTTGAAGGATTAGAGTACTACAACCGGGAAAGTGCTCAAAGAAGTCACAGAAAAATGCCTAAAATGTATTACTCAAATCTTTAATGCAGTTCTCAGGATAGAATACTTTCCAAATCAATGGAAATCTTCTTTTAAAATTTTAGTTTAACGTAAAAAGAGAATACTCCATGGAGAATTCTCTACATGTCATTTTTCATCTTCCTTGTCCCTTTTTTTAAAAAACCTACTTATTGTTCATTTTAAGAGCAGATTGTAAATAACATAAAATCATAAATACTACAATGCCATTTTTATTACATTTTTCTGCTGGTTAACCTTTCTCTAAAATCAAAGGAGTAACGGCCACGATATCAAATTAAAAAACGAATTATATAATTTCATAGATTTGCTATCCTCTTAGGCCAATAATAATACCGTTCTGCTGAAACAAAAGAACAATACCAGCATAATATTAAAGTTTCGTGGACAGTTAGATGTCAGAGTATTGCCTTTTATTACTTATGACGCTGTCTGGTTAAAAAATTACAAGCAACACCGTAATGTTGAAACTAAATCTTACTAAAATGTCATGAGATATTGTTGAAATCATAATTTTGGCATTGTAGCTAGTAGGCAATTAACAAAATTGAAATGAATTGGTGGATAATGTATATGAAAACGTCAACATTACAACACCAGCCATTTTTATTTTGGTATTACCTAATATCTACTAAGGCTGTATTATTTTATCTTAGGTTAACCTTTTGGTACATGTTCTTAAAACATACAAACAAATTTATCAGTTCTGTAATAACAATAAATGAAATGGAAGTCTATAAAAACAATAAGGAATTATTATATTCACTGTTTAGGTCAAAAACTTTGTAACATAATAAATGATGGAACATACTTTACTTCTCTGAAACTCCACCAAGTACTTTTTTAAAAATTTGCAATAACTTCAGATTGACCATCGTATATTGTTATAAATTCATTTCCCAATCTGCTTTGAGTTTGTTAATAATGATGGAAATTTTTACAATTTAATTAGCTTATAAAGTTGTTCCAGTTAAATTTACAAACATATACATCTTATAAAGTAAGGTACTCATACAAGTACTCACAAAAAAAGTAAAAAATGCTTGACCATAAATCAAGTAACAATATATTTACACAACAAAGATTTATCGTGTATCGTTTGCAGACAGTTAACAATGGGCCAGCTGCTTCCATTATGAATATTTTAATACAGGATTTAATCTGAAAGGACATGATTAGCTTAAAGAATCCACAGACTGTTAATTCTTCTTCGGATTATGTGTTCAACAGGGTTTAACATAGAAACAGGATAAAATTACCGAGCGAGTTGCAACACAGTTCGCTGATTGACGGCCAAGATAACAACCTGTACATGGTTTTTGTACGGAGCGGCCTACTTTGATTAAGCAAACTAATTGCTAATCATCAGAAATAAATGTAAGATTTAATAAGGCTATACAGAACGGACATAAATTATTGCAGATTTAATAAAGCACGTTAATTATTAGAAAGCACTTAAGTGTGCTACTCACAATCAGTACTCAGCCTTTAATTACGGGTGTCACAGTTTTGTTTGTGTACACATTATTATAGTGGCTGTGCAGTGGACCTTATACTAAATTTATATATAGGGTGGTCCAAATTCGATGGGATAACATGGGTATCTCGCTTAATATACAAGATAGAGAAACGCTTAAAAACTACCAAAAATGTGCAGCTTTTTGAGACAAACTCAGAACCGTTTTTAAAAATATTCCTGTTTTTGAGTTATTGAAAAAAAAAACTGTTGTTTTGTCATATTTATAACGTGTCATATCTCCGTTATTGTTGTAATTAATTTTTAAAAAAATTAAACACCAAAATGGTAAAAAGTATTATTGTACCTATAGAAAGAAACTTAGCAACAATATTATGCAGAATAGAAGTTAAGGGCTTTAAAAAAATTATTGTGTATTAGAAACAAACGAAAAACTAAGCTTAACCGATGTTATCTGCCATAATTTGTATGAAATCGCTAATTGGATTAAAAACAGCACAAGTCATGCATTCTCTCTTTAATAGTGTTCAAAAAGGGTCTAAAACCATTCTATAAAGTTTTTAAAAAATATTTAAAAGTGAAGCATTAAATATTTTTTGCAAAACTTCGAAAGTTTTGTTAATGGTAAAAAGTTTGTTCAAAGTCGGTCTCAAACATTTTTTTACAACTCTCAAAGTTTAAAACAAGTCGAATTTTGGACGCTCTGTAAATGTACTCGCCACGATGACGACAGGTTGTAAGTTACAACACAAGAAAATAAACAAACATCGCAATTTTAATACTCATTTATTTTTAATTTCCCTGAACGTTTTTAAAACGAGCGCTAACAATAAATCATTTAAATGGGTAAAGAAATAAAAAATGTCTGCATGAAGTAAATTATCAAGAAATACTCAACTAATTGCTTTTGTAAATAAAGTGTTACACTTTAAGAAGTATGTACACGACACGACGGTTTATTGTATGCCACAATCAATTACGAACAAGCGAATCGCCCACGATAATTGTATTATTCAGGAATAATGAGGTTTTTGTACTACGCACAATATATAATTTTATTGCTTAAAATTGTATACAAATTATGAAGAAAGTTGAGACTTAAATTATGATTATGTAATTTTACGCTTAATTATTGACTTATTTACTCAAAAATAACCTCCTTGTGCTAGTTAAGAATCGAATTAGGCTAGACCAAGAAAAGACCAGATACAATTTTATTAACGTGCACAACTATGCGACAGAAAAAATGCAAGTTACAAGTGTAATTATAAAAACGAAAAGAAATTCCTTAATTGTGTTCGGAATATACTGTCCACCCAGACACTCGATAAAAAAAGATGAATACTTGGATTTGTTTAAACATCTAGATAACAGATTCATATTAGGAGGCGATTTTAACGCAAAGAACACCCACTGGGGATCTCGACTAACCACAACAAAAGGTAGGGAACTTCTCAGTGCAATAAACGAACATGGTTGCGAAGCTATATCTACAGGTAAGCCAACATATTGGCCAACAGACCCTAACAAGGTACCAGATCTGATTGACTTCTTTGCTGTCAAAAACATCTCTGTAAGCTACCTCCATATAGAAGAATGTCAAGATCTGTCTTCTGACCACTCAGCGATACTGTTAACTTTGAGTGAGAAAATTATTCAAAAAGAAAATAACCCAATGCTGGTAAATAGGTGCACTGATTGGGAAAGTTTCAAACAATCTCTCGAAGGAAAAATTAAATTAAATGTACCGCTTAAAAGAGAAGCACAACTGGATTCAGAAGTGGAGAAATTCATCAATGATATTCAACAAACAGCTTGGGAGAATACACCAGAAATAAAAAAGCGTCTAAAAGGTAATAACTATCCAAAAGAGATAAGGAACCTACTAGCAGAAAAACGAAAAGCGAGAAGGAAATGGTTTCAAACCAGAGCCCCACAGGACAAGACCAATTTAAATAATCTCACACAACTTCTGAGAAGAGAGATTAAAGATCTAAAAGATGAATCGATAAACACCTTCCTGAGAGAAATGACTAATGACAACAGCACAGATTATTCTCTCTGGAAGGCAACTAAAAGAATAAAAAGACCGATCATGCAAATACCGCCAATTAAGAACGAGGATGGAAGCTGGGCCAGGAGTAATGAACAAAAAGCTCAACGATTTTCCGAACACCTACAAAACATCTTTCAACCACATAGCGTACAAGAAGAGCAAATATTTAATGATGACGCCATACAAGAAAATGAAAAAATTACACATGTCTCTCCTAAGGAGGTTATGAATGAAATCAAAAATATTAACCCAAGAAAAGCTCCTGGCTTTGAACTGATAACAGGAGAAGTGTTAAAGCAGCTCCCAAGAAAAGCACTAGTCAAGCTTACCAACCTTATTAATGCTGCATTTAGACTAAAATACGTGCCTAAACTGTGGAAAGTGGCGGAGATAGTCATGATACCAAAACCAGGTAAATCCCCACACGAAGCCACATCCTATAGACCAATTTCACTGTTACCTAACATGTCTAAACTTTTCGAGAAACTGCTTCTCAAGAGAATGCAACCCATCATTGAAAGAAAAAGTTTGATCCCAAATCACCAATTTGGATTCAGACATAAACACTCCACAGTTGACCAAGTCCATAGGATAACTAATATTATTGAAAGAGCATTAGAAGAAAAAAATGTTTGTTCCGCAGTATTTCTGGATGTGGCGCAAGCATTTGATAAGGTTTGGCATGAAGGACTGCATTATAAATTAAAACATATCCTTCCCAAACAATACACAGAAATTCTGATGTCTTATTTATCAGAGAGATATTTTAGGATCAAGCAGGAAGATGCCTACTCTAATCTCAAAGAAATTAAAGCCGGAGTGCCACAGGGTAGTGTCTTGGGTCCAGTACCTACTGTTTACCTGTGATCTTCCAGTACCAGAAAACAACACAATAGCTACTTTTGCTGACGATACTGCCATCCTAGCTGTCGGCAAAAGCAACGAAGAAACAGCAAACAAGCTGCAAACAGCCATCAATCAATTTCAAAGCTGGACAAAAAGGTGGAGGATAAAACTCAACGAAACCAAGTCAGTCCATATTGATTTCACCAACAAACGAATAGAACACGCTCCGGTAACCATAAATGGTCAGATAATACCATATGCCAACACAGCCAAATATCTCGGCTTAACACTTGACACTAAACTTCGGTGGAAAGTTCATGTCAGAAAAAAAAGAGAGGAGTTGGGTATTAGATATCGAAAAATGTACTGGCTCTTAGGAAGAAACTCCGCTCTGTCAGTACATAACAAGCTTCTACTATACAAGCAGATACTAAAACCAGTGTGGACATACGGTATACAGCTCTGGGGTTGTACCAAAAAAAGCAACATTAAAGTAATACAAACTTTTCAAAATAAAGTACTAAGGAACATCGTAGATGCACCCTGGTACATTAGAAACGATGATCTTCATAGAGACCTTGGAGTAGAGTTTGTGGACAGTGAAATTCAGAAGTCTTCGAGAAGCCACGAAGAAAGACTACTGCAGCACGTGAATATCGAGGCTATCCAGCTTCTCGATAACACAAATATAGTCAGGAGACTCAAAAGGAAAAAACCCTTTGAGCTGTTATAATGTGACAATATTAGTGCTTTAAAAAAAGTGTTAAAAAGTGTTTTAAAATAAGCAGAGTCAGTGTTTGTGTTAGTGCACAAGATAAGAGTGCCAAATGCTAGAACAGATAAGAGACGCCAATGGGTGACCTACATCTTAACTTTTTATAGTATATTAGGAATAGAACTAAGTTACTTATTAGTCTAAGACTAGATCGTAACATTATTTAAACTTAAAAAAAAAAAAAAAAAAAAATTAACGTGCACGCTACCGCACAGTCTCTGCTTTTAAACTTTTGCTTAAACTAACTCAAAAGGTTAAACCCTTTTAAGTCTTCTTACTAATCCTGTAGTGTCCAGGACCTGAATCGACTTGACGTTTACATGTTGATGGAGCCTTTCTTCGTACGCTTGGTTACAGTGTCCATGTTGAGGTCCCGATGTATGTCACTATTTCTGCAATACCAAGGTGCATCAGCGATGCTCCTTAGTGTTTTGTTCTGGAATCTCTGGATGATCTGAATATTACTCTTTGGTGCATCCCATATGTCCAAACAGGCTTTAAAATTTGCTTGTATAGCAAACGTTTATTATGTAGGGTCTGAGAGGAATTCCTTCCGATTAGCCAGCACATTTTTTTATATTTGATACCTATTTCTTCCCTGTTTTTGTTGACATGAGCCTTCCAGCGTAGCTTAGCGTCCAATGTAATACCTAAGTAGTTTGCTGTGTTGGAGTATGGAATTTGTTTATTATTCAAGTTGATTGGTACCTACATGTTCAATTCTCTTGTTGTTAAACGAGACATTATCATATTTTAGTTTAGATTTTTACCATAAATGTAAAATTACACTTCTTTGCTAAGGTAATCAAGGGGTTGATCTGTAACGGTTTTCGGGATTTCTTATGTACTTTTTTTTTTCATTTGCATAAATTGTGCCTGGTCGTAATATAATATAATTTTTTATCACACAACACCAAGTACACAGTGCATGAGAATTATTTAAATTGCTTGTGCATCCGGCGCGCAGAGTAGCTCGCGTGGGTGACTGCAACTCGGGCCATAAAAAGCGCCAAGTTTTCACTTTTTATATAAAATGAAAATTTCATCTGACATACATGAATAACAATAAACGAGAAAGTAAACATATACTTTTAAAGCGGCATATTTTATTACACAAAAATGACAAAAAAAACTTGTAGTGCTTGGTAAGTGTTTAAATTATTGATTTATTTATTAACACACATGTTTAATTAAAAATCGCTTATCTTTTGATGAAGAAACAAGAGTCTTAAAACTATGGTCTAGTACTTCTACAATCTTCTGCTCAAAAAAAAATATATAAGTGACTTTTAATCAATGACTTATACCTACTATCTAACAAGGGAGGGTCACGATATGTTGCTAGAATCTGTTCAAGACTGTGTTTATTGCATCAAGAACATCAAAGCTAAATGTTTTGCAGAGTTATGCGTGCCAATGATTTACAGAAAAAAAATAGGAGAAAAACAGAAAATTGAATAATAAAGATAATTTTTGCGATCGTGTTGGCCATGAAACCATCAGGGTAAAAATCGAAATTCTTCTATTTACCAATGCGCGCATCCGTTGCAAGTAAAATGGTGCAAATTTTTTGAAAAAATCTTAAAGGGTTCTGGAAACAAACCCGAAAAACGAGGCTTGTAAAAGCAGTTTTTTATATATTAAACGCCTGTGCAAGTCGTAAAAATTTGGTTGTAACAAGTATGCCACAATTTCTCAAATCATAGCGTTTTTGCAGGGGTTTCGCTTTCGATTTTGACGTTTTCACATGCTCAACACCGCAATTATTACTTTAGTCTCTATATTTAAAAAACATCGGTCTGTTAATTGGAGTGTTACTTCTGCACTGTTACCTTTAATATTATATTACATAACAAAAGTTGTAAGAAGCATATTACGCACGAGTGGAAAAGTTGCGTATTTCCACGAAGGTGTAATTGCTTTACAACTCGTGTTATGTAGCATACTTTTTTTACGATCACACAATACCTACGATTTTAAAGGCTTTTTGGCTAATATACACATGTAATTTCGTTGTTTTATCAATTTTAACATAAGCCTACTTTGACATTTCTAGACAAGTGAGCGTTTTGCTTACCGTGCGTTATAACTCACTTACTAGGCATGCAGGAAGTGTTTGACGTCAGTCTACTTTGATTATTGCTTTAAAAAACTGTGCTTTTTGCTTAAGGACCCACTTTCTATGTATGCAGGCTGTACTGTAAGTCATTTACATTATTGGTCATAGAAAAAGTCATTTATCTAACAGACACTTTATGTATTACTTCTGTCTTCCTTATGCTCATTGTCAAAGTAATTTAGTTATGGTTATTTAATTGTTGCGCATATGTATCAGCAAGGTAATTGTACAGGCGTCGTTGATTATTACATTGTTGATAAGATACTTTACTTTCTATTTATCTCTATAATATGTAGGTGTTGTTCACGAGGTCTAGATCAACTCAGATGTAGACGGTAGACTTAATTGATTTCGTGTGTAAAAATTTGAAACCTGTTTCATAGGAGCAACTTTGCTAAATACCTGTTTGAGGTTTTGGACGCTTACATGTTCTTCATCGAGAGAAAAAAAAACGGTAATCGCAATCAATGTGCAACACTTGTGCTACATATTGGTGTGATTTATTTGTTTAGCTCAAAATGCATTAATTAAAAACTTGTTTTTTTTTTTATTAAGCGACCCAATAATTTGAAAAACTATTAAGTGCATAATAGTGTAATCGGGCGTGCATAAATTAGTTATCTTTTGGTCCTGTTACAGTGACTAATGTTGAAAAAAAATCGTTATTAACCTTGGGTCGCCTAAATTTAGACTAAGCTAAACTATTTTTAGATCATTTTTGTTTTGATCAATGATAACAGACAAAATTAAAAGAATGCGTTTGCGATTAAGGACACAGAAGCTGTTGTCTCAAGTTTGTTTTACCTGTTGTGCATAACAAAAAAAATCTAAAGAATCACTTTTATTACTATTTTTTTTCAGTTTAATTTAGAGTAACAAACAACTTTATTCAATAAAAACGCATATGCATTTTTTGTGTCTAGGTCAGTTCATAACACTCTTGTATAAACACACATGCTAGAGAGTTAACTCACATCCAAACTTTATTGAACTTAAAAAAACACAAAATATTTACCCGTTTTTTTTTTTAAGTAATAGGAAAATATTATACAGGGTGTCCCAGATAACACCCCAGCATGAGTATCTCGCTTATTATAAGAGATGCAGCTTTGCTTAAATTAGATGAATTATTCCTTAGTATGAGAGCACGCCACAATCAATTTTTAATGGGTACACAATTCCTCGTACTTCAGATGTTATAGCAAAAAATATGAAAATACCTACTGAATTTATTTTTTCTCTCATAACTTTTTTTGTCTTATGCTAATATTAGACGTTGCAATTTTTCTTACAAATCATTTTTCCACAACGCAAATCCAAAAAATCGCAACGTCTAAATGGGCATAGGAAAAAAAATCGCAACGGATTTTAAATGTCATAGGATTTTATTCTATTGAACATGCTCTAATTTTTCAAGGTCAAACAAGCGTATTTTATTACATTTTTAGTAACTTCTGGTAATTTTTGTGCTACTGTGTTGTCAAAAGTGTCACCTACAAAGTATACTTTTTTCTTATTTTTTTAACACGATACACATTTTACGATTGTAGTAAACAGACCACATTAGTAAAAATGCAGATATGTAGGTTATTATTGGTTATTTTGCGGTTAACTGCCGGTTGGCTGTCATTTAAATGTCAGATAAATTGTGCAGCGCAGTGGCGATTTCGAATCGTACGCAAAAAAAATCGCAACGTGTAATAGGGGTCTTGTATTTATTTTACAAGCTGTAAAATATTTTTCTTACAGATGGAAAAAAAATCGCAACGTCTAATATTAGCTTTAATCATTAAATCAATTTTGTTTGTACCCTCTGAATGTACCTACTTTTTGTATAAAAAAAATTAAGTAATTTGTGTATTTCACCGCGAATGTAGTTATCAGTAGTCAACTCAATGATTAAGTTGTTTGTATAAAGCGTTCCTGCATACAAATTTAAATTCTAATGTAGTCAAGAGCTATTTATTTTTAAATTATCGATATTTTAATTAGCCAAAGTTTGACCAGTAAAATTTTTTACTTAAAAATAAATACAAAATATTTATTACTGTTTATAAAACAATAAAAATACGGCGTCAGTGCTACTGTAAAAACACTTTTCGAAGGCGATAATGTTTTTGTGTATTTTCAACTTTATAGCCCTGCAAAGTGTGTATTTTTATCGTTGTTGTGGCGTTTAAGTCTAATTTATACGCATAAAGTTTTTGCAAAAATTTATTACCGTCCGAAGGTTGATCAACTTCTACAATGAAAGGATTATCAAAATTGACCATGACTGTAAAATTAGACGGCAAAAGCGGTTATTTTGACAGTAAAATATTAAGCGAATTTTAATATGTAATTACCATGAATGATTCGAATATTTTAGGTAATAAAAATTGCCACAAATCTAGTAGCCAGATAACATTAAGATAAACCACGTTTATTGTTAAGCATTATTAACTAAATTGCTTTGTTTTTATTACGGCAGTCATAAAAATTTATTTATAACTGAAAATAGTTTGTACAAACATGTTGCATTAACAAAAAAGAAGTTTTTAATTAAAAAAAAATACTTTTAAGCTCGTATACACTGTATTTAAGACACTTTAGTAATATTACTTATTTAAATGGGCCTTGCAACTGCACTTCTTGGTTTTAAATAACCATGTTTACACATCATACATGATTGGCCACAAATAAAGTCAAAAAACGCATGGACATTATATCTTTTCTTGGTTAATGTAAGTTAATTTAACTTAATGTAATGTTATAAATATAATCTTGCGCTCAGCGTTAATATAAGCGTGAATAGTACGAAAGCTATTGCTAATATTTTTATTTGATTACGCAACGATTTTAATATGATAGACAGACTTGGATAACAATCTAAAGTAAACAATACTAATGGTCCATGAATAGAGAAGTTGACTGCGAAAGTGTGAAGGCATATATTGTGCACACAATGTAATTTTCATAATCTATCGTTAAAGTTGTGAAAAATAGCTTTGAAATGCTTTTCCTCAAAGACTTTTTTAATTATTTAGTTGGTTAAGCGTCGAGGTGTTCTGATTTGCAGAACTTTTCCCATTTAATTCTGTTCTTGGCAAATTTTGCAGCTTCGTTCCTTGACGAGGGGTTTATTTTTTTTTTAAATGTCGAAGACGTTATTCTGAAAGGTATCCTGATTTAAAAAAAAAACACGAATAGGCTAGTTTATTGGGTAGGTACATAAAAAATGTTAATAAAATATTTCTATATTAAATTTTTGTCTATACTTTAGCCCAACACTGTACAGGGTGGTCTATTTTTGATGCCCATACAGGGTATCTCGGTTATTATCAGAGATAGAAAAAAAGTAAATACATAAACTCGATTTATTTTTTCGAGAGAAATTTATTGCCGTAAACAGATTTTTAATATCTTTTTTAATTTTCGAAATATAGCCAAAAACCGATTTTTGGCACTTTTCAAAAATGTTAAAATATCTCGTTTAAACGAGAAGATAGAAAAAAACTTTTAAGACATTTTTCGCATAATTTTTTGTGCTTAATAAGATAGCGATGTTCAATTGTTTTTTACTCTTATCAATGCCGATATATTACACCTAACTTTCTTATTTTAAATGGCAACCATAGGGAAATTATATATTTTTGAAAAACGCAAAAAATAAGCTTTCGATTCATGTCAAAGCCAACTATGGTTGTCATTTAAAATAAGAAAGTTAGGTGTAATATATCAATATTTGTATGAGTAAAAAAAAATTGAACATCGCCATCTTATTAAGGACAAAAAACCATGCAAAAAATGTCTTTAAAGTTTTTCTCTATCTTTTCGTTTAAGCGAGATATTTAACATTTTTGATGTCTTTTTTGATACCCGAAATTAAGCCAACACCATTTTTGGCTCTTTTCAAAAATGTTAAATATGTTTAAACGAGAAGATAGAAAAAAACTTTAAAGACATTTTTTGCATGGTTTTTTGTCCTTAATAAGATGGCGATGTTCAATTTTTTTTTACTCATACAAATATTGATATATTACACCTAACTTTCTTATTTTAAATGACAACCATAGTTGGCTTTGACATGAATCGAAAGCTTATTTTTTGCGCTTTTCAAAAATATATAATTTGCCTATGGTTGCCATTTAAAATAAGAAAGTTAGGTGTAATATATCGGCATTAACATGAGTAAAAAACAATTGAACATCGCTATCTTATTAAGCACAAAAAATCATGCGAAAAATGTCTTTAAAGTTTTTTTCTATCTTCTCGTTTAAACGAGATATTTAACATTTTTGAAAAGAGCCAAAAATCGGTTTTTGGCTATATTTCGAAAATTAAAAAAGATATTAAAAATCTGTTTGCGGCAATAAATTTCTCTCGAAAAAATAAATCGAGTTTATGTATTTACTTTTTTTCTATCTCTGATAATAACCGAGATACCCTGTATGGGCATCGAAAATAGACCACACTGTATATATTTTTATATTGTTTGCAAGTCGTTATAACACATGAACACCTAAATTAGCGGCGTGCAATATGAACAAAAAAATACTTATATTACACAACACAAAACCTCTTTCCGACCTAGTTTGTGTTTCCTGGTCTTCTCGACTTTCCCAAACGAACGTGCATTACACATACATCTTCGCACACATTTTAAATCCCCTTCTCTGTCATTTGTATCACTTTAATAGCAACGCAAATATTGTGTAGCGAAACTGCACGTTACTTGTGAATAGAATAGCATGAAATATTTAAAATAAAAAATTCTTAGAATACTTAGATTATATCTAAAGAGCTTTAATACTACTGAACGTGAAAAGAAAAGCAAACAATAGAATTACCAGTTGTTCGCGCGGAAATATTATCGATTTTGTAATAACAAACGTGTCGATCTTAAAGAAAAATTGACGATATTTATAAACAGAGAAATGTTTCGCCTAGTTTCAAGTTTTAAAAAGTATTAATTTGGGGTTTAACTTATACATTTAAAAGAATCAAAATACAATATGTTTATATTAATGTAAACCGCCTTCCATCCAAAGCCTACATATGTAAAATTTTATAAGTCACAGTTATTTTAAATTGACCGAATTAATTAAACATTTTTACGTGGTCTATAGATTTAAAAAAAATATGAAACTTTATTACTAGCAGACTCTTAGGCCAATCTGCCAATAATTGCTAGTTATATGCGAAGCTTGCTTATCTATGCCACATCGGGGTATTCAATAATCTTAAAATTTTACAAGTTTCTAATTTCTCTGAGCTCTAAAAGAATACAAAAGTTCTCATCGATCATCTGTAACTCATAACTGTTAATTGAAATGGAAGTAAAAGATTGTATTAATGAACGTTAAAGATGCAACATTAGAAAGGAAGGAAATAAATCAAAGATATTTCATTAACATACATAATATGATGTGCTACACTTATTACAAGACGTGATTTATATTGTTTCTCGATGTTTCCAATAAAAAATTAAGAGCGTTGGTAGATCATTATGGCACAATCATAAACTTTGTGATGACGACTTATATAATCAAAAGGTATTTAATAGAAATCTGTCAAAAATGCTATACAGGGTGAGTCACGACGGACGCGTCGGAGTTTTATGGCCAAACGGTATATATTTTCGAACTTTTGTCGCTGTTAGATTATGTAAGTCAATAAGGGCTACATTTTAAAAATATTTTCAAATATACAGGGTGCTCCAAAAAAGAGTGGCGTATCAAAGTTATACTTTTTCTTATGGAACACCCTGTATATTTTTACATTTTTGGATTCCTCTTTAAATTAACTTCAAAAAATGTATCAGGTTATATGGGTCTAAAGTCTACCGTTTTTGTGAAAATTGAATTTTCATGAAAATACAGCATTTTCAAAAATTTTCAACATTTGAACACTTTGACAAGTCTGGAGAAATTCGCTTGAAGATAAAATTGACAATAGATTATGTAACACTTTGCACCACCTACATTTTTAAAATATTATACAGGGTGTTTTTTACGCTTGGTCAAACTTGTGAAACTTTAAACATCGATAACTCATTTTTTTTAAATACAACACCCTATATTTTTTTATACCGTCTTATAGAAAATTTAATTCTCTTTCGAAAATATTAAGGCTGTTTTTCACCTAAAATTGATATTTTCCGAGATATCGCGATTTTATTGTTAATTATTAGGGCAAAGTAATATTTTCAAGTAGGCTATGAAGGTAGACAGCGGTAATTTGAAACAATTAAAAGAAAAAACCAGAAACTTATAATTTTATCGTTTGCCTACACACTTTTGACATATGTTTATAGGAAAGTTGTAGTTTTACCATACTTACGTTTAAATAGAGATTTTTTAAAATTATTTATGCATTTATTTATTGGACCAGTGTTATAAGATAATTACTAAATCCTATAAACCAATTTTTGTCTCTTTACGATACGACACTACGACACTCTACCGAAAACAGTACCAACCATGTTTTTTTTTTTAAATGTAAAATTAGACAAGTCAGTATTACTTCTTTTTTTTATCAGCGTATCGTTTGATAATGTATTAGACATTATCAATCGGTTTTTGAGACTTGGCAAACGATCAAACTCAATTATATGAAAAATATTGTGGCCCTGATGAGAAACCTCTATTTAAACGTAAAAATGGTAAAACTACAACTTTCTTATTAAAAAAATGTGAAATATGTGTAGAAACACGACAAAATTATAAGTTTCTTGTTTTTTCTTTCAATTGTTTCAAATTACCGCTTCTACCTTCATAGCCTACTTGAAAATATTACTTTGCCCTAATAATTAACAATAAAATCGCGATATCTCGGAAAATATCAATTTTAGGTGAAAAACAGCCTTAATAATTTCGAAAGAGAATTAAATTTTCTATAAGACGGTATAAAAAAATATAGGGTGTTGTATTTAAAAAAAATGAGTTATCGATGTTTAAAGTTTCACAAGTTTGACCAAGCGTAAAAAACGCCCTGTATAATATTTTAAAAATGTAGGTGGTGCAAAGTGTTACATAATCTATTGTCAATTTTATCTCCAAGCGAATTTCTTCAGACTTGTCAAAGTGTTCAAATGTTGAAAATTTTTGAAAATACTGTATTTTCATGAAAATGCAATTTTCACGAAAACGGTTGACTTTAGACCCATATGACTTTATACATTTTTTGAAGTAAATTTAAAGAGGAATCCAAAAATGTAAAAATATACAGGGTGTTCCGTAAGAAAAAGTATAACTTTGATATGCCACTCTTTTTTGGAGCACCCTGTATGTTTGAAAATATTTTTAAAATGTAGCCCTTATTGACTTACATAATCTAACAGCGACAGAAATTAGAAAATATAAACTGTTTGGCCATAAAACTCCGACGCGTCCGTCGTGACTCACCCTGTATATCATCAATATGGGCATAGTTAATTTAATATAAAGGAATGATATAACTTATAAAAATTATGTCACAACAAATTCAATAGCTTTAGGTAAACTTTCAACATGGCCACCAGATGACCTTTGTTATCCAAACTGGATGTTTCGTCTTACTAATTTCAATTAATTAAATCCGAATTTAGTGCCGGTATTTGCCTGTTATGGTAAAGTGATAGACTAATTCTAATATTTGCAATTTATAGGCGCTCATCTAACATGTTATTTGTTTATGGCCTTAATCCTCGTAAAATTAAATTCAATGCCTTTATGATATCCGGTAACAGTCGAACAACGTTCCCATGGTCATTAAACAGTTGAAAAATCTGTGATAATAGTTATGTATATTTTATAACAAGCGAAATAAAAAACTGTTTTTGATTTATCGATTAAATAATTTGTTTATGAATGCGTTTAACAAATTTATACAAAAGTTACTGATTGTTATATATGTGAGTCTTGTTCAAGAATTTTTTATGTATGAGTTTACTGAATAACCTACCCCTAAGTGTGTGTAATCTCCTTAACGCTAAATTAGTCTGTATAGGGTTTCAAAACTATTAGAACATTAAATGAAGCATCAGAGGAGAAACCTTAGTAACAATTTTATATTATATCATCTACTTCGCGTTGGGGCAAATCATAGTTCATTCCAGGGACGGCTTGATGAGGTAAATAGAGTTTTATAGTGGCCTGTAAACTAGAAAAAAAACACCCATCTAAATCCGTGTTTGCTACCAATTCGTTTATCCTGAAACAATTGTTCAGTACAATTGTAGGAAAAATATAGTTAAAAATTTGAGACCATCTTAGTTTTTACAGAAAAGTTAACTTAAACAAAAAATTTTTTCTTCAGATAGGTACAAAAGAAATTTGTACTGAGTAACATAAATACGCAAATATTATTAAAGTAGGTAACCAAAATTAATCACATTTAAATTGAAATTGCATAAAATTATGCAAGAACAGTAAAATTAATTCTTATACTGACTTTATATGAAAAAAAGTTGCCTTAGAAGGATTTATTAACATTTTTTACTAATCTTGACATGTGGTCTAGTAATTTTTTTTTAAAACAATACTTTTTTTTATCAAAAAATAAAGATGTTTTATTAAGCAATTTGTGCATAACATTTGCTTAGTTATCAGTAGTACGTTTAAACAAATATACAGGGTGCGCCATTAGTGCGATAAAGTCCATTATTGCCCTTAATGTCAACTTAACCCTCTGCCCGGAACATCGGTAAATTTTACCGCTATTCTTTTTTTAACACTCGCTTTGAGCGCTCCTATCGCCGCCACGACCCCCTCCCACGAGTACACTTTCAGTCAACATCTGGCAAGTGCAGTGGAAGGTCAATCACAGCTATACATTACCGATATTCTGTATTAGGTTTTTTTTTTTAATAGCGGTATTTTTTACGTATGTTCTAATAATGCAAAACTACTATCCCCATAAAAATTGGGTTGTATATTTATAATTTTTTTTTGTAATTTATCGATATTATATTTTTATGGTGAAATATTTGTTTATTCGAGATAGTTATATAGGTTGATGGGTTTATTTTAATTTTTTTTTTTTTTTTAAACAAAATAATTTCAAGCGTTTTTTCCTTTTTTTTACCACAAACTATTAATTTTACATTTAAAGGTCATAATTCTATTGGTATTATAATAGGCGAGTGCTGAATTTTATCGTCTGATGAGTTTAAAATTGAAAAATATAATGACGGTAAAATATACCGATGTTCTGTATTACGACGTAACAAAGATGTTCTGGGCAGAGGGTTAATAAAAAAAAGTTTTCAATGAAACTTATAGTATTTCTACACGTGCATGTTTTAAAATTAGTTTCAAGTATACAGGGGGTTTCATAAAAGTGGGGCGTCACTAAAGGTATTTTTTTTAAATTGAACACCCAGTATATTTTTGCATAATCGAATTCAGCAAGAAAATCTCTATATGACAGTATTTTGTTTTTTTCATTTTTTTGCGACGTTGCCAATTTATCTTAAAAAATCTTTGAATTTCCAGAAAAACAGGGTACAATACTTGTCAAGAGCACAACGTTATGAATAATAATTGGCAAATGATATTTTGCACATACAAAGTCAAAAGGTGTAGTCACAGTCTAAATACATCAAAATTAATTTATATTATACAGGGGGTTTCTTATAGATGTGCCAACTTCCCAATTTTCAAACATCAATAACTTTATTTTTTCAAATGGAACACTCTGTATATTATTACGTCATTTTGTTGCATTTTTGTTTTTCTTCAACTTTTCTTAATACTTACCTATACCTAAAATGAATATTTTCTGAGATATTTACATTTTACTTATTCTTATAAGCGTTGTGTAGGAATTTCCTAGTTTTCTAGGAGTAGGCCCCGACTTTGACAATAGAAACAATAATTTCTGTAGTAACAAATGTCATAGTTAATTGCTGTCAATTGTTAAAACATAAATAAATCAGTATAACATATGCAATATGAATTTTCCAAAAAAAGAATTCATTGATACGGTCTATGTTCAGGGTGGCGTACTTTCGATGCCCATACAGGGGGGGTATTTCGGTAATTATCAGAGATTTAAAAAAAAAACTATATTTCGAAAATTAAAAAAGATCAAAAATCTGTTTACGACAATAAATTCCTCTCGAAAAAAGAAATCGAGGCTACATACTTAGTTTTTTTCTATCTCTGATAATAACCGAGATACCCCCCCTGTATGAGCATCGAAAATAGGCCACCCTGAACATAGACCGCATCAATCAATTCTTTTTTTGGAAAATTCCTATTAAATATGTTATACTCATTTATTTATGTTTTAACAACTGACAGCAATTAACTATGACATTTGTTACTACAGAAATTATTGTTTCTATTGTCAAAGTCGGGGCCTACTCCTAGAAAACTAGGAAAATCCTACACAACGCTTATAAGAATAAGTAAAATGTAAATATCTCAGAAAATATTCATTTTAGGTATAGGTAAGTATTAAGAAAAGTTGAAGAAAAACAAAAATGCAACAAAATGACGTAATAATATACAGGGTGTTCCATTTGAAAAAATAAAGTTATTGATGTTTGAAAATTGGGAAGTTGGCACATTTATAAGAAACACCCTGTATAGTATAAATTAATTTTGATGTATTTAGACTGTGACTACACCTTTTGACTTTGTATGTACAAAATATCATTTGCCAATTATTATTCATAACGTTGTGCTCTTGACAAGTATTGTACCCTGTTTTTCTGGAAATTCAAAGATTTTTTAAGATAAATTGGCAACGTCGCAAAAAAATGAAAAAAACAAAATACTGTCATATGGAGATTTTCTTGCTGAATACGATTATGCAAAAATATACTGGGTGTTCAATTTAAAAAAAAATACCTTTAGTGACGCCCCACTTTTATGAAACCCCCTGTATACTTGAAACTAATTTTAAAACATGCACGTGTAGAAATACTATAAGTTTCATTAAAAACTTTTTTTTATTAAGTTTGACATTAAGGGCAATAATGGACTTTATCGCACTAATGGCGCACCCTGTATAAGAGTTTGAAAAACTGCTTTGACGTGATCTATAAAAATATTTAGGATTATATAACTATCGCCATGACCGTATTGATAAATTTTACGAAATAATGCACAATAAATGTCCGGTAAAACAAGCTATAAAAATAATGATTTATTAGAAGTACCATAAAAGCAAATTTTATGGAAAATGATTCTCATGGTTTGTCGATTGAGAGAGTAGAGTCGGATTACAAACTAGTCTATTTTATCATGTCTTTAAATTGAAATACTGAATCATGTAAATACCTAAGTAACTTAAGTATGTGACTTAAAGTTTAAAACAAATGTTAAATATTTATCTTAAATTATTGTTAACTTAAAGTATGATATATTTCATTAATTTCATAATCTTTAGTACACAAAAAAATTATCTTTTAAAAAAATATGTATATCAGTTTTAATCATAGATTGCTACCACGGGTAAAACCATTTCCTAAATTGTAATTTTTCTAATTTAGTGATATTAAATGCGTTTTGTTAACGATAGATTAAGCGAAAGTATGCGCAGTCATAACAAAACTTCCATATTAAGGCATACCTTGTGGGACACCCTGTATAAAACAACCAAAATGTTTTTAAAAGACACTTAAATCTTCTGTGACTGTGTAAAAAAATATAGGGACTCTATTTTGAAAGACCTGGATCTTATCTATGTTGCTTTCTGCTGCGTATTCTCAGAACTGAACCCCTTAAGTCTAGAATGGCTTTAAGATTTGTTTGTAGGTACACTTAAAAAGTGATTTTCTTTTAAAAAGTTTTTTTGTTTTGTTTTTAAGGTTAAATTCTTATTTTTTCTTTATGTGTTATTTCTATCAAAGACGAATGTCCAGATTTATTTCCAAGTATTTTGCTGTATCGCAATGTAGGATGTTGGCATTGTTTATTGAAAAGTTTTCAAATGTTGTAAATTTTTGGAAGTGTTGTATCACTCAAAATTTTCATAAAAATTGCTATTTCGCGAAATTGGTTGACTTCAGGCCTGTATAACCTTATAAATTTTATTAGGTAAATGTAAAGAGGAATCCAAAAATGTCTATTTAAAATCTTAAAGTTTGGGTCCGTCTCTAATTGAACCGGAAGTCGTCCTGAAACCTCAATAGTTGCATCAAACCGGAACAAACGATAATAGGCAGATACAGAATTTCAAGTAACATCTTTAACAGTATTAAAAATACTTGCCTGTTTCTACACTTCTGTTCAGCACTGTATACATATACCAATTCTTGCTAATTTAACGTCTTTATTATGCGAGTAATTGTGAAATGAAATCTATGGTTCCCGAAAGAGCATCTCATATTTCCAAAAAAATTATGAGGGCTTTAAATTTTAATACGGCATTATAACTAATTTAAAGTTTAGAGGTTACACATGATTGCAACAACTCAAAATTGCTACACAGTCATTTACATGCAAAAGGAATTTAAACAAAAATCGTTAACCAAAACAAATGTACACCACCTAAACAGTCATTAGAGTATTCCGTAAATCAAACTAAAACTTGTTTGGGATACGATGCAGCATTAGTAAAAGTTAACGTGTTGAAATGATTTAAGGGGTCGACAAGCATTTAGCTTTCGTGAACAAGAAGTCACTTTGGTGGACTTGTTTGTTATGTATCCCGCAGAGATTAAATTGCAAGATTTTTCGAGCTGATGACTTTTTGTTAGTCGTTGACCAATTCCTGAAACCACTTTTACAATTTGCGGTTTGAATTAAGTGCAATCTAGTGTCGGTGTTGTGAGAGGACGACTTATTGTTGAATGACGGAAGCTATTTTCTTATATAAAAATAACAGCCCCAAAAAAACCCTTTTATATCACATATAACTTAAAGCAAGGCAATTATATGAGAGTGTATTTCGTAATTAACATGCAAATGCGGTTAAAAACATGCCAAACGAGGGGACAAGACTAATCTTTATTGAAGTTACGAAAAATTATCGTTGACGTTCCTCTTTTTTAATATATCGTGTGGGCGTGTTGTTTTAACAGCTTTGAACTATACTATTTAGTATTTTCAACAAGTTTTGTGACAAACACGTATGAAAGTAGAACGAAACTATTACACGTTGAAATTAATTGTTCTTGTGCAAATCAGTAAATCAATTTTATTGAAAAATGATATTGCGTTGCTAGACTACTAAACTAATTGTATATTATTTATGAGCCACCTGGACACAATTTGTTTTAATTTGGTTGGAATTGATATAAGCTTATGAAGTTGCCAGTTTGTTTTTTTTTCGAGATCCAGTGATAAAAATCGCACGCCCCTGTTTCAACGTTTGATCGCTGAGATATTGATAACGGTGTTCTCTCACTAATTTGGCGAAAGCATTAATTAGTTTTGATAGTTTTGACCTTTCATATACGATGTATATGTAACGCTGCAATAGTTTCTATATTTAATAATGATAAATTAGCGACAACAAAAATGTATCCATATTATTATAATTATTTTATATTAACTTCGGCGCATTTGTCTGTTTTAATATTTCAACATTATAAATAATAATTAGTCTGGCAGCGGTTCAAAACCTGAAGGTCCTCATTTTAACCAAAAAAAAAAAAACATGGACAGTTTGGACATCTTTGTAGGAACTAATTTAACCTAGGAGCAGTGTTTCTCAAACTTTTTACCCTTAAGTACCCCTTTCAAAATTATAAGCTTGCAGAACACCCCCATAAATTGCTTTGTAGATAATATTTTAGCCTGGCAAATAAATTTGAATGATTTTTGAACATCACGAAAGCAGATGCGTAAAAATGGAATAAAAACCGTAGTTTGAGGGAAAAAGACATAGAGGAAGCCCAAGAGCAAAATGGAAATACGAAGTGAAACACAAACCAGATAAAAAAAAGGAGTCTGATGGAGAGATGTGACACATTTAGCCAATGATAAACAAAGATGGAGATTCATAACCAAGAACTTGACACCAAAAGGTACAAGAGCACCCCATTAAAAAGAAAAAGAATCCATTTATTATTGGAATCAGGAGACGGAAAATAATTTACTTTTTAGGGCAATCAAATTATGCAGCGAATCTTTGCGTAGGACTTCAGAAATCTTTTCTTTTGTACTTTCGAGAAAATCATTGAGCATCGAAAAATCTGAGTCAATATTGTTAGAAAGACGATAAGACAATAGTTCTACATTTTTTTAATCATTGCGTAAGGAAAATCTTTTCGAACTGTAGAGGATGAGTGACAATTCTTGGAAACCCCATTTTTATCGTTTAGAAAGACATCCAAATTTTCTTTCAATTTTTGATCTGGTGTAAGCAGGTTTGGCATCCAAAGCAGATCACCCTTTTCTAGCACAAATCATTGTTTAAAATATGCAGAACTGCTGTTTTAGGTACATTACTTTTCTCAGTTAATAAAGACGTTCGATTGACGACTAGCATTGCTAAATTCTCAACTTTTCTTTTAGTTTTTCCTATAATTGCCTCCAAATATTATCTAGGCATAAGGTCATCCCGAATTTATTTTCTGCTCTGTTTAAACTGTCTTGACAGATTAAAAATACAGTGATCCCTCTATTTACGCGAGTAATTGGTTCCAAAAAAGGCGCGTAAATGTAAACCTGGTAAATGGAGAAAGCGTTTAAAGTATACATATTTTAAGTCTTTAAAGCAGCGTTTCGCAAAAAATATAAGTTATCGGCATTGTTGTATTTGTTGGAAAATACTTTCATTAAAAAACCGCATGTTTCACAACCATTCCATTAAAAAAAAATGACTTTCTGTCCAAAAAAAAAACGATTTTGCAATCTTCAAAGCCGAATAAAGCAACCTAAAAGTTAATTAAAACTAAAAAAACGTTTTTCGGACCCTTCTTGCCATGTTTTTTTTTTTAATATCCCAATTAATTTAAAATCTGTATGCTATTTATACAATAATCAAATGGTTTGACGGTAACAAGGACATGTGAAAAGCTACCCTGTGGTAGCTTCCCGTATACTTATAGCTATGTGTAGCAAAAGGGATTTTACATTTAGCACAATACACAATTATTTAGCACAACACATAATTAGTTTAAGTTTTCGAATCTGCCGATAAGGTCTGTTGTGGTGTGGCGCGCTTGAGGCGGCTTCTGAGTAGTGGTTGGGTCATGAGTTCTTTGGCAAGGCTGTTTGGGTGATCTCTAATTCTGTTGGCGTAATTCGTGGTGTGCTGTTTGATTTCCTCTTTAACGGTTTTCATCTGTAGATCGTGTCTGATGTTGGTATTTGGGACAAACCACGGGGCTTTGGCTACAATTCTGAGGAGTTTAGATTGAAATCTTTCCAATATATCTATGTTTGAATTTGACGCAGTTCCCCACAGTTGGATTCCATACGTCCACACTGGTTTTAAGATGGATTTATACACCAAGAGTTTATTTTCTAGCCATGTTAAAATTCAATTTATGCAAGTCACAGCCCACCTAAAAAAACAATTCGTCCAAAAATTATTTGAGGTTATAAAAATTAACCAAAATGGTACAGTTGTATCTAAAATTGCCCCTCCTTTCCAAAAATGTATAAACATACAAGGTGTTTCATATGATATAACAAGGTAGCGTAATTTCCGGCGAAACCGGAAGTGAAAATATAGTGTACATATGTTCAAATAATCCAATTTTTACACATATCACATGTCTATAAATTCATTTATCTAAGATCAAAACTAAAGGAAAAAATGGAGATGCCCAGAACTCAGTTACAGTCGGCATATTATTAAGCCAAAATAAGTACCAAAATACATTCTGTTTACGTTAAAAACGCAAAAATAAATTTGTGGTTCCCTAATTTTACCGTTACCCAATAAACTATTATGTAATGTATTCGAGTTTATAAACCAATTTTTGGTTATTTATGCTCTATAAAACGTCGCTCGTTCATCATTAATTTCTAACAAGCTATTTAATTTAACGTTAAGTTATTGACAAACATTTTTTGCTACTGTTGCGAGCGCATACTTATTGCGACCCGAGCACTTAAGAGAAGGCGGTAAAGTTAAAATACCGTTGAGTTGTAAAGTCGTGATGATCGCATATCCTCCCATCTAGAGACAATATAATTACTTCCTTCTTAGTTTTTATATTTCGCAATAGTTCTTTTTTACTATTCTCCTAAAAGCGTTAACTCGGTTCTGTTCGCTTACATACTTTAAAAACGGCAGCAGCTACATTCTTATGCATCAATAACGTTCTTAATTTTATTGGATACTTTATCTCTAAAGACATCCCAAACACATAAACGGTTCTTAAAATTATTCACATAAATTTTATACCGCGAACAACTTGTTATTTCGTGGAATGTCGCTGCAAGAAATCATAAAAGTTTCTCCTAGTGCGTAACAAAGACGACCGGCTATAAATCAAATTTTATATCAAAACGGCACCCAAAATCAATCCTATTTTGGCATTCGGTCCATTATAAATGTTTTATCGACACCTTCGTTTTTTATACTTTAATTTCAATTAAATACTGCCTGCAAACTGCCCACTTTCGAAACAGGTTACGACTTCTGAAATTGTACACTGTCCGACAAGTATAATTTTGTTATAAATAAATCCAAGCTTAATAAAAAATCACTAAATATTTGTGAGAAATGTCTTTTCTTAAACAATATCTAAACTAGTTTTAGGACAGTCTTGTCTTCGTCAGAAGATATCTGATTGTATTCCTTTTGTTTTCCCATATTTATCAACAACTGGACAAAAACATGGCGCATAAAGTTAAATCAAACTAAGTCAGTACATGTCAATTTTATCAACAAGAGAACTGAACACGTACCAATCAACTTAAATAATAAACAAATTCCATACTCCAACACAGCAAAATACTTAGGTATTACACTGGACGCTAAGCTACGCTGGAAGGCTCTCAAGAAAAACAGGGAGGAAATAGGTATCAGATATACAAAAATTTACTGGCTACATAATAAACTTTTACTTTACAAGCTTATTTTAAAACCTGTATGTACATATAGAGGGATACAGCTATGGGGATGCACCAAACAGAGTAATATTCAGATCATCCAGAGATTCCAGAACAGAACACTAAGGAACATTGCTAATGCACCTTGGTATTGCAGTGACATACATTGGGACCTCAACATGGACACTGTAACCAACACCATTAAGAAGTTTGCCAAGAGCTACGAAGAAAGGTTCCATCAACATGTAAACGTCGAGGCGATCCAGGTCCTGGACACTACAGGATTAGTAAGAAGACTTAAAAGGGTTAAACCTTTTGAGTTAGTTTAAGCAAAAGTTTAAAAGCAGAGACTGTGCGGTAGTGTGCACGTTAAAGGCCAATTCCCACTTGGCAGTGCAGCGACAGCGCAGCGCTGCACTGCAGTACTGCTTCCAATAATATCCTTGTTTTTAAATGGAGCAATTCTCACATAGGCAGCGCAGCGCGGCAGCAGCGCAGCGCGGCAAAATCCAATGCTGTCGAGAGCGTTGGATGCTGCCGCGACGTCGCTGCGCTGCCATGTGAGAATTGAAAAGCGGCAAATACTGCTACAGACTGCTTATTCGGCCAAATTAAAATCTCGCCATTTATCGGTTGGAGGCACCTAATTAGCAAATATTACTGCATATTGAATACAAGTACTGGTTGTGTTTTCATTATAGAGGGTAAAATTGAAGAATTAATTTTATTAATAAAAGAAAAACCCGAATTATATGATATCAGCAATGAAATTTATAGTAATTTATTAAGAAAAGAAAATATTTGGAAAGAAATATTAAGAAAAATTAATGAAAAACGTAAGTATTGATTTTAATATTTTTTATATACAAACTGCTGATAGGTATTGTTTCACAAATAAATAACATGTAAGTATAATAATAAATACAGTACAAAATAAATAGTTAAACACCCTCATGAACTTTAGCACGTTGCCATGGAACTTGCCCCTCAGAACAAAAATATTCTTTTTAAATTTATCCCGAATTAATAAAGCATCAACAGAGTATTTACCGCCAACACGTTGCAAATTTTCAAAAAATGGTGTTTCGTGCTCAGATCTCTCATCATTTAAAGAAGCTATAAAATTGTTGTCTTCTCTGAGAAAATTGTGCAAACATAAACTAGTTAAAAACTATTTTATCCGCCTTATCAGGGTTAACCTGCATTTTATTTAAAAAGTCTAAATTTCGGACACAAAATTCCAAACGAATTTTCAACGACTCTTCGAGCTCTAGAGAGTCTATAATTAAATATTCTTTTATTTCCTAGTAAACTTTTTCCCGGAAAAGGCCTTAACAAATATTTTTTGGCAGGAAACGCTTCATCTCCTACTATTACATAGGGCATAGGCTCAGCTCCTTTAACTAATGGCCGATCAGCTGGCATGTTGAAGGTATTGCTCTCCAGAGCTTTTCCTATAATCGAATTTAAAAAAATGCCCCCATCAGAATTTTTCCCATACCTCCCCACGTCAACGCCAATAAACTTGTAATTCGGTTCCACAAAAACCAACAAAACAATTGAAAACGACTTTTTATAGTTAAAAAATAACGATCCACTTTTTGGTGGAGCAATAGCAAACACATCATCATCACTAGATGAAGAACTCATTTTACAAAACACGTTCGTTCTTTACGCTCTTAACTCCTACTAATGATCCGAAAAATCCAAAATTCTATTTGCTGCCGTCACTTTGCTGCCGCTGCGCTGCTATGTGAGAATCGTTACAAATTTTTGTGCCGTTGCAGCGCTGCGCTGCCCGAGCGCTGCGCTGCCGCTGCACTGCCAAGTGAGAATTGGCCTTAATAATTAGTGAACTTAAATATTAGCAAACTAAGGACTACTATTGGGTAAACCTTGGGCTAAGTTTGAACTATTAATGCTAGAATTAAACTGCTCATTGGTCTCAAAGACCAGATTGCACTGTAATAAACTCTATTAGGGTTTAAATTTAAAAAAAAAATATATTTATGCCAATAGATTGGACTTTGAAAGTAGTTTTAGTTTTTCACTGTATTTAACTCCAATTTTAGTTATAACTTTTAATAATCAAAAATTGTGCAATAATCTTCACAGCTAATTAAAGTGTTGTATTAACTATAATCAATTCACATGCACTATTTTGTCTCTCCTCTAATTTTTTGTGCCAATTTCTTGTCACTGATAAAAAAATCTTCGGGTTCCGGTTTGACATAAGAAAAATATGGTAGGCCTATTTATAGTTAACATAAATATTTTTGCTACTAATGCCACTCTGAAAATAAATGGCTCAAATATTGCTTGAATTGCCCTATAGAAATGTACATTTTCCAACATAAAATGATTACAAAATTACTTATTATCGAGATATAATAATCCTTTATGTGTTAATGCAGGATCAGGCAGTGTATTTTTAACCGATCTTTACATAAATTAATGTACGCTGAAAACGTAAGTAATAAAAGAAATCCACAATAAAAAATAAACATTATATATTTAATAATAACAGTTGTAAATATCGTACAAACTTTTGAACTGAGACAGAGAAAAGCACTTTCTTGAAAAATGTAGATAACAAATAAATGGTTTAAAAGAGAGGATTATCAACCATAAGTTAATAAATCTATTATATTTTCATTTACGAAATTACTTTAAATCATTCCACGCTAGAATATTTACACTTTTGAGCAGAGTGTTTACGAAGATGTTAAAATAGCTTTTTGTGCACTTCTGCTGTTTTATTAATGTCATACATGAACGTGATAAATTTAACTTCCACCTAATAACAATGTTTCGCAAGCAGAACTCACTTTCATAATAGTTTTTAATAGCGTTTAATGAAATATTACGATCACAGTTTTTGTCTCTAACCATTTAATAGTGGAAGGAGGTCGGCACGTTTGTTATTACTAATGGAGAAACGAGAAACTGTAGACTGATGATGCGTTTCCTTGTGAAAGAATGTAAAACAATATAGCTTTATTTTGCACGTAAACCTTGAAGAAATAAAAATATTTTAAAGTATTTCTTTATCGCTGTTACAGAAAGAAAATCTCCAATACGGAAAAAGAAGCGATTAATTATTTTTAATGAACTTGTATAACCAAAAACAGTACCCTATTAATGGTTAGTATATTACATGGAGCAGCGATTACTACAAACATCGTGAATATAAGCTCGTTTAACAGAATGTCGCAACATAACACGTATGCATCGAAACTAATTTCTCGGTTTTTACGATTATACACAAGTTTTAACGGGAGAAATGGCATGAAAGTTCCAACAAAGTCTTCTGCATTTCAAAGAATCTAAAATCTATGTTGATAAAAGCTAAAACAAGGAACTATGTTGACACTAAATCAAAAGAGCTTGGCTGTTAGTAAACACATAGTTTTTAGAATTGTAGGACATTTCTCCCGCTCTGAAAAGTATATTTTTAAGAGCAGTTTTAAAATCATTTCCAAAGCCGGTAATAAAGTTAACCACCTAGCTTTACTGAACATGTTAAAAAGAAAAAAAATGAACTTAATCTAAAATACAGACAGTACTTTTGGCTTCTTGGAAGATATTCCAAATTATCAATTTATAATAAGTTCCTAATATACAAACAGGTCCTGAAACCGGTGTGGCTTTATGGTATTCAACTTTGGGGCTGCACCAAAGACAGCAATATTACATCTATCCAGACTTTCCAAAACAAAGTGCTACGTAATATGGTAAACGCTCCATGGTACGTCCGCAACAGTGATCTTCATCGAGACCTTGGTATACGAATGGTTAAGGAAGAAATCAAAAGGTTTGCTGGTAAACATGAAGCCAGACTCCACCATCATGAGAATGCAGAAGCTCTTCAACTGCTGGACAACCAACACCTTGTCCGAAGATTGAAGAGGACCAAGCCGTTTGAACTCGTGTAGTGTGTTTTCTGTGTAAAAGCTGAGCATAGTGCGCGAGTGAGAGTGTATAGAATATAGTCAGAACAATCTAGAAGACATCAATGGATGGACACTAGTTGTTAAGTATTTAGTTTTAAGATTTACTAGAAAAAAATTGATGGTTGGTCTATTAGACCAGTATTAATAACCCAAACACCTAAGGTGTTTATATAAAAAAAAATTAAAAAAAAAACTAGCTTTACTGTACCGAGGTAGTTTTTTGTTGCTGAACATCTGCCATCACTTGACTGGAAGGAATTTTACATCATTTCTAATACAATTGTTTCATATTTCGCCGGCACAATAAATACCTATTATTTATTGCCCAAACATTTTTAAATTAAAGGAGACAAAATTTAGTTTTCAAAAAATAAATAAATCTAAAGGACATCGCTTCAAAAAAAAAGGACTCTCCTTTATAATAAAGGACGTGCGGTCATCGCACCGTTACTATAATAAATTTACAGGAACCTATTCAGCACCAAAAATGGAATTAGTGGATCCATGGGCGTCCGTAGAACTTTATCCAGGGGGAGGCAAAGCTTCCAAAGGAATGCATTAAAATATAAACGAACTTTTAACTTGACCCTCTTTCATTTGGTCATTAATGGTATGGAGTACGCGATTCCAGGGAGGGGCAAGTGCCCCGTTTGCCCTCCCCTGTGGACGCCCATGAGTGGATCTGTTATTGTTTGTGTGGTTGGTGATTGGTACCTACTTCAAAATTAAGCAAATATCGACTTTTAAAACGGCTCCTAAAGAAAGAAATAGTTTTTTGTTTATCACAGTTACACAGAGAAATATCTCTTAACATTTGGTTTTCTGCTTACCGTAGAGTAGCTGAGGATCCTTCGGATTTGCTGTCTAGGAATAAAAAGCCTTATTATATTTTAAAAAAATGTTTAAGTATCGTGTCTTTTATTATACAAAATTAAGCAAAGTTTACTTTAATAGGTATTAAGTATATCGCCAAAATTTGTATACCAAAATACGAACAATTAACATACACTTGACCGTATTAAACCGTACAAAAATGGATGTTTTAAATTCAAATGGCTTACTTTTACACCAATTACACTATACAATAATGCAGTGTTAGCAGTTCAATAATAATTTTAAGCATGGTTAGTCAACTTAATAAGGATAATCAGTTATTATCCATATTTGAAATTTGTAAATGGCGTACAATATTTTACGCGAAAATGTCTCCTATTTTAATAATAAAGAGTTCCACTGAATAGCACTGTGGGAACGTAGGTGCATACGATTCTCCAAAGTTATTTTCTAGACAAAAACCATAAATTGTGGCGTATATGCCATTTGTCTTATAACTGTGCTTGAATCGGCTTGCTGTTCGGTATATTCCATGCTTCAGTGCATTATAATAGTTGTTTTGAAATATGAGATACACACCACGATTTTCACAATAGCCGGTATAACTACAGTAAAATATGACTTAAAAGAAGAACAAGAAACAAATTTCACTTCCTATATACTTTGGATACGTTATTATTTATTCATCTAAAATCGACATCCGGAAAATTTAATAACACATACATTTATTGTCTGAATTTTTAAATTAAAGATTAGATTTACATTTATATGACACAAAAATCATGTTAAATCTTGAAAACGTTTAAATAATCATTTTCAAAGCCGGTAATATAGTTAACCACCTAGCTTTACTGTACCCTGGTAGTAACTTTAATTATGAACACGAACAACTTTACCTAAAAGATAAATCTTCTTATTTTAATATTTGTTTTAGTTTGGTAGATTAATTTGTTTATACCTATAGGGTGTAAAACTTTGTTGTTATAAGAGTTACACAGTCGGTCCTACACCTACAACTTTTTTAAATATTTTGAAAAACGATGGTAAATAATTCTATAGCCCTAACATAGGGGGCTATGCTAGGGCCAAAATGTGAAATTATTCCTGTAGATATTTTTCCGTAGAATTGGAAAAAAAAATCTTAGATGTCATGACACACTTGATTTTAGCGATCTAAGCCGAACTTGACTTTTTTTAAATGGCAACCATAGTTGGCTATGAGTTCATTACAAAGATAATATTTTTCTCGTTTCATTGTTGTATGGGTTGTTGGGTTTTTCTTTAGAAATACAACAACAGTTAATGTCATAAACGAAGATTTAATTGAAGTAACAGATTGGTTTAAAGCTAATAAACTGCAGTTGAATGTATCTAAAACAAAATGCATGGTAATAGGTAGTACACAATTTAGCAATATGTCAAATGTTAACGTATTTATAGATAATAATAAAGTAGAGATAGTTGAAGAGTTTAAATACCTAGGGGTAATTATAGATAATCATCTAAAATTTAAAAAGAACATAGATTATATTGTAAAAAAAGTTGGTTCAAAAATTAGTTATTTTGGGAGAATATCGAATAAATTAAACTTTGAAGCTAGGATATTGGTCTATCATACAATAATAGAACCATACTTTAATTATTGCAGTAGCATAATATTTCTAAGTAATGAGGGGGACCTGAAAAAATTACAAAAGCAGCAAAACAGAGCTTTGCGTATCATATTACAGTGTTCTAAATTAACTAAAATTGAATATATGCATAATAAGTTGGGGTTCCTTAATATATGGCAAAATACAGTGTATAACGTTTTGGTTCTAATAT
Source organism: Elmis aenea (assembly GCA_947652605.1). Lineage (NCBI taxonomy): Eukaryota > Metazoa > Arthropoda > Insecta > Coleoptera > Elmidae > Elmis > Elmis aenea. The sequence goes on along the minus strand of OX393580.1, from coordinate 50,957,061 downwards.
ATAAGTGTATAAACAATATGATGCCAGGATATATGAGTAAATATCTGATATACAACGAAGAACAGCATGATTATGAAACAAGACAAAGAGAACATTTTAGACTGCCTAAATGTAAAAAAAGTAGTACACAGAACTCGCTCTATTACAAAGGGCTAAAATTATTTAATCAATTACCAAACGAATTAAAATATTCTGTTAATCTGCATGCGTTTAAAGAAGGTTGTAAGACCCATGTAAAACTGCAATTTTAATTTGAAGTATTAGTTGTAAAGATTGATGTGTAAATAGTTTCTTTTATAACTAAATAAAGCCAATTATTATTATTATTATTATAGGCAAGTTATAACAAGATTATTGTATTTATTAAGTTTAATCCCAGTGGCTATTAAAAAAAAATCACATAAATAAGCTAGCATTACCTAATTAAACTCAAAACATTGAAAACTATTAAGATTTTAAGATCTTTTTTACGTTTCATAATAATTTATGATTTTTCACCTACTATTACTTTCTGCAACACAATCTAGAAACTCTAAACGAGGAATTGGAAAAATCAATATGAAAATAAATACAGAAAAAAATTAAAACTATCATCGTTACAACAGAGAACAAAGGTCAAAGGGCATAACATAACTTTAGATGAGCTTAGGTTGGAACAGGTAGAAAGCTTTAAATATTTAGGAGTGATCGTAAAGAAAAATGGAGGAATAGACAAGGAAATAAGCGAAAGGACAGGAAATGTGGGAGGAATATTTAACAGTTTAAGAACAACATTTTTTGGAAATAGAGAAGTCCCAAAACGAACAAAAGTGGAAGTGGTCAAAAAGGTAATAACTCAAGCACTTTTATGCGGAAGTGAAACGTGGACACTCACAAATAAAAATAGTAGCCGAGTGAGTGCAGCTGAAATGAGACTTCTAAGAAAAACCCAAGGACAAACCAAAAAATAATAGAACCAGAAAAATCGAGAACAATTACAGATAAAATCAGTCCAAACAAAAATACAAGAAAGACAGCTGGGATGATTGGGTCACATTTATAGGATGAAAGAAGAAAGGTTAACCAGAAAAGCCTATGAAGCAAGATCATAGGGAAAAACAAAAGAGGTAGACCAAGAAAAACATGGCAAGACGAAGTTGAAAAAGCAGCAAAGGATAGGAACATCAAATGGAAATAATTAAAAAAGCTAGCACAAGACAGAATAACATGGAAAAAAGTCAGCACAACACAACTTAACCCCTTGACTGTGCTCAACGAACTGGGTTCGGGCGTTCTTTTCGCGCTAATGCCGAGGCTCTACGATTTAAATTTGGGCATTTTTACCGCTTTTGCACCGTTGACCTTGTTCTACAAACTGTTTTCGAGCGGTTTTATCGCGTTTGTGCCGTGCTGTACGATTTGAGGTCTTGTACACGCGAAAGCAGATAACTTCGGTTGATCGCGCGTTAGAGCCGGTTTTATGCACGCGACAGTATCAAGGCGGCGTAGGCAGATTTTTTTTTAACGTGCATTCTGTGTTGAAGCTATAAGTTGGAAAAAGACAAAAAGTAGGTTGGTCTTTGTCACCGACGCCAAAAGTCTTCTTTTTTCTTGACCCAAAAATCTTATGCAGGTAGATTTGGGTAAGTTGGGTTGGCGTGGTTTTTGCGTGTGATTTTTGTAACAAAAAATTTAATTTTTTTGCGGAGCTGATAAAGAACAGCCTAATTGTTGTATTTTTCAACTCACAGCTTCATTACAGAAGCAACATAAAAAAAGGTTAGCCTCTGCCGCCGCGACATTGTCAAATGTATAAACCGAGGAATTTAATGTAACGTTCAAGGGGTTAACAGTCCTACACACCTAATAGTAGAAGGACTCATGACTAAACAAATAATTTATCTATGACTTACATTCTATAAAACCAAAAAGTATAATACCACAACGTTTATTTTTAAACAAAAAATATAAACATAACATTATTAATGTGAACATTGGGCCTGTTTTTGCGATACCAGTGCATCTATATCTGGTCTGCTGAAGGTAGTAGCGATGCGAAAGGTATTTTCAAGATGCTCGGCTGAAATTTTGTTCCAAATTTACTACATATGCTTAAAAAAAAAACGCGCGAAAATATACGAGCTTCCAGGAGGAGACGTCATGAACAGGTCATCTTCGCGAAGATCATTGAAAACTGTCAAATGCGGGGTTCCTCAGGGCAGCGTGCTGGCCCCTTTGTTATTTTCACTATTTACATTTGATTTATGTCATTGTTTGAATTACGTTAACGCTCATCTATATGCTGATGATATTGCATTATATATGCCCTGTGGATTTGATACTTTAGATGTTCACATTAACAATTTCAATTCTGACCTGGGAAATGTTAACAAATTTTTACAACAGCATGGTTTGCGTATAAATCCGGCCAAATCTGTAGCATTATGCATAACGACACCTTCATACAGAATGCGTATTGTGGAGCAATATAGTTTGGTGGTGAACAGTACCGATATTCAATGGGTCGATAGTGCCAAAAATCTAGGGGTCATAATGGATAGCAACTTTTCATTTAATGATCATGTCATTCATATATACAGGGTATGTTTTTCTAAATTAAAAGCGCTTCAGTCACTAAAACACGCTTTAACAAGTGAGGTAAAGCTTATGATGATAAAGTCACTAATCTACCCACACATTGATTATTGCTGCTTTGTGTATTTTAATTTTTTGAGTCAACTGAACAAACAAAAACTACAACGAGTGCAAAATGCATGTTTAAGATTTGCTTGCTGTATTCCGTATAGAGATCATATTACTCCATTTAGACTTAGCCTCAACGAATTAAATGTAAAGGAGCGCATACGCTATATAAATACTGTCTTTTTATATAGAATCTTAAAATCTCACAATCCACCATATCTTTTTAATCTTATAACACGTAGAAATGATGTTCACGATGTCAACATTAGATTTAATTCATTTTGTATTCCAAGACACTCTTCACTTAAATTTAGAGGAAGCTTTTCTTATTTAGCACCGTTGTACTTGAATGCTGTTATGCATCAATTGCATTTATCTGCTTTTCAATTTAAACATATGTTAAAAAATGCTGTTCAGCAGTAAATATGTATTTTATTATTGTAATTTTTGTTGTTGTTTGTTAATGCCTATTTCTTATGGCAAGGTGGAAGAAAGCGCGAGCTAACCTTGTCCATTTGTGTATTATTGTATTGTAATGCACAATAAATATTATTATTATTATTATTATTATTATTATTAAACGACGATAAATGTGTTAGTTATAGTTAAATTTGAGTTATTTATATTTGTAGCACATAAAACAAATTTCACTTAAGTTTAATGTAAATTAAAATAAAATTTGTCGACAGTCACATAATTTCCACACTGTGTGTGAAAAATAAAAAGTCAACCAAAATACCTTGGTTTATGCATTGATTTAAAACAATAACACCTTTGTGTTTAAAAGGTGATAAAAATGTTGTCATAGCTATATTTTTATTAGAACAAACTGTTATTTTTAATTACATATCTACAGGTGCAATAATTTTGGTCAGCTTATAAATTGCAGCATGGCGGTTTTTGTGTTTTAAATTATGTAGAATTAAATATGGGGAAACAAACACCGTTCCGTCATCGTCTTTGACCCTTATTGTTGTAATCATAGCTATGATCTCAAATAGCGAAAATATAAGATCCGTTATCTGCTAAATATTACATATAAATTAATTTTTTAGGATCACATGATGCAATCTGTAACCTTTTCCAACAAATACCCTTTAAGAAGTTTTTTGGAATAGATTTATTGTAACATTACTATTATTTAATACGTCGACTTATTATTTTTACTTGTTTTAAACACACTTAGCATGTTTTGAATCAATTAAAAGACAAAACAATTCTGTTAACGTGTATGCTAATATTTCTAATTTTTATTGCAGATGCAATTCACTAAAACAAAGAAAAGCAGCATAAGAATTATTTTGAAATTAAACCCCCTAAAAGAAAATTGCTATTAATCTTAATATTCTTTATAAATCAAAATTTATACAGGGTGTCCCAGATTACAATTCCAGCATGGGGATCTCGCTTATTATAGGAGATACATGTTTGTTTAAATGAGATGAATTATTTTTTAGTATGAGGGAAGCCACAATCATTTTTTACCAGTACAAAATTCCTCGTACTTCAGATGTTATAGCAAAGAATATGAAAATGTCGAATTTCTCTCATAACTTTTTTGTCAAAATCATTAAATCAATTCTGTTTGTACCTGTATACAGGTTGTTTCCGGGTTGGAACCGCGTCGAAGGTTTCTTCATAACCGACGTTTCGTCCTCCTTCATCGGGGACATCTTCAGGGGTTGTTGGTTAAACAGCAACTGGCGAGTCATTTGTGTCTGGTGTATTTATAGTAGGCTGTGGTTGATGATGTGTGACGGGCGCTGGAGCGTACAATCTACTGGTTATCAGCCTCTTCCAGGAGTTGAGGGGGTAGCCGTTGTCTCGGTTGATGTTGTTTGGGTTTTTGAATATCTCTATGGCTTCCCTAATTTTGCGGGGGTAGTATCGTGATGTTCTCGATAGCACTTCTGTTTCGGCAAATTTTATGTTGTGGCCGGTATCATGTTTGTGTTCAGCTAATGCTGATTGAGTGATGTGTTTCAGTCTGGTGTCCCTTTCGTGCTCACTGATTCGCGTTTTGATAGTTCTTCGTGTCTCCCCAATGTAGACCTTGCCGCATGTGCAGGGTATTTTATAGATCCCCTTGGTTTGAAGCAGAAGACTATCCTTGACGCTGGGTAGGCACTCTGATAATTTTCTGTGGGTATTGAACGATGTTCTAATATCATGTTTTCGGAGAATTTTGCTGATTCTGTCTGTAACATTCTTGATATATGGCAGATAGGCGGTGGTTGTTGATGTTGTGGTCATGTTCTATTTGTACCTTTTTGGGTGTAAAATCTGAACCACGAGGAATTTTGTACTTGTAAAAATTGTTTGTGGCTTCTCTTATACTAAGGAATAATTCATCTAATTTAAACAAACCTGTATCTCCTATAATAATCGAGATCCCCATGCTGGAAATGTAGTCGGGGACACCCTGTATATTACATCGTTTTTGTTTTCTAAAGATTCAAATTTAACAAGAAATATTTACCTATGTCTAGGTCCCACGACCATTTGGAACATAAAAATTAAAACATGCAAGCATATTTTATTCATGATTTAATATTTGCATCTTAAGCAATCCACATATTGTTGTCGTCTTTATTATAACAACAAACAATTGTCGTCGTCTCCTTTCTAACTTGCAAGTCGTAATACCGTTTATTAAGGCATTGTATTTTTATGGAACACAAATCATTATTATGTCACAAGCAAATTGTTTATGACGAAATGTTATTAAATTACAACTAAATTGCAACGGCATTACCAAATTTAACGATAAAGCGATTAGGTTCGTACGTGAATGTAGCACTACCAGTAAATATCCGCACATAAAAATGGTTGGCAAATAAAATTTCATCTTTGTGATGATAGAATTTCATTGAATAAATTTTACGCAATGCTAATGGACATGAATTCATAACACGTTTGTATTCATTTATACAAAACTGTAAATCAACATGAAAAAATCATTAGCAATCAACTCCATGGAAAAAATATTAACGCTTCAATTTTTTTTATGTCGTATATTTGCATATCTCGTTTGAATAAAATATGGCAATAAAAATTATGTAAAAAGATGATAAACAGGTAATTTAAACGTTTTCTCAGCTAAAATATACTGACTTTTAATTATGGTTAAAAGCGAATATTTGTTTTTAAATAGGAATTTATATTGTTCGCGTGGGCGTATTTTATCTTCTGCAAAATGTTTTTCGTTAGTAACAGCAACATAACGTGTGTTTGCAATACTACGACTATTTTATTTTTTGGAGGTTTATGTATCCCACAATTTCAAAACTAATATACATTTTATGGAATTTAACCTTCGTCTCAACTATTTAGTAAATATTTATACACTATAATTTACTGTTATATTTTTACATAATTTGATAAAAACACTTGTGAACTATGTCTGACTGTGCAACAATCAGTGGCGGATTTGCCTATAGGCTAAGTAAGCTATGACCTAGGGCGGCAAACTTTTGTTAAGTCAATGTTTTTTTAATAAAAAAAAAATAATTTGATATTAGGACATACTGCCCCGAACGGCTTTTTTTTTAGGGGCGGCACTTCTTCTTCACCATATCCTCTGCATATATCGGTCTCCGAAAGTCCTATTATGTGAAAGTGTTTGTTTAGCTCACAGTGTCCTGTGACGAGTCCTGTGGCTGCTCTGATATCTGCTCTGCTCATCCTAAGCATTTTTTCTGTCTTTTCTTTAGAAACCATTGACAGGATAGTCTTAGAATTGAACTTTTTTCCAATAAGTATTATGCCGTATTAATACGAGGGGGACCCAAAAATAACCGGAATTATTTTCTGAAGGGCGAGCCCCTTTTAGTTTGAGCTTCTCGTGCTAGGAGAATATTCTAGAAACCCTTCTGCATCAGCGTGCCTACTGGCGTTGCTGTGTGCTGCTGCGTTCGGCTTCAGTGAATTTTTATCGAAGACTCTTTCAACGCATCTGTCTATTTTGTGATGGCTGATTTACAAGAACTTGCGGCAGTGACATTTTGTTTCCTGCTATGGAAAATAAAAAGGAAACAATTGTTATGCTACAGACAACTTACAAAGAAGTTGCTCGCAAGTTTAAAAATGGTTTTTCCGTTTTAAACAAGGCGAAATGTCGACTGACGATCAACCTCGGCCCGGGCGTCCTTTGACCAACTGAAGAAAATGTGATACGAATTCGTCTAGCCATCTTGGAAGACCGTCGTCGGACCATTTATGAACTTGTGACGTTGACTGGAGTGTCGTGGAGTTCCTATCGGGGAATTTTATTGGAAGATTTGGGTATGAAACGAGTTGCAGCAAAATTTGTGCCTCGCTTGATCACACCTCAACAAAGAGACAATCGCGTTCCGTGCCATGAAGAAGCAGTTGAAGGCTGACCTAACCAGATCCCCCCCCCCAAATCATGATCGAAGACGAATCTTGGTGCTATGGTTATGACCCCGAAACGAAGCAGCCAAATTTCACTGCCGCAAGTTCTTGTAAATCAGCCATCACAAAATAGACAGATGCGTTGAAAGAGTCTTAGAAAAAAATTCACTGAAACCGAACGCAGCAACACACAGCAACGCCAGTAGGCACGCTCATGCAGAAGGGTTTCTAGAATATTCTCTTAGCACTAGAAGCTCGAACTAAAAGGGGCTCGCCCTTCAGAAAATAATTCCGGTTATTTTTGGGTCCCCCCTCGTATGTCACGACATCGCTTGCCTGTTTCATAGGATGTACCCACTGAGGGTTCTGGTCCGAAGAGAGGTGTCTCGCTGCTAATTTTGGCTAGGCGATCTGCCTTCTCGTTCCCTGGCATATTAGTATGCCCTAGGCACCAAACCAGTTTAACTTTATTCCTGTTTCGTAGCACGTTGAGTGCCCGTATGCAGTTTAGAACAAGTCCTGAGTTTACTTCCGACGAAAAAATCATATTTAATAATTAGTATTATTTTTAAAAACTACAGCGGTTTTTTTGCGGAAGTGAAACGTGGACACTTCCAAACAAAATAGTGCGAATGCAGCAGAAATGAGATTTTTAAGAAAAATCCAAGGAAAAATCGAAAAGATCGAATCGGAAATGAAACATATAGAGAACAATTAAAGATAAAATATTTTGAAACTAAATACAAGAAAGACAGCAGACATGGTTGGTACACTTTTATAAAATGAAGAAGAAAGCTTAACCAGAAAAGCCTAAGAAGATCACAGAGAAAAAACAAAAGGTACACCGAAAAAACCTGGCAAGACGAAGTTAAAAAGCGGTAACGGATAGAATATGGATAATAAAAATCGTTACCATTTGTTGGCGACTTCTTGCAGGTTGAAATTACTACAAAAAAATATTGAAACTTAAACGCTAAATGTTTAGATTTGGCCTTATTTTGAAATTCTAAACAATTGTTGTCCTTCGTTTTAAAATTTTGGGAACCACTGCTTCCTGTGTTAAGCACAAATTATTTTAAATGACACCTCTTAACTGTTTATTTAAAAAATAATAATTAAAAGGTGCTCAAACGCTGTTTTTCATCATTAAGTCAAAATTACCTAAACCTTATATTATTGAATTGTAATTTATCTGTAAAATGTAAAAGAGATGATGTAATAAAACAAGAAAGGCAAGATTCAAAAACCAACTTGCAAATTAAGTCAGTAATAACTGTCGTGCGTGAAAGCAGAGTCGTAAAGAAGTTAACAAAATATTAGCGACCATCCGCTTCAAACTTGGACCTTCGATGACGGTTGACGGTAACCTTCAGTTTAATACATTGCGCAGGTGCTTATTAATAAAATATCGTAAAAATTATCGGATGCAAATAACTTTAACAAGAACTATTACTGTTAGTCACCAAATACGTGTTATTTGCATGCACAATATTTTAACGCATAATATCATAGTAATAAAAGAGATTTGATCGACATGCATTTGAAACGTAAGAGTCATCGCTTTGATCACAGTTATTAGTGGCTGGAATTGTTGTTTTTGAAAATGAATAAACAAAACGGACAGATATCGTTTTGTACGAAGTGAAATTGATTTTGCAATACAGGATATGCCCCCATTGCACGTGGTAATTTGTAACTCCTGCAATGCACGTCTCTGTTCTTTTAAATATATAAAATATTAACCAAGTGACGTTACTTTGACAGTCAATGAGGATCTTAAAGATCATTTTATCTCCAGCTAGACAAAGGATAACAAAAACTTGGAATATTTATCGGGGGTAATACCACAAGAGGTTAAAATTTGCCGCCCAAATTTTAATTTGACACGAGTTGTAGCTTAGTAACAATTTCCGAGAATAAAAACGAGTGTTACAAATAAAAATTTGGCTTGCTAACCTCGAATGGTATTTGTAGCGAAAATTCCACCACTGAAGTGTAACGTTAATATCCTAAACTTAAAAAAAAAAACAATTTAAAGTGTTTAAAATAGCAGTAACCGAGAATTTAATTTTGCATCTTTTTAATATTGCAACAGTTCTATAGTGCAAGTTTCTATAAGGTAATTTTTTTGTTTGCTAGAAAATCAATTATGTTCAGCTATAAAACTTAAAATCTTAACATAACGACTAACCAAACAAGTTTATTGCTGGTCGATGGATTTCGATGCAGATACTTATCAAGAGGGTTAACTGGTAAAACAAAACACTTGCATTTTATAGTCTTGTTGCATAACACAACCTTATCTAAATAGATTATTATGCAACGAAAATGAACTTTAGCGCAGTTTGCAAAATTTTTATTGGATTAGGTTTGGCACAAAAAAATAGAAGCATTTTAGATAAACTGCACTAGTTAAATGTATCTGATAACCTCTGATATTATAACAAAAACAGTATTATTGGCAAATACGTTGAAGGAGTTACAAATCCCAATGAGTTTTGTTGAAACTTTTGGTGCATAACCTCGAATATGTGTGGAAAGTAGAATTTATTGATGTAATAAAATCACAGATATGTTGTTCTATACGTATGTATCTACATTTGAATATTCTTACTGGCGCCTTTCCTTCCAAACATGTTTCAAGTATATTTTGGGTAATTTGTGATCCACTTGATAAAACTATGAAACTATTACGCTTTTAGTGTACAGAACTTTTTATTTAACAATAAATTAAACACTATTGTTATAAGTGTGCTGGAATCATATATTTACAAAAAACTAAGTTGAGATAACTTCAAATTTTTTGTAAGGTGTGGTAACATAATTTATTTTCTGAGTAATGTTTTTTTGGTACTGCTCTATATTTACAAATTTTGTGTATTTTTTTAAATCCCTGCCATCTGGTATTACTTTTAATGTTCCTAAATACATAGTTCTATTCATCTGTTGGTTTAATGGCACCTTTATCAGTTAAGATTTCCTGTTCTTCTGTTTCTGTTGTTATTGTTTCCATAGCATATGTTATCAGGGTTTTGTATATTTTTATTTTTGTTGTTTTACTTGGTGTTTTATTCTTTAGTAGGGTTTTGTTTTTGCCGTATGCCTGATTTCCTTACAGAATTCTCTCATCCACTCTGTTTTTTCCAGGTTGTGCCACTATCACGCCCAAGTAATTGAATGTATTGACTTCTTCGAAGGTGTTTTCTTTTGTTTCTAGATCGTCTGTGTGTGCATATTTTCTCTTCCTGTCTTCATATGGGTATCTTGTTTTTTTTTCCATTTTTCCAGGCCCAGTTTTTTTGCCTCTTTGCCTCTTTGTCTAGTTGATCTATCGCTCTTATTATGTCTCCTCTTCTATTCCCTATGATTGCTATATCGTCAGAATACGCTATATAGCTTACCTAGTGTTTAATTAAAATATGAAAAATACATTTGAAATATTTTCATTTATTATGCAATGTCATCTAATACCAAATTTTTAATTAGCCAAAGCATCGGTGTATTTTAAATATAAACTGAAAATTGTCTATAAATAAAAGGTTTACACTAAATTATAAGGTAATTCTTCTCATTTTTTCAATATGGACTTACAACATGTCTATAATAAACGATCCAGTGACAATTTTTATAATTCTTCCTTACCTGAATACACACTACAACTAGTCAGTTCTATTCTATGCTCTATAATTTTTTAATTTTATTGCTTTGTCCAACAAATAAAATATACTTAAGAATTCTTCGATTAGAGAACATACATGAATACTAATCTAAGGAATGCATACATAATTTGGCGCTTAGAAAAATGACAAAAGCGCCAGCTAAATAAATATGTACCGGAGCCAGTTTAATTATTTATGTTCGTCATTAGCAGCAAAGAATTTTAGGGATAATGCCAATGTTTTAAATTGCTAAACATGGCTCAGCTGATGCATACATTACGGGTTTTACGATATTCCAACGGCATGTTCTATTAAAATTTCTGAATATCTCGTTTTATTACTAATATAATGCCTTTTTTTAAGTAATATGGTAAATTTAATATAACCATTGCACAACCTTGAGGTAAAAAAATTCGTTACCGATCAAACATGATTCTAAAAGATATATAGCTTCAACTTTTTCTTTAAAAAAAAACGTAAAAAACTTACATTTACAGTAATTTTTATAAATGTTTGTATAATCATCTACATAAATGTAAGCTGAAATACTATTAATGTTATTGCTGTATTTTCGATTAAGCACTATAAAATACTGCGCCCTTGGTATATAGCTCACTAAGATTTTATTGTAAATATTATTTAAAGCTTCCTTTCTGTAATAGCCAATGTAATAAAAGTTAACTGGATATCTAGTGCTCTTTCAATTATTTTTCTTGTAAATAATGAAAATTAAGTTTAGTATAAGACATTTCCCATAGTATGAGGTTACAAAAGATCCGATTTTATATTATACTATAAACTATAAACAATTTACTGGTATGAAAGTTGTAAAAACATAATTTTATGTTATGCTCTTTACGCAGATAACAATAAAATGTTAGGTAAATGTATTATAACTGTTTTTAACATCCTAAAAGACTGTTTTTTATAAAAACTACTAAATTTATTTACGAGCTTCAAAGATTTCAATGGACTAGGGCACAGTAAAGCTAGGTGGTTCTTTTAAAACCGTTTGCAGCTCTCAAAATATACCCTTTAGAGCAGGAGAAATGTCCCACAATTCTCAAAACCTTTTTTAAATGATCCCTTCGCTGGAGCATGGTTTTTCCTCCATTGTCAAGCTTCAACACATTCTGAAAACTTTATTTCAGAATATTTTATTGTACGTGACTTTTGTTAACTGTAAAAAAAAACATTAATTGTCTGAACTTAAAACACAAAAGTTTTCTCGCATTAATGTAAATAAATATTTCACGATTGGAAAAAGGTCACTATCAGAATACAAAATCATTTAAAGAATTTGTGCAATAATGTTATTAAACTTGTATTGTTGTGTATTAATAAGTAATTTAAATCAGTGGGATAATGCTTTACAAAAATTGAAATCCCGTTTGGTTTAAACTGTTTAAAGTAAAAAAAAAACAAGATTTTTCGTTTTCAATTAGATAAACTACAAATAAAATTTGTTGTGTCAAAATGTATCTTAAGAAAAAATACACGAATGGCAGCAAAGTTCAATAAACGTTGATCAAAAATTGGTTGCAGTTTTTCAACATCTCTTTGAAAATTTAATACATTTTTAAAACCTATCGCTAATTGTTGAATTTGCTTTGTTTGCTGGGGTCAAACGCTACTACTAAAATGGTTGTTTCTACCATAAATGAAATTTGTAGCAGTGAAAAAAATTTTGAAAGTCGAACTGCTGGAAGCTTGCATTTACACCCATTGTAGTTATAATATGAATTATGCAGAATTGTGTGATTATATAAAAGATAAAAACGACCTGCAAAAAAATACATTCCTCCTAAAAATATAAATGAAATTAAAATAAAAAAGTCAATTATCATTAACTACTTATTAATTGAAGTATTTATTATATTAGTATTGCGTATAAAAATAGCTAATTATATTTAATTTTTGTTACTCACTTTAAAAATGCTTTTGAAATAAACTTTTATGTTTGTCCTTAACACCACTGAGATAAGGTGAATTTAGTCTTATTTTTTTGTAAATGAGCGCATGCGACGCGGTTTGGTGTAGGTTTTCGTCTGTAGGCTCTATTTGTCCTTTATTTTCTCTAAGAAAATATGGTCAAAAAATTATTTTTTTTATGCATTCGTCAAAGAAATAGCGAAAAATCAAGCAAATACATAAAGTTTTACTTCATCTGTCAGATTCTCATTCTCCTGTCAAATATGTATCTTTGAACAAAAGCACGCTCAATTTTTTTTAATTCAACCAATAAGCGTATAGCGCATTTGTTTTTTTTATGCCTACTTTAGTTTTTTACTACCTAGGCAGTAAAAATGATTATTACAGCCGCTTTTGGGTACTTATTGAGCTAGTTTAGTGACGATTGCAGATAAATACTTATTAAAAAAATTTTGCTTTATACAGGGTGTCACACAAAAAACGCCGCAAGCTGTAACTCCGTTATTTGTGGTCCGATTTTGGTGAACAAAAAACTAAATGAAATGTCTCCTCAAATACTATAAACTGAATTGGATTTAATTTTTTTTCAAGTTCAACTTGAATGTCAAACGATATACAATTTTTTTTTCCAAATGGCACTATCTATTTTTTTTAACTAAATCTGGTAGACATTATTTTTCTGAATTCAATGATGTAATCATAAGTTAATTTTAGTGCTAAACTAATAAGAAATAAAAAATAAAAGTTTAACTAAAATAGGTTGTTTCACAAAATTTTCAAGCGTGCCGTGGAAAACAAAAAAAATTTTTATTAACAAATGTCATTTAAACGTCAGTGTGGTAAAAAAAATTGACTATCGTTTGACATTTAAGTTGACCTTGAAAAAAATTGAAATCCAATTCAGTTTATAGCATTTGAGGAGACATTTCATTTAGTTTTTTGTTCACCAAAATCGGACCACAAATAACGGAGTTACAGCTTGCGGCGTTTTTTGTGTGACAGCCTGTATACAGGGTGTGGACTTGGATCAAGCAACATAGCAATTTCCATGGTAAAATTTCAAAAGTCGTATATTTTCTCCCCTAATTATTATAGAGAAAAAGTGCAAATAGTTTTTTTTTGCAGAGAAAAAACAGTATTGTTTAATTAAAACAATTTTATGTTTTAATTTGGCTCCATACACTGCAACTCGCTTATTATACAATTCACGTATGGTATTATTATAAAACATACCTTAATCCATTTATGTAAGTGCAATACATGAAGTGCATAAAACAAGGGCCATCAAAATCAAAACTTCCTCGAAAATTTCACGTTAAACGAGTTTCTAGATTCCTAATTGGAATTAAAGTCCCGATGTTACTTAAATAAAACCGAGTAGGTGCAGGGCAATTTATTTGGCCAAACCAGATTATTAAGTGTTTTTGTTTCTTTATTGCCCAAATTAAAAGATTGAACAGAAATAAATCCAGGACATAAATTTTGCAATTTAGTGCAGTTAAAGAAATATGTTAATGATACGCTAACTTTTATAGTAGTTAAAGAAAAAACTGTTGCATTCCAAGAAGCCCATAAAACTAAGATGCATTATATAAATAAGTAGAGGTTTTTTGTTCTAATCAATTAAATATAGAATGGCAGTAGTAAAAAGACACAGCAGGACAGGTTTTAGGTGGTTAATTAGGAGACTGTAATTAAAGTTAAATTATTGTTAGTTTTAAAATTTCGATAAAAACAAAATACAAAAACATGTGCATATACTATTGTGCATAAACTAGAAACTCCTATAAAAGTTTTGAAAGTAGGATTTGGTTTGATGCAACAAAGGACAATCTAGTGATTGCTGTATTCGTTTTTTAGATCTGCATGAGTTCTTGATTAGCAAGAATTAAATTTTTCCAAAAAATAAAATCTTTAAAAAAAGCTATTTCAAAGTCTATATAAGTTATAGGATACCATTTGAGACAAAAAATCTCCATCTTTAATTAATACTATTTGGCCTAGTGTGAAAGCTTACCACAATACGTGCTGTTAAAATTAATGGAAAAAGTAACGTCACTAGCTGAAAATAAAAAGAAAAAAGAACAATAAAATGATAAAAAGTTTATGGATAGTCTAGTTGCAAAAAATTTATTCTTTAACCTTAAACGTTTTTGTACTGTTATACACTAACCGCTAATTATTTTTACGACGCTGTTACACAATGCAATGAACAAAAAATCACAGACTAAGAAAAACGAAAGCTTTAACAAAATTCATATGCTGAGTAGGATAACTGATCCGGAAGAGCTCAATTATAGCCAAACGACGTGTTATTTCAATATCGAAATTGGTCGAGATTTTTCTGTTAATCTTTTACTAAAGTATCTAATATATCACATTCGGTGATGTCCAAGATAAAAATAGATTGAGGTAACACGAGTTCCGGAAAAAAGAATTCGAGACTTGGGACTTTATTATTAACTTTTATTTTACAATACAAAAATTTTAAACTGATTTTTTGTTACCTTACCTATTGAATTTGCTAAGAAATTTATGAACAAAAAAATATCTTCAATAAATGTGCAATAGTTTTCAACTTAATGATAATTAAACTAGGACAAGATTGTGATATATTTTTCCAACAAAAATAATATTTGACGAAAATATGTAAAATTAAGGATTCAACAAAGATCTTTATTTTTTCCTAGACATTAAGACGCTATGGAATTCTCTTTCAAATACGATTAATAAGAAATGGATAGTTACAAAGTTGATGTATAACGAGGAGATAAGTTTTGTAAATTGGCACGCATTTGCGCAGTAGTGGAGTCTAACTTGTCCATATTATTTTAATATTATTTTCGTTTCATAACATTACCGAAAATTTGCCGTATATTGAGCACAATTTTTGCTAAATTTTGTTAATAATAGGCAAATACAAACAATACATCATTTTTGATTTCGAAAATTATCTACATCTGTCGAGTTTCTATCAAATTTAAGTGTGAAAATTGGGCGAAATTGAAGGTGCTTTATTTTATTTATTGCGTACCTATTTCTAGTTGTTATTATTCTTTTTCTACGACCACTAATGTAGATGACGGTTACCGTACAGCCTGCATGCATAGTTAGTGAGTCTTAGTAACCAAAACGCACACTTGTCTAGAAATTTCAAAGTAGGCTTACGTCAAAATTGACAAGACAACGTAATGACATGTGTAAATTAGCCAAAAAGCCGTTAAAATCGTAGGTATTATGTGATCGTAGAAAAAGTAAGCTACATAACACGAGTTGTAAAGCAATTACGCACTCGTGAAAAAAACGCACTCGCCGCTACGAACCCTATGGCGACAAATTATGTGTTCCCTTGTCTTTTCCCTCTAAGTTTCATTTTCATTGAAAAATAATAATTGTAAGACTGATATGGCCAATATGGTTGTTTTCGAAGGCCACTCACACATCTTCGAATTTCCCATGATCCACAATCATTCTTCCAAAATATTTAAAGCTTACTACCTGTTTTATTCTTTCTAGTTCTAAAACAATTGAAACAGCGTTGATATAATATGTGTATATTTAATATAAATAAAATCATTGACGGTCCATTTAAAGTACTAATTTATGTATATGTAATATTCACACGTTATCATTTCGTGAACTCTAATATTTGAACAAATTATGACAACAAATTTTGGCGACCTCATTAAATTACTCCTAAAATTTGTTGTGCGATTACGTAAGCAATAGATCTAACCTGTCGTGTTTTATCTTTAAGTGGTTTCGAATATATTAATTGCAGAATTATTAAAATAGGTTTGGAATGTAGCTCATTGACATCACTTTCGTTTCTTTTGATGTTTATAGTTGAAAGTTCACATCTTCCGATTTTATATAAAAGTTCTCATAAATTTTATAAACAAATAAGCATCCGGTTGTCGATTTTATACTAACATAATTCCCAGTGGTATAACTATGACACAAAATATTCAACACACGTATATGTATTTTATTCGGTTATATATTGCGAATTTTAGATTTTGTTATGTTAGTTTTATATAATTTTGTTTTTAATGTTACGTGGTTTGTAAAAATGTGGAAGATGCATGTTATTTTTTACTTCCGCAGTTTTAACTTAAGCCCTGTTTTATAAAAGAAAGTACTGTACAGTTCAGATGATATGTCGACGGATTTTTAATTTTTTTTGCGACAAAATTATGCACCTTAATCAAAATCGGTCAAAGTTCATGCCCTTTGTAGGGGTTATGAAATTATTTTAAATATCAACATATTACTGCGTGAATTTGCCTCCGTCGCGACGTTTAAAATTGCCTCGCACCATATTTTTGAGTCTAGCAACTTTAAATAAATCTCAGACATTCCTGAAAAACTTTTAGAGAAATTCTAATTAACATTGTGTTTACAATCAGTAGTAATTTTTACCTGGCAATTAAAATTTTTGCCGTCATTTGCAATAATTTATCTAATGTTCAGTGTTATTCTTCTACAAATTAGCACACGTCAAATTTGCCCATACGGCAAAAAGCGACAAAGTGTAAAACTAACGCAAAATTTAAGATAAAATTGACAAAATTGTTTTTACACCAAGCTAATAAACACTGGTCTATTTTAACTGTCTTGTTCAAGTGTGAAAAAAATTGTTAAAAAAACACCAAATTTTCGATTTAAAGTGGCTGGTGTAACATGCGAATATAACCATTAAAGATATTAGCATCTCTACCAATTATTACAAGCAATTATATAACATTCATTTTTGAATTCCACCGACGTTGTGTTTGATTATAAATGACTTCTAAAATTAACTGCAGAAATTTTTAATAAGATATGCCAATAAAAAACACAGCTCAGCGGCATATTTCACGAGTTGAAGTTTAAGTAGTTCCTTGGACGTTACGAAAGAGAGTAATTTGCAGTAAAATTTTAGTCGGTAAATCGCACATCAAATTACAATTCAGCATGCGACGGTGAACGGTAGCGACTGGAGTTCCTTCAAAACCAGCTCAGCCGGTTACTTATGCTATCTTGTGTTGTTTCGGCCTGGTTATTGTCTTACAAGTGACAATAATTAATTAACAGTTACTTATGTTGCATGAAAATTATTTACGTGCAATAGATTTCCGATAAACAATTACATATTTCAACACCGAATGGTACAAGAGGATCCGATTAATAAGAAGAAGATATTTCGAATTCAGCACAGAAAGTATTAGTGTTCTGTTTTGCTACAGCTTAGAATGACAAAATTCAATGGTAACGTCAATGAAGTAAATTAATTGTAATTTTAATACAAAAAAGCGCTGTTAATTTGACTTACAAGCAGGGTGGATAAAAATCATGATTTTTTTTAAAAAATAAAAAAAATCGATTTATTTGATTTAAATCAGATTTTTTTGATTTAAATCAAATGTACCATATTATCGAATTTAGTGACATATTCACATGCTATTTCTGTTTTGTGCTAATATATTTAATAACCAATATACATATTTAATTCATTGGTGAATTTTTGTCAAAATGAAAAATTAAATATAATGATTAAGAATTTTGAAAAAATCAGTGCCAAATGGTGATGTTTAATTAATTATATACAGGGTGAGTCATTAGTGCGGGATCGGTCGATCGGCTTGAGATATGACGTTGATTCAAATGCTATTTTATACAGTTTTTTCTAAACAACACAATAAAAATATTTTCAAATATACAGGGTGAGTCACCTTTCTGGAACTAATAGCAACTTTTATATTTCAAATACAACACCCAATTTTTTATTTAATATTTTTGACCGCCTTAATTTTAGCTTTGCATCAATATAAAATCTTAGAGGTTTTTATACGGCGTTGTAAAAAAAAAAAAAAAATTCTAAATTATTCAATGTTTTAACTTTTAAGTCTTTATTTAAAAAATTATCCTGAAGTTATTTTGAAGTACAGAGTTGTAATTTGGTATGGACATGCAAAAAAAATTTCTCTGTTCGCTCGATATGAAAAAAATTGAATCACACATACAAGGGTGTTTATAAATAGGTGGCAACTTCCATGATTTTCAAAAGCTCGTAACTCGATTTTTTTAAATGCAAACCCCTGTATTTTTTTGTCATCGAATTCGTCTTTAAAAGAGCTTCATATTCTGTTAAGTATGTCCTACACCCAAAACTCATACTTTCGAGATATTCGACATTTTTCTTCAAATCGTTATAGAAGCAATAATGCCGTGGAAATTGAAAAAAATGACTGTTCACTTCGCTAACGTCAAACACTTTTCATTTATTTTTGAATTATTATTGCATTTTCACAATGAATATTACTTTACAAGAGCAAATTGATATGGTTTATTCACCATTTCGTGTATTTAATTACTAATAGTAATACAATTTTGTTTTATTATAAATATTATATTGTACTCATATAATCTGTGATTTAAATTGATACTTTTTTTTTAAAAAATCACTTGATTTAAATCAATGATTTTTTTAAAAAAATCACTTGATTTAAAACGTGATTTAAATCAATTGATTTAAATCTGCTCAACCCTGCTTACAAGGAAGGGTCACGATATGTTGTCGCTAGAATCTGATCACGGCTGTTTATTGCATCAAGAACATCAAAACTAAATGTTTTGCAGAGTTATACGTGCCACTGGCTATTTCCTTCGGAAAAATAGGGACAAAACTAAAAAGTTGAATAATAAAGGTAACTTTTGCGATCGCGTTGGCTATGAAACCGTCAAAGATAAAATCAAAATTCTTCTATTTACCAATACGCGCATCCTTTGCGCACGTGTTCTTTGTAAAGTACAAACTCCATCATACCATGAAAACAAAAAGTATAGCTCTTAAAATAACGAATCTACAATCTGCTTACAACAACAAGCAACAAAAAATGTCTTTAAACCTACACAGTCAAAATAGAAACACATCTTCGAAAATAATTGATTAACTATGGGCACCCCTGATATTTTATTTATTTAATAATCATGAAAAATCCCAAGGTATTAATATAAAGTTTAATATTATTTTTCGCTAAATTACGTTTTATGAATGACTGTTAATTCATTGAGGAAATACATGTTAAAAATCTTACACGAGAATATTAATCGACGCACAGCACCTACCATGAAAACACATTATTTAAATGTCCGCCTGTATGTGTTTAATTTACATATGACATCATAAAATGAACATAAAACCTAGGACAGTTTCCTCTAGCGATATACACTTGGTTTTTTTAGACTTCTTGCTCCCCTATAACAAGGAAATTGTGACCAACGGTTCAGAAATTATTTATCTTATTTTATAAAGCATATTTCAATTACTGGCATATCTTAATTGCACACTCATTACTTATGATCATTAGCGAGATTCAGCCATCAACACTGACGTACGGGCTGCCCCCATGCAGACATCCTTACTACCTGTAAACGTATGTACGATTACATATCAGCAACAGTAAGATATATTAAATGTGTTTTATCGAGTGATTGGTGTGTCATGATTAAGATTGGACGCTTCTAAATAAAATAATCTCGACCAGTGGTTCTTAAACTTTTATCAGTCTTCTTTTAGAGCTAATAGTTTCTGTACTTAACAGAAATTTCACAACTAAATCTATTTGTTTTTCTGCATATTATTGATGCTAACAGTGTCTTAATAGTATATTACATAACAAAACTTTTTTTAAACATTAAAGCATCACTGAATAGATCTCATAAAGGAAAGAATTTTGTCTAATTTAAACTTCTTTTTAGATCCTATCGTTAACGAGATCCCAATATGAACCCTTCTATGTGGATCACCCTGTATATGGTTTAAATGTACCTTTAATTAAAAACAAAACTTGGATCGTTAAAAAATACTCCTTACATTTATTCACTTACTGCTGATTTCCCAAGAATTAAACTCCAAGTTGTGGAAAGCACTGGATAGATACATTTGGAAGTAAATTCTGTTACGTATATGGAGAGAACAGCATCAAAAATTTCATTGCAATAATTCAAATGCCGCAATCAATATAACATACCAATTTTAACGACTTTTCTAGCCAATTCCATATTGTCATTTTAACCTTTATCGGCGTCTTGCATCTCGTTATCTAACCAAATCAGATGATTAAAATCTGATAAGCAATGGAATTTTTAACGAAAATAAATGAAGAAATTCAGACGAAATTTTTGCTGGATTTCAAACTGAAACAAAAGTTTTTGTGTCATGGGATCTGGTTTCTATAATCATGTTTTAAAATTTTTTTATTACCTCAGCTTCTGAAGACTTGCTTCTCAAATAACTTAGAAACGAAACATTTTAATTTAAATATATGGTTAAGTTTCAATGATTGCCTGCAGTTTTGACAATATAAAACGTTTACAATTATTGGATTCTAATACACTTTTTGTTTATAACTTTTTAGTAAAACCTTATTTACATAAAAAGTATTCAGGGAGTATGTTTTAATATAAAGAACATGGATATCTCTAAAACCATTCGAGATAGAAGAATAGTTAACTGAGCACAGTAATGCGTTTTATTGTGCTTAGAGGGATTTTATTAATAAAAATCTATCAACTATCAAAACTGAGCAGGCTGGACAACTTTTAACAAGGCCATGCCATTAGGGCTTTACCTTATTTGCGAATACCTTAATCATGATAATAAGAAAGTTATAGGTAAAATTTCAATAGATTTGTTACACTCAGTAATTTATTTGTTTATAAGAGATAAATATAAAACTAGAAATGCCTATTAAATATTCCTGACGTATGGGTGGGCCTAAGAAGGAAGGGAATAGAAATACAAACAATCGAATTAATAAAAGCGATGTACTTACGAAAAAACGGTAAATATTGCAAGAACACAAAATGAAGAATGGGAAGAGTTTGAAACAAATGAGGGCTTAAAACAAGAATGCGTGCCCAGCCCATTACTATTCTCAGTAGTCATAGATGGGGTAATTAAAAAAGTAAAACAAAAAATGAGACCGTTTTACCTAGACAACTGGAAAATGGAAAAAAATAAACAAATCAGAGCTAATGTTTGCAGACGACATGGTCTTAGTCGCGGAAACACACCAAAATCTGCAACATAATAAAGAAACTCTAAACCAGGAATTGGAAAAAATTAATATGAAAATAAATAAAACTAAAACTAAAATCGTTACAACAGAGAACAAAGGGCATAACATCACTTTAAATGGGCTTAGGTTAGAACGTGTAGAAAGCTTTAAATATTTGATCATAGAGAAAAATGGAGGAATGGACAAGGAAATAAGCGAAGGGACAGGAAATGTGGGAAGAATATTTAACAGTTCAAGAACAATATTTTTTGGAAATAGAGAAGTCCCAAAACGAACAAAAGTGGAAGTGGTCAAAAAGGTAGTAACTCCGGCACTTTTATACGGAAGTGAAACGTGGACACTCACAAACAAAAATAGTAGCCGAGTGAATGCAGCAGAAATTAGATTACTAAGAAAAATCCAAGGAAAAACCAGCAAGATAGAATCAGACACGAAACATAGAGAACAATCAAAGATAAAATCAGTTGAATGAAGTATAGGTACAAGAAAAACAGCTGGAATGGTTGGGTCACATTTATAGGATGAACGAAGAAAGGTTAATCAGGAAAAAACAAAAGAGGTAGACCAAGAAAAACCTGGCAAGACGAAGTAAAAAAAGCAGCAATGGATAGAAACATCAAATGGAAATACATAAAAAAAGCTAGCACAGGACAGAAAAGCATGGAAAAAAGTCAAGACAACACAACTTAACAGTCCTACACCTAACAGTAGAAGGACTCATGACTAAATAAATATTTTTCTTGTTCATGTAAGTTATTCATGAAAATTAAATAAATTAAGATCGTTAAAAAATAATGTCGATCCTTAACGTTTGAATTAGAGGTTCTTGGCTGTATAACTCTTTCTTAGCCCATTAGTAAATCCGCCCCTGGGTATAAAGCATTTTTTCAATAATACTTCAGCTATTCAATCATTGATATTTATAATAAGTGATATCGTTTAATCATGCAGTATTTAGTATAATGATATACTAGCTTAAAACATAAAAATCGAAATTAATAAATTACGATTAGAACTATGCAGCTCGTATATTTAGCAGACACCTTATACATTCTGTAAAATACGCAGTTGGCTTATATCGTCCGTCGTTATCGAGGCAACATTATGACACGATCTTGGCGTAATTATATTAATTTATTTTTATCTTAAGGGAATAATTTTTAATGACGTGTAGTTATATTTCATACGTAAAACACACCCAGAATGTCAATAATGAATTGTAAAATGTATGCATTATACAGGTAGGCCCTCATTCTGCCCACACCTTTTATAGTTTGAAGCTTTGATGATATAATTCCCATTTATCAAAATCCGAAGGTAGGTACACTATGCTTCAAAACTATTGACTCAACTTTTTAATTTTATTTCTACGTTATTTATGAGTGTGTAGTGGAACATGAATGTTTGTCATATAAAGTGGGAAATTATATTTTATTGTGTAATTTATGGTTAATAAAAGTAATTAATCGATATTGTCAAGACAATTTTTGTATCCACTTATAATTAATGCTTTTGTTGTTATATCCAGGATAAAAATATATCCATCCACTGTTAGAGGCAAAGGTGGTAATATGGGCCCTGTTGGTAATATGAGCCCCCTCAATATCTCGATAATTACCTCGTGTATTTTGGCAACAGCGACGGAAATCAAGTGACGTGTGTTGATACTTTCGCTACAACATCGTACAAACGTCAGTGCCTGCTGTCATAGTGGAGGTTAACTGTTTATTGTATTTTCGCCCTGAAGAAAGTTTTAAGTTTTCAAGGTAATACTTTGTATCCATATTTCTGCACCGATTTTTGACATTTATGTGTTTCAACTAGAGCTTTATATTAAACAAGTTGTAAAGATTGTATTAATTCAAATATTTTTTAATGTATGAATAACATTTGTAGATTATAAATTTTTTGTTTTTAGACAAGTTTGCGGTTAATATGAGCCCCCAAGGGGCCCATATTATGTTAGGGTCCCATAATACAACCATGTAATTTATTTTGCAGATGCCGCGAAAAGTTATAAATACACGCAAGACCAAGACGACGCAATGTGCCTATTTTGCGAAGGTCTTTTTTCAAACGACAATAAAGGAGAACTATGGGTGCAATGTCTCATTTGCCAAATGTGGGCACATAATGAATGTACCGGATGTGAGAAAGATAATTACGTTTGTGATTTTTGCAAATAATTTAAAGTTGTTTAAAATAAAAGTGATTACTATCTACACTAAACCATTTTTTATTTCTGGAATGCATTTTTATTTGCTTTTACTAAGGGGCTCATATTACCAGCACATTTCTGTTTTCTCAAAAAATGCACCATTCTGTAAAAAATATATTATCCTTTGACTTGAAGTCAAAATCAGTATTTTTACTGCATAATTAGATCAAAAACATGTCGAAGTATATTTTCTGTAAAATTCAGGCTGAAATAATGTTTTCTCTGAAAGTTTCAACTAATAAACAAAATGGGGGCCCATATTACCACCTTTGCCTCTACAATCTCACATTTCTGTTATTTTATAACATTTTGTATGTTAAATAAATGCATTTCATTGTGTGCTCGATGATCAGATGTAAATCATGTTTGTTGTTGCGATTATTTTGCGTCTTCTTTTTCTTTTTAACGTGCCTATCCGTAACCGGATGTTGGCTATACACAACGCGATTTTAATTTTGTTAGCAGAATTAAGAAATGATTACGTGGTTGTAGTGTTGTGCCAAGTTCTCAGATTCATCATCATCAATCAGAAATAAAACATATAGAGAACAATTAAAAGATTAAAACAGTTGAAACAAAAATACAAGAAAGATAGCTGGGATGGTTGGGTCACATTTATAGGACGAAAGAAGAAAGGTTAACCAGAAAAGCCTATGAAGCAAGATCACAGGGAAAAAACAAAAGAGGTAGACCGAGAAAAACCTGGCAGGACGATGTTAAAAAATCAGGAGCGGATAGAAACATCAAATGGAAAGACATAAAAAGGCTAGCACAAGACAGAAAAACATGAAAAAAAGTCAGCACAACACAACTTAACCGTCCTACACTTAACAGTAGAAGGACTCATGACTAAATAAATAAAATAATAAACTGAAATCAAAATAAAAAAAGAATTAATTTTTTAAAACAAATTTTAAAGGAATGGGTCTTGACAATTTTCAGATTTTACCTGTCTTCGTGGCTCTTATTGTCGAGTCTTGAAATTGGGACAACCGGAATACCATAAAAATAACTCACAGTCAAAATTATCTTCTTCTTTACAATCGAGAAAAGCAAAGTGAACAAAAAACTGCATATGATTCACTCAAAAATTTATAATCAAGAGTGAAATTAAAGATAACAACTAAATCATCGTTCATGAGAAATCTTTACCCACGACGTTAATGATATTGGACGTAAACCCCGTAGAGTTCGACCCATTTCTGCCCAGCAGGTCGTTAACACTTATCTGCATTTAATGTAGAAACTTAAAACTGCATTCGTTTTTCTTCAGACGGTTACGTTACAAATTGTTTTAAGTTCTAATTAGCTTACAGATATCACTTTCGCGTGTTTGTATGATTTTAACCACGGGAAGTTAAATTAAAAAACCTTATAAATAATGCAGAAAACGGCAAGTGCATTTGTTGTATAAATATTTTGTTATTTACATTTGTTCTTTTAAAAATGACTCAAATCTGAGACTGTAATATTTAAATACGTGTTATTGTGAAGTATCGATAAGTTCACTATAAGTTAACAAACTATGCACTAAATATTGTTAAATTTACGGTTTTTCTTCGATGGACAATGAGCTATAAGGTTTATAGCTCATTTTTTCACTTATTTGCTCGAGTCCTTTATGTATATAAAAGTAAAATATTCTAAACTATTTATAAAATTGACAGTGCAATAATTTATATACGAATTCCGAGTATCAAGCAACTAATCAAACTCAAACGTGATAATTGCTTGCAAAGTACAATAAGAAATAATTAAAACTATGGAAACAGCAATTGCTATATATCATTATGAAAATACATTACATTTAGTTGTAAAAATATTTAGAATTATAGCTTTATTATCGTCGTTTAACAAACACATTACCATTATTATTATCAGAAAATTATTATTAGGGGGAGATATGAAATTGTATTATAGTAGGCAATTAAGTATTCGTTAAAGAGTGCGTCTTATTGGTACAATTTACGTGGAATGTTATATAGGAACAATGTGTCAGAGAAAATTAAAAAAATGGTAAAAATGAAAAAAAAAACTTGCTCTGGATTGTCTTTTACGACCAAAGACTCAGTCAATAAAAAAGTATAACTCAGGATGAATAATATTTGTCTACATTCAAAAATGTTTCTACTGAAATAAAAGAA
This sequence comes from Elmis aenea, assembly GCA_947652605.1. Taxonomy (NCBI): domain Eukaryota; kingdom Metazoa; phylum Arthropoda; class Insecta; order Coleoptera; family Elmidae; genus Elmis; species Elmis aenea. The sequence continues at coordinate 50,930,987 of OX393580.1, read as the reverse complement.
AACATCAACCCAAAGAAATTTTAAAACAACTTCCTAGGAAAACCAAACCGATCTCTTTACTACCTGTAATTTCGAAACAATTTGTAAATTACCTCTTAAAAGGTCGAAACCTCTTATAGAAGAGAAAAATGCTATTCTATCGTATTAATTTGGCTATAGAGAAAGCCACTCGACTGTAGACACACACAGAATAACGAAAATAATTGAAAAATCATTAGAAGAAAAACTTTGCTCCACCGCATTTCTTGATGAGGCACAGGCTTTTGATTAAGTGTGGCGCGAGGGACTTAAGCCTAAATTAAGTAAGGTTTCGCTTAGGCAATATACATAAGTATCAGAGTCGTACATCTCAGGCAGAGTTTTCAGAACAAAGCCAGAGGCGGCTTATTTTGAATTAAAAGAAATTAAGGCAGGAGTACCACAAGGCAGTGTACCAGTCCTATACTCACTAGGTATACACCAGTGATTTTCCCGAATTAGTGCAGCCACCTTTGCAGACGACACTGCCATCTTAGCCTAGGCGAAGATCACGAAGAAGCAGCAAAACATCTGCAAATGTCCATTAATCAAATTAATGATTGGACTAAACGCTGGCGAATTAAACTGAACGAGAACAAGTCTGCTCACATCAACTTTACAAACAAAAATTAACAAAACATCCCCGTTAGTATAAATAATACCCAGATACCACATGCAGACACAGCAAAATACTTGGGTATTACCGTAGATGCAAGGCTACGCTGGAAGGCCCACGTAAAAAAAGGGAAGGAAAGGGCTTGACATCAAATACAGGAAAACGAATGGCTGCTGGGGAGACATTCCACCCTGTCAATCTACAACAAAATACTTCCGTTCAAGCCTTTATGGACATATGGCACCGAGCTGTCGGTTAGTGTCAGTGAAAGCAATATAGACATCATCCAGTGATTCCAGAATAAAGTACTAAGGGATACTGTCAACGTTCCTTGGTACTTTAGAAACAGTGACCTCCTCAGGGATCTGGAAATTGGCACCGTTAACCAGATCATAGAAAAGTTTGCCACGAACAACGATTTTCAACACGTTAATGTCGAGGAAATCCAGCTCCTCGACAATACAAACTTGGTCAAAAGGCTCAAGAGGAAGAAGTTGGCGAAGTGATAGTGAAAATCAGAGCATAGTGTGGCAGAGACACACGATAATATAAGTGTAATTAAATTCTTTGAACCCAAGGGATACTACTGAACGAGTTCTTAGCTTTAAGTCTCTTACAGTAATTAATTTAAGTTAGCTAAAAATGCTCATTGACCTTTCTTAGACCAGATTTTAATTTCACTACAATACCTTTAATAAGTTGTTTTATATAAAGAAAAGGATCCAAAAAAAGCTTCCTAAACTTTTTGAACTTACATATTTATTACACGAGACGTTATTAAAAATAGAAGTTGAATCTGATTTACAGAAAATGTAAAGTATGCGGTAAAATTGTGTTGAATTTGTAAAACATTAAATATTATAACTGCATGAGAAATATTTAAACACCAGATGCACATACCACAAAATTCCGCAAAATTTTTTAGTCAGACCAATGCCAGCAATCAACTCTCCAAAATTTGTACTTTCGCCGAAATAACAAATCTACTCATGGTAGAAAAAAGACTTTGCTAACGAAAACATATTGCTTGCATTCTTAATCACTAAACGTCGGCAAAACTAGAAGATTAAATCTCGGATAGAAGTATTTTGCATGCATAAACGAAAACCACGAAAGCACGACATTTAGCAGGAATTTTATTCAAATAATATGATTTATGTGTGCTTTTAAGCGCATAGAACAAAAGTGACGTCCAAATATATTGCTAAAGACTATGCTGCTACTGGTTTATAACCCTGGGCTCGAAGATCCAGCCAAATTATTTCCAACAAGTTCTTAAAATGATTTGTATCAAAGTTTATCCCACAAAAAAGGTAATTTTATAGATTTCATAATAAAATTGCTTATCTTAGTTAAATTTGTTTTTTATTGACTGATTCATAAACATTTTTACGACATAGCAGTCAATGCATAATAAGTTACTTCTATACAAACAAATCCTTAAGCCAGTCTGGACCTTTGGGGTTCAGTTCTGGGGATGTGCAGCCAAGAGCAACATAGATAAGATCAAGGTCTTTCAAAATAGAGTGCTCCGAGGTATCGTCGATGCTCCATGGTACTATCAGAATGACTACCTACACAGAGATATGAAAATTTCTCCAACCGTCAGAGAAATGATCAAAGAGTTCGCAGAAAAGCACGAGGGAAGACTTCACTCCCATGGCAACACCGAGGTGCTGCAGCTCCTAGCTAATACTGGTTTGAAAAGAAGGCTCAAGAGGATCAAATCTTTCGAACAGGTGTAGTGTATATCTCGATACAGCGCTAAAGGAGAGCATAGTGAACCTGTGCGTAGCACGACAAACTTGTGTTTTATGTTAGAAACTAAGAAACACCAATGGGGGCATCTTGGAAAAATACCTAGTCTTTAAGAATTTTAGAATAAAATTATAGGTTAGTCTCCCTAGACAAGTAATAGTATTTTAATATAGATAAAAATGTAAAAAAATTGTATTTGTTCTTAAAAAAAAGTTGATCCATATGGTTTATTATGTAACGATTAGTTTTTTGATTACATCCGTATAATAAGGATCAAAATAATAATAATTTCATGGCACAATACATGGAAACTAATGTACCTACGTCCAAAATTTAATATTCGTAGTCTATCCACGTAACTAATAAGATTGATTGAAATGATTTGACAATTTTATGTTCAATAAACAGTTTATAAGATTTATTTACAAAAGTAATTGTGTAATAGAAGAGCCTTAAATCCATCAGCTCCTAATATGGCTCTCAGCGGGCATCGCGGTGTGATCACCAATTTGACAAGCTAAAGTTGGGTTAATATATTTTTGTACGTTATTGATTTATATACGATAAAGCTCTCCGGGGCGAAATTATACGACATACTAGCTTAGTATACCGTTCCATTGTGACGTGCGCCCCAAGGAACACAGCGCATATCATATTAAGTATGATCTATATCAGCGGTGGGCAAACCGCGGCCCGCGGGCCGCATGCGGCCCTTGGTAGTTTTATATGCGGCCCTCCATGAATTACTATATTAGTAAAAATGTCTATAATATGTAAGTATAGCTTTTTTTATACCTTAATTTTTTGTCGCTCCCAAATTACACGTAATTAATAAGTTGTTATTATAATATTATTTTTTTTAGTGCGGTCCTTTTAGTCGCACTATTTGCGCAAACTGGCCCTCTTCAAAAAAAGTTTGCCCACCGCTGATCTATATTTTCTATTCATTATAAATCTAAATTAGCGTTAGTTTACACTGAGTTACTTTTGTAATGATCGGTACTGACTTGTATAATGTACTATGTATGTAACTGACTAGCACCACATCACATGCTTCCCGGTTATTTTACACGATTATAAAATTTTTTAATTTATTAAGCTTTAAAGTATAAAATGTAACAGATTAAAAATGGACAAATTATTGTATTTTTGCCAATTAAGAATAATCAGACATTTCCTTTGATAAGATTTTTTAAATTTTAATTAATTCGAAAATATGATAACAAATCATTGTTAATCTACAGTAAAATGGGGTGAGAATGTTGCACGTTTCGGAGTTTTTTGTTGTTGTTGTGGTACTACTAGGGATTGTAAATTTACCGACTTTTTGAATTACCGGTAATTCGGTAAAACTGTCAATCAAAACCGGTTTACCGGTAATTTTTTTCGGTTATTTGATTTAGATTTTATCATGATTAAGAAAGATATTGTAAAAGTACCGGTAAAAAAACTGGCAAATTACTGGTAAAATTTGAAGAGCATTTTTTGCGATTTACCGATTTACCGGTATTACAATCCCTATGTGGTACCAAGAGCATCTATTTTAAAGCAATGGAATTAATACAGGATGATAGCTCTTTATCTCCTGTTTAATTCCTGTGCTTAAATAACTTATATCTTTAAAAGGGAGGGGGTGGTAGAATTTTTTTCCCGTCACATTCACCCCCTATTAGGTGGACTGAAATGTGACGATAGGTTTAATTCATTATTTTGGCTATGGAAATGCTCCTGTTATCGAGTTCAGCATATTGGAAGTGCTATCTCATCAAAAATGACGAATTTCTGCTGAAAAACCACATGAAAATAAAAAAATGTGTGTCACATTCTCACCCCATCAACTATAAATGACATTTGTTAGATTTTGCTGACGTCATTTATCTGTGGCTTCCTCATCATGTTTACATATTAATTTCTTCGGACAGAACATTTTGCTCAGTTTATAACTCTTTGCTTCAATTAGCCATGAAAGATGCGTTTTCAAAGTAGAAATCAATAATAAACTAGTATTCTCACTATGGTGCTATACTGTTCTGTAAACTTATTGTTACAATAATGAAGTTATGAAACTTAAAGTATTCACTACTAAATTATCATCATTATGTATTAGCATTATGCATAGGCATTAAACATTTGTTTTATACAAAAACTTGCAAGAATTAAGGGTTTCAACGTTTTTTTAAACTTGCAGTTCAAAGAAATACTGGAGACTCAAACGTGCGATTAAGAAAGAAACCCGCTTACCAAGAGTAGGTATATCCTACATACTTTCCATCTTCAGGTAAGAAAAAAACATATCTTTGTATATTTTTATACTTAAATCAATTCTTTATTACATTCCCACAGTTTTTTTTTTCATACCTATTTATATTTTTATGCACTTATTTTGCTAGTCTTCCATCGTATTGTCCTTTAGCAATTTTAACCATAAAAACTGTATTTTTACAAGGACTTCATTTTTTGCGTTTTTCTCCGGAACCGTTTAAGATTTTTTCAAAAACTTTGCACCATTTTATTTGCAAAGGATGCGCGCATTGATAAATAGAAGAATTTCGATTTTATCTCTGACGGTTTCATAGCCAACGCGATCGCAAAAATTACCTTTACTATTGAACTCTGCAGTTTTTCCCATATTTTTTCGAAGGAAATGGCCAGTGGCACGTATAACTCTGCAAAACATTTATTTTTGATGTTCTTCATACAATAAACACAGCCTTGAGCAGATTTTAGCGACAACATATCGTAATCCTCCCTTGTAAGACATTTATCTTTTTTTATTATTCATGGTACCAGCTATACTTTGGGTAGTATTTTCAAAAAAGTTCACCGTATTTTTCAGTTCTAAATAGTGGTCCTTCGTTGTCAAACGGTTGGACTTAATGGGTTAGCTAGCGCAGAATGCTTGAATTTTATACAAACATTTCTATCTCAAACAAACAAAATTCTTAAAGCTATAATTATATCCTTTTAATACATCCGCCGATATTGTTAACAACAAACGAATCCCGATATTATGATTTAGTAGTTCAACACGGCTACTTACAAATAATAATTAGTGTTACAAGACAGAACACGAATCTCTCATAACAAACAGGATCGATTTTGCAAATCGGAATTTTCAATGTCATAGTGGTAATAATTCTAAAGATAATCTTATACTATTTTCCTATTTCTCACGCATAAACAATTAATTTGTTGATTTATTACCCAGCTCACTCGATATGATTTATTTATGTCTCTTTGTTCTATTTACTTTTTTTATACAGAAATTACTGCATGCGCCTACTGCTAGATTCCTACTTCGTTTATTTATGAAATATTGCAGATCTGTCTAACAATGTATTTTTTAAAGATATTTGCATTTAAAAAAAAAAAGAAAATGTATTCAGGAGACCGGTTATTGTTCAAACGTACTTACTTCAGAGTCAATAATAGTGAACTATTTTGTGAAGTTGTGTATTTGACTGTTGTTTATGTGTAGCGTTTGGGTTTTATTGTAATTTATTACGATTGCGCAGATTTTTGATTTGCCGAAGTTGACGCTGAAGTAGGTTTTGGCAGCAGGACTAGGTCAAATGTTGTAATATCTTCTCTTGCAGCACATCCAGCGAGTCGTTGCACTATGGCCCACTTGAATCTAAGAAACTTACATGAATTATCCATCTGTCCAATATCCGAAACAGTAGTGATCTATCAACTTCTGACGTGCCAACACTTTTAACTTGAAGATAATTGGATGAGATAGCTAAAAAGTATAGTACATGGGACTGTTTTACGATGCAAGAATTAATAATAGACTAGAGTTTCTAAATCTCGACAATTTGTTTATTACCAGAGCTGCAGACTTTAAATAACCAAAATCTCAGCAATCTGAAAACTTTTGTTTTTCCGTGACATTGCTTCAGATATAACAATTTTGTAAAAGAGGAGGGACTCTAAATATTAAATTTTAAAACAAGGTGTAAATGATAGGAGTATATAATAAGGATATATTATTAAAAATCAAGAATTTTTTTTAACAATAATTATTTAAATATTAACAAAAGAAAATTTATAATCTATACCTAAGAGGTAGTTCATTTAGGAGATTTTTCTCGGTGTACCTCTTTTGTTTTTTCCCTGTGATCTTGCTCCATAGGCTTTTCTGGTTAACCTTTCTTCTTTCATCTATAAATGTGACCCAACCATCCCAGTTGTCTTTCTTGTATTTTTGTTTGAACTGATTTTATCTTTAATCGTTCTCTATATATTTCATTTCTGGTTCTATCTTTTTCTAACAGAAATAGCTTGTGAATATATCACTAAATTCGATAATATGATTAATATGGTACATTTGATTTAAATCAAAAAAATCTGATTTAAATCAAATAAATCGATTTTTAGATTTTTTAAAAAAAAATCATGATTTTTATCCACCCTGTATTATAGTATTAATTAATTAATTTTCGATTACTCCAAATATTTCAAATTAGAAAGTTGTTCGTTCGTATCTTGATGATCTTTAATATTTATATTTTTATTATATTAACATACTAAAATCCAGAAGCAATGTTAGACGAATATATAAATATTATGCACAAATTTTCAACTTTTTGCTAATAAATATTCACACCGATTGTTTTTCAATAACAATTTAAACAGAAATTATTAAGGACGACATTAATAACAGAGCAACTCAGATTTAATCACCCAAAACTATACTTTCAAATCAGATGCTTGTGATAATGTATTCAAATTTTTTGCATATCAATCATTTGGTTGGAACTGCCTTCGCGCAATTTTTGTAATTCTTAATGTTTTAATGTCACAATTAATTTAAATTTAATTTAATTGACAGCCACATCGTGCTTCCTATTGGACTAGCGCTGTGCCGTAAAAAGAATAATTATGTGGTTATAAGGTTATAGAATATATTTGTATACGGCACGGCAAAAATTAAATTAATCGATTAATCATTGGCTAAAAACGTCCGCAACTGATTTTATTGCATCATTAGATAGATGCTTTCACGTAACGCAGAACTATAAATTCCAATTATAGTTTTTAGCACGTAACAGAATGAAAATGTTGCGATTAGCGCGAGGAAGCAACGTTTGCAATTTGCTCACAGACTTGAAACCTGCTCTAAAACTTAAATTAAAGTCACTTAACATTGTATATTTGGTAGATAAGGTGTGACTCAAAAATGACTTCACAAACGAATTTTTCTTTACCTAAATATCATTTGCCCTTCCTAGTACGAAAATCATAACAAACAATTTTAATATTACAAATATCATTAATCAATCCCAGCGAAAATTGTCCTATATTTACATTTTCTTTGCATATTTTTAGTTTTTTTTTTAAGTATAATTTAGTAAAATTGGTGTAACAATTATTATTAATCAATTTAAAAGTTTGGCTAGAATAAAAAGTTCGCTGTGCGATATAGTGATACAAATTAAACTAAGCATGTTTGCCACCAGCTATTCTGTTTTTAGTTTTTTATTCAATCAACAAATAATAAACAAATGCCATACTCCAACAAAGCAAAATACTTAGATATTACATTGGACGCTACGCTGAAGGCTCATGTCAAGAAAAAAAAGAGAAGAAATAGGTATCAAATATAAAAAAAGTGCTGGCTAATCGGAAGGATTTCCTTACTGTCCCTACATAATAAACTTTTGCTTTGCTAGCAAATTTAAAGCCTTTATGGACATATAGCATACAGCTATGGGGATGCACCAAACAGAGCAACATTCAGATCATCCAGAGATTCCAGAACAAAACACTAAGGAACATCGCTGATGCACCTTGGTATTGCAGAAATAGTGACATACATCGGGACATCAACATGGACACTGTAACCAACACCATTAAGAAGTTTGCCAAAAGCCACGAAGAAAGGCTCCATCAACATGTAAACGTCGAGGCGATCCAGCTCCTGGACACTACAAGATTAGTAAGACGACTTAAAAGGGTTAAACGAGTTGGTTTAAGCAAAAGTTAAAAAGCAGAGACTGTGCGTTAGTAAGCACGTTAATAATTAGTGTACACCTAACTCTTTTTTTACACGGTCCTTTTTAACACGATTTTGAAATAACACGGTCAGCGGAAAAACCGTATCCCTTTTTTTTTACACGGATTAATTTACTTTAACACGGTGCAAACAATTTGAAATTATCGTCAATGTGAGTTTGCGCCAGGTTTTCAGGTATTGCATCAGTTCATTTTTGAAGCATCATTAGCTTTTTAGCTCATAACGTTTACGTCACAGTGAAGTGCATAGGTCGTGCTATCAGGTGTATTAAAGAATAAAAAGGTAGATATGAATTTTTTTTAAACTTTGTGGTATGTATCGTAATTAGAATTTTTACGGTAGATTACGACTTTACAATGTCTAAAATTGCAAAGGGAAGAAAAAGAAAAGCAATTTCGTTAGAAACAAAAATTAAAATCTTGGACCGCCTTGCGAGTGGTCAAGGTTCAACATCTGTGGGTAAAAGTTTTGGCTTAAACGAAGCAACTGTAAGAACAATTAAGAAAAATGAGAATGCTATACGAAAGTCTACCATCTGCGGATCAAAACTTAGCTCAAAAACATCATCGTACAGTAGAGATTCCGTCTTAGAAAAAATGGAAAATTTTTTGGTGCTTTGGATTGAGGATTTGGTGCAAAAAAGGGTACCTGTAGATGGAAATATGATAAAGGAGAAGGCACTACGAATTTATGAAAAACTACAAGAATCGGAACCATTAATAAGTCTTCAATCAAAACAAGGTAAAAAAAAGGAATTTTCTGCTAGTGAAGGATGGATGACAGGATTTTTAAAAAGAAATGCATTTCACAATATAAAAATGAAAGGGGAAGTTGCGTCTGCGGATGAAAACGCTGCCAAGAGCTTTCCAGAAAAACTAGCCAAAATAATAACAGAGAATGGCTATATTCCTGACCAGATTTTTAACGCAGACGAAACAGGTCTATACTGGAAGAAAATGCCTTCCAGGACATTTATAGCAAAATCAGAAAAATCTGCTAGTGGTTTTAAAGTTTCTAAAGATCGGGTCACATTTTTGCTTTGTAGCAATGCTTCTGGTGACCGAATCTTAAAACCTCTGGTGATAAACCGAGCAATATTGCCACATGCTATGAAAGGAAAAAACATTAAACAATTGTCAGTTCATTGGATGGCAAATAAAAAAGCATGGATGACAGCAGGTCTATTTGCTGAATGGTTTAAGAAATGCTTTGTTCCTGAAGTTCGAAAATACATGAAGGAAATGAAACTTGATTTTAAAGTGCTTTTACTTGTTGATAATGCGCCTAGTCATCCAGTATTAGAGCATCCAAATGTTCAGGTATTGTTTTTGCCACCCAATACCACTTCCCTGATTCAACCATTGGATCAGGGAATAATCGCTACGTTCAAGGTTTATTACATTAAATTAGCCTTCAAGCATATTTTGAATGCGATTGAGAAAGACAACGTTAAGATCGTTGAAGCTTGGAAAAAATATTCAATCATGGATTGCATTACATATGCTTCTTTGGCCGTACAGCAGATAAAGGCATCTACATTAAATGCATGCTGGAAAACAATTTTGTCGGAATGCGTTGAGAGTGAAAACCTGATTCCACAGACATCGATAGAATCTTCTAAAATTATAGCGTTGGCACATGAAATCGGCGGAGAAGGTTTTGAAAACATGCAAACTGAGGACATCAATGAATTGATAATTGATAAACCCCTGGATGAGGATGATTTAATTGAATTAATAACACATAACAATGATACTGATAAAGAGGATGAAGGTGAAGTTCCTCAATTAACTGCAACTTTGATTGCTGAGGGCCTAAAACTTGGTACCAGTATGGAAAATCATTTTTTAAACGTTGATCCAAATGAAGAACGCGCTCTAAAATTCCAACGAGATCTAAAGATGTGTTTGGCTGGGTATCAAGAATTGTACAAGGAACTTGTTAAACCAAAAGAGCAAAAGAAAATAACAGATTTTTTTACAAAAATATCAAAACCGCAAGAACTTTCAGATGATAGTCAATCTGTTCAAAATGTTACAACTGGACGAAAATCTTCATTGGATTTAAACTTGGTAGATGTGGTAGATCTCTCTAGCGAGGATAGCGAGGGTAGTGATTTTGCTCCACCTGGTTGTAAACATATGCGATTATTATCAAGTAGCGATGAATAATAACTAATACATATTATATCTAGTAGGTATTGTTTTATTGAAAATGTTTAATTTATTATTTTTGTAATATATATGTGATATTATGATATTAATTTTATTTTAGTTAGAATATAATAAAAATGTGAATGAATTTTATTTTGTTGTCAAATATGTATGTAAATGTACGTATTTTATGTAGATAAGTATGTACTCAAATACATTTATTTTTTCGTTATTTTTTTACACGTTTTTTTTTATTAATTGGAACGTATCTTCCATTTTACTATAGAAAACTTTATTTGCACGTTTTTTTATTTACATGATTTTTTGAGGAACGTATCCTCCGTGTAAAAAAAGAGTTGGGTGTACTTATATTAGCAAACTGAGGACTATTATTGGGTAAACCTTAGACTAAGTTAGAACATTATTAATTTAGGCTAGAATTAAACTGCTCATTGGTCTCGAATACCAGATTGCATTGTTACAAACTCTATTAGGGTTTAAATTAACCCAAAAAAAGTATCTTCCTAATGTATTAGCCCATACTCTCAGATTTAGTTGCAAGTCCTCCTTGTTTTCATCTAATAGCACCACATCAACTGTAAAGGCCAGTTCTGTTAAAGATATTGCTTTCAGTTCATTCCATCCCCAGGAGGCGTTCTTTGTTTTTTTTTTTGCACTCCTAAACTATTTTATTTATTAGTATTATAAAAAACAGTGGATTTAAAGTGGCCCCCTGTCTACACTAACAGAAGAATTATCATCATAGGAACAGATAAACATTCCACAAAAGACAGGTGCAAAAAAGAGCCAAAACATAATTGTGTTATTTCTGGCTAATCTAATATTTAATCTTAGTGATATCGGTAAACTTCATACAAAAAACCATGGAAGTTAAATAGACTCTAATATAAATGAAATAAAAATTATGTGATCCGAATAAATTAATATTAATATCGCGTTATCGCCAACAAAGATCAACTTTTAAATCTCATGCTAACGGATTTATCGGAAGCGATCAACCATCTCAAAAACAATTAATTTTTTGTGGTTTTTAATTTTTTTCCGCATACTGCGATTTATGTTTCAAAGAATTAATTATATTTGATTTGCTTATTAGCCTTAATTAATAGATTGCCATTTATGGCCATTATATTAAATGCACATTTTAGCGAATTATGTTTTTAGACTAAAAGTAATGAAAAGGTTAACGGCTATTTTAAGATTTAACACTTCGGCACGTTTAGTTTTGTTTTTCATTTTTGCGAACGTTTTGGTAACATAAAAATCGCAGATACATTTGCTTGCGCTTTTGTTTCACGTGAATATAAACCGAATCGTGTATTAAGAAACATAATTAACAAATTTTAATATCGCACTGATAAAAACGTATTCCAAGAACGGTAAAATACAGTTGATGCAATAATTATACACTTAGTATACTAATAATTTTTGTACCTGAAAAATATGATTAAATAAGTACTTAAATTTTTTTTAACCGTTGATTTACTTCGGTTATGTAACTTGATACAAGCATTGAGTTATAATTGTGTGATGTATACTCGTGAATGGAACACACCTAGCAGCAGTTATAATAACTCATTTAATATTAAGTTTTGCAAAAGTTTCTAACACACTGATGTAACACCTACTAACATTATAATTATTTTACTATTACTTATACTTATTTTTGCTTAAACTGAAGCCAATACATCATGTTATGGTACGTTATACCGGGTGTAACTGAGTTCTGGTACAACAGTAATCGAACTATCGAATAATTCGTCTTGGGTGGGATACACTGTGAAATAACTATTTTTCTCCAATAATTTGTTATGTTAAAATAGGCAAAAATTAAGGTTAACTATTGGTGACCTTTTGTTTTACAGTATATTTCTTAATTCAACAAATAAATTGATCTTTTTAAGATAGAATCGCAGAATAAAACATTACGTTGGAACTTAAAAAAAACGTAATTGCAAATAGTAAGTTATTTTTATAACTTATAGTCAATTAAATAAATATTTTCCTGTGCTGTTTAAAACTCATTTGGTAAACATTTTACTTTAGTTTAAGGTTTTGAAAAAACTTACTTACATAATGACAAGGTATTCCATTTAACCAAAAATTTTACTTATTAAAATTATAAAAATTAATTAAAAAACGATAAAATCTAGGATTTTGCAGAAACTGTTAAATTAGCCCATTTTTTCTTACTTACTTAAGAATTTTAATAAGGACTTTTTGTACTTTCATGATAAATTTTTGCACTTCTTTATCATTTTCCGCTCATTTGCTGAGAAAAATGGACATTAATCCGTTTGTGCAGAATCAATGGTAATTTTGAAACTTGTATATCATGTAATACAATCTTGGTTTCCGGGTTTGGAACCGCGTCTTCTATATTTAGAAGTAGTTGACGTTTCGACCATTGTGTCTTGGTCTTTTTCAAAACGACTAATTTGTGAGGGATGTTGCTGGGTTTATATATCCAGCTTGTGGAGGCGTGGCGTTCCGCTTGATGGATTTGTTCTGCCTCAGTGATTTTGTGATGACTGGTTTCCAGATGTTTGGGAGTTGTATGCCTGTGTCTCTGTTGTAGTTGTTTGGGTTCTTGATGATTTCCAATGATTCTCGATATAATCTTGGCCAGAAATGGTTTGCGCGGGCCAGTAGTTTTGTTTCTCTGAAGAGGATGTTGTGTCCTGTACCCTGGGCGTGTTCTGCTACCGCTGATTTATCGACTTGTTTTCTTGTTGTTTGTCCTTAGTGTTCTTTGAGACGCGTTTGAATACTCCTGCCAGTTTGTCCTATGTATACTTTTCCACAGGAGCAAGGTATGCTATATATTCCCGCGTAGTGTAGTCCTGCGTCATGTGTTCTTCTTAATTTATTCGAGAGCTTCAAAGGAGCGTTGAAAACGGTTTTGATTTTATGTTTTTGTAGAAGCTTTGATATTTTGTTAGTCACTCCGCTGATGTAGGGCAAGTAAGTCGTAGCGATGTATTCTTTCTTTTCTTTTCCTTCTTTTGGCGTGGCATGTTTTTGTATGGTACGAAGTATTTGTTTACGCTGGTAACTCCCAAACATCTGGAAACCAGTCATCACAAAATCACTGAGGCAGAACAAATCCATCAAGCGGAACGCCACGCCTCCACAAGCTGGATATATAAACCCAGCAACATCCCTCACAAATTAGTCGTTTTGAAAAAGACCAAGACACAATGGTCGAAACGTCAACTACTTCTAAATATAGAAGACGCGGTTTCAAACCCGGAAACCAAGATTGCATTATGGATAACGGCCGCGAAAGCCTCAAGAATAAAATTGTATATCATGTCATATTTAATATGCTCTTTTACAAGTAATTATTTGAACTACCCATATATTCCAACTATAAATCTATATGCAACAGAATACTTTAAAAATATAATATGCAAAGGTTTTCTGTTTAGTTTAATTTAGAGGTATAAAAATATACTACCAGATGGAAAAGAGATAGAACAAACAGAAACATTCAAGTATTTGGGAGTAAATGTACCTAAGGATAAAAAGGAAGAGGCTGAAATCCACAACAGAATAGTGAATACAATTACTAAACCTTCTACACACTTAATAAAACATTCATAACGAAAAAAGAAATATCGGAGAAGACGAAAATGACAGTGTACAACACAATACACTAACCAATTCTGACATACGGATGCGAAAGCTGGGTGTTTAGCAGCCAAATGAAAAGCAAAATACAGGCGCTAGAAAAGAAGTATTTAAGAGGCGTCAAAGGTATTACTCGAAGAGATAAAATACAAAATGAGACAATTAGAGCAGAACTCAATGTTAAACCAGTTATGAAAAACATAGAAAAACAACATCGAAAGTGGTTTGGGCATCTAGTAAGGATGGAGGTTGGAAGTCAATTGAGAAGAATATGGCTAGCCAAATCGACACAAAAAAGAGGAAGAGGAAGACCAGGGAAAGCATGGAACCAAGTGGTGGCTGAATGTCTGAAGCATAGAGGAATGACCTGGAGTGAGGGGATAAGGAAGGCAAGAAACAGGAGAGAGTGGACAGTGTTTATTCATGAAACTGGTTGAAAATACTGAATTTTTTAATAACATAATATGGAGATTGTGCAATTTTAGACACATGAAGAGGGTTGGGAATTCTCCTAGAGTGTATGCAACCTGTTCTCAACATGTGTTTTTTTATTAATAATTCTTTTTTAAGATAATAAAGTGCTTTATTTTAATTAACAAACAGTTTACAATTACGAATATCAATTTTACTACAAAAGCAGGATCATTTTAAATGCTTAGTCATAAGAACATGGTACAATATTAACCAGGATGCTTTGTAAACCATTAGACGTTATAAATGTAATAAATATTTGTTGCATTAATAAACCAATCTAATCCGAAAAGTTTTGTAACAACATGAATTTGCATCGACGCGACATAAATCAAAACCAGCAGACACGGTTCTTTGTGTGTGACTGAGTGGGACAACCCAAATCAAACGGATCTGGATCACTAAAAGCCGTTTCATAATAGAGAATAAGCAAAATATCCATCAATGGTTGCATTTTAAAGGTCACCCAACAAACAGGTAAGATATTTCCCAAACTCTAACCAAGTATTAAGAAACACTTTGATAATAAAACTGATTAGATTCAAAACGAAACAGTTAAAAAGTTGTATTAAAACGACTTGCTGTTAACATTTTAAGTGACAATCTGAGAAGAACAGGAGAAATTTAAATTCTTTAACCACTTGCGCTATCAATGTAGAAATTTATTCCGTCGATAAGTTGCCAGTCATTTCTTTAAATAAAATTAAATCGAATCTATTGTATTTGTTTAGTTAATGAAGCCTGAACACGATTATATTAACCCACGCGTCTGAATGCTCTAATTAAAACACACATAGCTGTGTCTATTATTGTTTGATGTCTTTCTGATATGTTCCAATAGATTATATCTGCAGGCGCCTTTGTCACAAAACCAGGACAGGTTCAAGAAGACGCACGCCCTAATCAATCTATTGTTACCAAATTATGCAAATAACTTTTTGTAATACAGCCAAACTCCTAATGATGTCAAAGGCAGTCGGTTATTTATAAAAAGGAATTGCGAAAGTATGTTTTAATTGGCGGGTTCTACTATATGAAATTCTTGTAATCCACATTTGTATGTTAATATAATTACTTAATGACGTTTTTTATGTGTTTATCGGTGTTGTGATGTGGATTTGATAATGCCCTTGATAAATCAGAACGTTATTTCATATAAAAAATTCAAAATGACATGAGTTGATGCTATAAAAACAAATTGTGTATGTGAATATAGTTTGTTCAAAATAATTTGAGTGCTGTTCTTCAAAATTGTGATAGGTTACACGTCGGTTGAATGTAATGATTATTTATACAGGGTGTCTCTTAAAGTTGTTTGACGTCTCCTTTTGAAGTTACACCCCCCTAAAGGGGAGCGGTAAAACTAGGTTTTTATTTCATTTCTCAAATTTGGATGTAGGAGATGAATTTGATAGATTTTTTTAAATATTAAAAGCTTTCCCATGGTTATATTTTTAATCAACTTCCTTACAACGGGCCGAAAAGTGCGGCCCCTGTTGGTTATTTTATCAGAACTTTTTGGAGGATTGAAATTTTGTAATTTAAAAAACCGTCAATTCTTCTCAATATGAACATTAACAAACCATGGTAACCACCAAAACGAATCGTTTTATATTGGAATTTTTAATGGTGCATGTTCGCTTATTTTATTTTTTACTCGAAAACTGTAGGTTTTGCAGGAAACTTTGAAAAATAAAATAAGTTTCTTAATAAATTAAGCCTTCGAATACAATTTTTTAAATTGCAAAATTTCAACCCTCCAAAAAGTTCTGATTAAAAAAAACCGACAGGGGTCGCACTTTTCAGCCCCTTGTGAGGCTGGGAGATGATTAAAAATATAACTATGGGAAACCTTTTAATAAAAACAAAACATCTACCAAAAATCTACACTTATCCAAATTTAAGAAATAAAATAAAAACCTAACTTTACCTCTCCTCTTTAGGGGAGTGTAACTCCGAATAGAGTCTAAAACAAAATTATAAGCCCCCCCTAAATTTTCAATAAGGAATAACCTCCCGATTTTTTCGCAATATTTAAGAAACACCCTGTATAAAAAACAAATACCTTTAACAGAAAAAAATCATTACAGATGACAACAAAAAAAAACTTTGAAAACGTGTTTTGTTCATGATTATATTACATTTCATAAGACTTTAGATCAGAATCAGACAAAAGATTTGAATAAAATTGTTGTCAAAATATCACTTTTACCCAGGGTGGATAAAAATCATGATTTAAAAAAAAAAATCAAAAAAATCGATTTATTTTATTTAAATCAGATTTTTTTGATTTAAATCACATTTTTTTTATTTAAATCAGATTTTTTTGATTTAAATCAGATTTTTTTGATTTAAATCAGATTTTTTTGATTTAAATCAAATGTACCATATTAACGAATTTAGTGACATATTCACATGCTATTTCTGTTTTGTGCTAATATATTTAATAACCAATATATTAAATTCATTGGTGAATTTTTGTCAAAATGAAAAATTAAATATAATGTTTAAGAATTTTGAAAAAATCCGTGCTAAATGGTGATGTTTAATTAATTATATACAGGTCAATTGTGGCTAAACGGCTTGAGATATGAAGTTGAATCAAATGCTATTTTATACAGTTTTTTCTAAACTACACAATAAAAATATTTTCAAATATACAAGGTGAGTCACCTTTCTGGAACTAATGGCAACTTTTATATTTCAAATACAACACCCAGTTTTTTATTTAATATTTTTGACCGCCTTAATTTTAGCTTTGCATCAATATAAAATACTACAGATTTTTATACGGCGTTGTAAAAAAAAAATAATTTTATAAAATATTCAAGGTTGTAAGTCTTCATTTAAATATTCTCCTGAAGTTATTTTGAAGTACAGAGTTTTAATTTGGTATGGACATGCAGAAAAAAATTCCCTGTTCGTTCGATATGAAAAAATATGAATCACACATACAGGAGTGTTTATAAATAGGTGGCAACTTCCATGATTTTCAAAAGCTCGTAACTCGATTATGTCAATTGCAAAGTGCGAACCCCTGTATTTTTTTATGTCATCGAATTCGTCTTTAAAAGAGCTTCATATTTTGTTAAGTAGGTATGTCCTATACCCAAAACTCATACTTTTCGAGATATTTGACATTTTTCTTCAAATCGTTATTGAAGCAATAGATTGCCGTGGAAATTGAAAAAAACTGACTGTTCACTTCGCTAACGTCAAAAACTTGTCAGTTATTTTTTGAATTATTGCATTTCCACAATGAATATTACTTTACAAGAGCAAATTGATATGGTTTATTCACCATTTCGTGTATTTAATTACTAATAGTAATACAATTTTGTTTTATTATAAATATTATATTGTATCTACTCATATAATCTGTGATTTAAATTGATAATTAAAAAAAAAAATCACTTGATTTAAATCAATGACTTTTTTTAAAAAATCACTTGATTTAAATCATGATTTAAATCGTGATTTAAATCAATTGATTTAAATCTGCTCAACCCTGCTTTTACCGATACCAACAAATACAATGTTAAAATTAGTTAAATAGGAAACGTTTGACATGCTTTTGACTAAAATAACTTTTATATGCAAATTGTTTTTTGTATAATGGTATTGACAGGTTTTTACAAGAAAGGTAGCTTTTTTTTAATTTCAACCTCACAGATTAAATCAACCAAGTGACATGTGTATCAACTATCGAACATGAGCAAAGATTGTTAAGATAATGAATTCAACTAGTTAACATTGATAGTCATAACGCTGCCCAAACATTAAAATATAAGCCGCGCATGTTTAATTAAATTTAAAGTTTAGCGTTATATTTTGCAGGCTATACTTATTAAATTGCTTAAGACCAAGAAAGCGACTCTAGAAGAATTCAATTTATACGTCCAGAACAATGGAGAATACATGAAAATTAATAATCCTCATAAAGTGAGCCCTGTGCGTGCCTTAAACGCGAAAAATGGTACCCAAATACAGTAAATTACACATTAGACATAGATAGAATAAAATAGTTCGTGAGCGCAACATTACCGAATACAATGGGACTTCGTGTGTGGTGAAACAAAAAGTATTGCATAGAAACACTGATTGTTAACATTGTTTACAATGTTGTACTACAGAGCTCGTAGGTTTACTACGGAATGTGTCTACACTGGCTGAAAAAAACTTAATGTGTTTATTAACACTTTATCTTTAATTAAATTTATATTGAAAGCTGGTAGTTTATAATTATTGTTCATAATTGTTGGAAATTTATATTGGACAATTAAAATATTAGACAGAATTATGAATGTTAGTGTCAGACAACAGGTAATTCAATTAACACGTTTATTTCATTGTAACTATACTATTGCTGGGTTGCTTAAGCCCTTAAGCAAGATTTTTTTTTCAAATTTGGTGATCAAAAATGGTCGATTTATTATTATGTTATATTTAATCTTAGAAATACTAGCTTGAACCATTTGTCACTGTAAATATTCAGTTAATTTAAAAGTTGTTAATCTTATTAATAACGGTATATTTACCGCTAATGCTGGCATACCTGGGTATTGGTGACAACTAGATCAGTTAATTACTGGTTTGAGCACATTCAACCCTTAACAAACTGAGCTAGTCATACCAGTTAGAGGATTAACATGTCTAGTCGGGCTAAGAAAATTTTAGAATTAGCGGCAAAAACAATCTTGTGAGAATGTGGAAAGTGAAGAGTCAAGTGTCCAATTTGAAGATGATTACCAGGATGAAAGTTCTAAGGAAGATCCATATAGCAGCGACGATTGTATCAGTAATAAAACCTATAAGGTTTCGTCTAGAAAAGCATCTAGTGAAGATGAGGAATCGCGTCAAAGTGATAGTGATATTGGCATAAGTATGGATGATGCAAATGTGAGTGACACCACAACCCCCATAGATAATTAAAACATATCGTCGTCTTGGAGTTGTTTTGTTCCATACGCCATTTAGTTAGTTTTGAGTAAATCGACTTTAAAGTTTCTGTTTTTATTACTCTGTTATTAAAAATATTTATGCGTTTAATTTTTCTGAAAGAACTTGAAAGTAATACAGTACCTATCTAATTAATGAATTCAAAATTATTAAATTTTAATAAAATTTTGAGTTACTGCCAATTTGAAAATGGATATGGAACAATCTCCTAAGCTGCTTAGCACATTTTTGTAGAAATTTGTTCCATGTGCATGGTATTTTTATAGTTTTTAAATGAAAAGTGGATTTTATTTAAATAAAATAATTTAAATAAGTATAACCTAATTGTTAGGAAAAATTTTACGAAAATTTGGCTTTGATTTGTTTTTACGAAATGTCAAATTATGTAAAATACAATTATAAAACATATTTTATTTAAACTGTAAAATAAATATTTTAACAATCTAGTAACAAAATGCTGTAAAACAATAGTATAAAAACAAGTAAATTAATTTGCTTATGTTTTATGTAAACCGAACAACAAAATGCCGTAAAAAATAATATAAAAACTGAAATATTATTCTAAACAAGTAAATTATTTTGGTTAAGCATTATGTAAACTGAACACAATTATTTAAACAAAAATAACATTTTAACATAAACATTTTAAGATTCTCGTAACAAAATGGCGTAAAACAATAATTCAGAAACTAAAATATTATCCTAAACAAGTAAATTAATTTGGTTATGTATTAATACGTAAATCAAACACAATTATTAAAAAAAAAACTTTAACATAAACAATTTTTGTAACAAAATGTAAGACGATAATATAAAAACTGAAATTTTATTCTAAACAAGTAAATTATTTTGGTTTTGCAACAAATTTTATGAATTTAAACTAATAGCAGAACTACTTCAAAATTTTATTATAAAAGTCTTTGTCGACATCAGGCATATATTTTAACATGGACAATATATCCTTTTTTTTTCGTCCGTTAGAGTAAAATGGCCGCAATTCATTATTTTCGGTAATATTATGGGGAGATATTGAAACTTTTATTGGAAATTTTGGGCTCTATACAGAGAAATGCACTATTAATCCGGCAATTAATAATGTTGCTATAAGAAAACAATACTTTAAGTTTTTTTTGTATGCTTAGATTTCATTACTGTTCAATAAACATACTAATAAACTTTACAATTTGTTTTTATACTTTCTGATTCCCGGAGATAAGTGCGGAGTGAGACCTTATTAAATTGATTGTAATAAAGATTACATTGCCCAAATATCCAAACAATTAGCAAAAAAAGTTTTAGATGGGTTTGTTTGTAACCTTGCGAACATACCCCGCGCGGTATGTAACGCACAGCAAGGATGAGCTGTTACAAGACCCGGGCGGTATGTAACGCGTCAACGCCAAAGAACTGCCGAAAAGCGCCGCAGCGAACGTGTTAAACCACATCATAAATATTGACGGTTTTTGCAAGTATTTCAGATTTATTTAAATATAAAGGCGAATGCAGGATTAATCTTTTATAAGTTAAAAACTACAAAAATTTTCTAATTTAGTAGCGCTTTCTTCTGAGGTAAAAAACAAAAAAATAATCATTACTGATTCTTTTGAAAGATAGTTGATGTGGACCGATTGGTCTTTTATTAATTGTCCGTTCTAAATAACTATATTTTCTCTAAATATTGTTTCCTTATTGGCTTAACTCCCAAGCAATGTTGATGCATTTTTTTGCGCATATAAATTACTCAAACCAGCGCTTTTTAAAAGCAAATTTATGGGCGATATTTAAAGCTATCGTCGAATGCAGTTAGTTTTGCATAATGCAATATAACGTCATTTTTTTTATTTCGTGTTAAAACCGACCAAAACTTTTATCAGATGCGAAGTTTATATCGGTTAATGTGTTTTATCACATTCCGACAGTTATATTCGTTAATGCTTTACCCTGAGCGAAAGTTCCATAACAATAAATTAGTTGTGTTCACAATAAAACATAAAATTTGCATTTAAAACGCTATAGCTGCTATATCTTGGGTATAATGATCTACATAAACTGGCGCTATTCATCTTATCGCCAGGATTTTGAGCAGGTTTATGACGAGTTTATTTGCAACTTTATTCCAGGTGAGTTTGTATACATCACGATCATTTTAAAATCGAAAACAGGACGTAAAAATAATTGAAATATCTTGCGTCGTTGTTGCAGATGACACCGCATCGATAAGGACAAAGAAAATGCTTCGATTGTAGTGGAATACGTCAAAAATAAAGCCTAGATTAGACACATTAGGAAGAAGAGTTATGTGAAGACGATGAAGATATACGATTATGGTGGAATAAAGGCAGAATATCGTGCTCTGTACCTGCTGTAAAGACCGATAACATCGTACTGTGTTACTTGAAATACAACTTGCCCAGGTCATGAGAGTTCTTGTATGTTGTTCTAATAGAGATTGCCTACTTCAAATTAGGAGAGAAAGCAATTCATGGATTACACATTGTTTATAGCTGAATTTATGTTGATTGGCTGTTGCAAAAACGTCGGATGGCGTACAGCTAGCACACGATTTAGTTGTAATGTTTTAGTTGTTTTTTTAATTGGTTAGTACAGCTTAGGTTTCACTTGGTAGAGTAACAATAAGACTTACATAAAAAAAAGGTATATAAGATTAGGTACACAAATGCAATTAATATCTAAAAACATTAGAGACGGCAAGGAAAATATTCTACTTAAGGAACAAATCATGGAAGTTTTGTAAATACTACAACGCTTTTCATTTATGGTTATTTTTTAAGTTTAAGAATGTTTAATAAAGCAAAGTTATTAATAAACACTGCGTAAAAAAAAAGTAAAATACACAATTTGAAGTTTTCAGTTAAAGATAATACCCGTTTTTTTGATAAAAATTTTAACTGTCAATAAACTGGATTTATCAGCTTCTGTACTTAAGTCCCTAAAATATATCTTTAACACGTATGGTGTTTGAGTTATTAATACTGGTCTAATAGGCCAACCATCATTTTTTTTCTATTATATCTTAAAACTAAATACTAAACAACTAGAGTCCATCAATTGATGTCTTCTAGATTGTTCTGACTATATTGTATGCACTCTCACTCGCGCACTATGCTCTGCTTTTTACACAAAACACACTACACGAGTTCAAAGAGCTTGGTTCTCTTCAATCTTCGGACAACATGTTGGTTGTCTAGCAGTTGAAGAGCTTCTGCATTCTCATGATGGCTTCGTGTTTACCAGCAAATCTTTTAATTTCTTCCTTAACCATTGGTATACCAAGATCTCGATGAATATCACTGTTGCGGACGTACCATGGAGCGTTTACCAGATTACGTAGCGCTTTGTTTTGGAAAATCTGGATAGTTATAATATTGCTGTCTTTGGTGCAACCCCAAAGTTGAATACCGTAAAGCCACACCGGTTTCAGGACCTGTCTGTATAGGATCTTATTATATAATGATAATTTGGGATATCTTCCCAGAAGCCAGAAGTACTGTCTGTATTTTAGATTAAGTTCGGTTTTTTTCTTTTTAACATGTTCTTTCCATCGCAATTTTGCGTCAAGGGTTATGCGAAAATATTTCGCCTGATTTTCATATGGCACTATAGTCCAATTTATATTAAGTAGCTGTGGATCCGTTATCCTTTTATTTGTAAAATTGACATGGATGGACTTAAGCTCGTTAAGCTTAATTTTCCATTGTTTGCTCCAGTTGAGCATTAAGTTACTGGCTGTTTGCAACTCTCTAGTGGATGTTTCCTGATCTTTGCCTACTGCAAGTAGTACAGTGTTGTCTGCAAATGTGGCTACAGTAATTTCTTCTAGTACTGGTATATCACTAGTGTATAACAGATAAGGGACAGGACCAAGGACGCTAACCTGTGGCACGCCTGCTTTTATCTCCTTCCAAGTCGAAATATTCATCTTTTGGTTTTATTCTGTAGAGTCTGTCAGAGACGTATGATGATAAGATATCTACGATTGATTTGGAAGCGTTTTGTTAATTTTATGTATCAATCCTTTATGCCATACTTTATATTTTCTTTCGCTTAACTAAAAATGGTGCCTTTCCACGTGAGAATAAACTACTCTCGATAGCAGCGTCACCAAGGATACAGCCAATCGCGAGTTATGCCTAATTTACATTGGTATAGTAGCTAAAGCAAGTTACTAAATCAAGTAGCTAAAGCAAGTCACTAATCAAGTAGCAAAACTTGTCAAAATTTTGGTTTAGTGAGTGTTTACACAATATATACGTGGTCTACACCCAATTTAAGGAAATTGTTTAGTATTTGACAATAAATGAAGTATAGTCTTTAAGTAAATAGTAATGATTTCTATTTACTTTACTCAAAAAGTCACTAAATTGTTTACTTGCGCAAGTACTAAACAAAACTGTCTACACGGTGCAAGTAGCTAAATTTAGTTACTTGATTTAGTTACTTGCATTAGCTACT
The DNA here is from genome assembly GCA_947652605.1 of Elmis aenea. Taxonomy (NCBI): domain Eukaryota; kingdom Metazoa; phylum Arthropoda; class Insecta; order Coleoptera; family Elmidae; genus Elmis; species Elmis aenea. Next base: position 50,906,866 of record OX393580.1, on the reverse strand, counting down.
ATACCAATGTAAATTAGGCATTTCTCTCAGGGGCTGTATCCTTGGCGACGCTGCTATCGAGAGTAGTTTACTCTCACGTGGAAAGGCACCATAACAAGTACTACTATCACTTTATTTACAAAACCGATCTAACTCCTCGCAACTGGAGACAATTTAAAAAATGTACAATGGGTCTAAGTTTGGCCAGGTACTGTAGTGTAATCAATAAAGTTGTTTAATAGAGGTAAATAATTTCAAAAGTATAACAGCTTTCATTCGGTATTAAGTTTAACAATAAATCATCATTTTCAATAAAATTTTGAAAGTTTTAGCAAGTAAAAGAAACTTGTATGCCCAGCACGCAATACGTTAAAACTAATTTATAACATTTTAATGTTAATATTATAAAATATGAACGTGCGAAAATATAAATTCAACGTAATATGATTTACAAAAAGTTGCGTGTCAGTGAAACAGGAAACCGGTGTTGTCGTTTTTTTTTGTTGATAATTTACTTCTGTGAATCTTCAGTTGAGAAAGCTACTTTCTCTGAGCCCATCTATAAGATAATCTGGCTCCTTTGATCAAATTCTTTATCCAGTATATGGTTTAACATAAGCCACAAATCGAGCAACAAGGACGGCGATAACGATCGTTAGAGACGAGGATAGTTCCTTAATTACAATCAACACGAATAAGCAGTCTTTACTTTTGTTTTTGCTCTTCACTAAGTTACAATGTTTTATCGAAAGATGGTACACAATAAGTTTGTTCATTTTAAACAAAATTAAAATATACTGTTCGCAACACGACTACCATGGAATGTTTATTAAACTGCCAATGTGAACTGTGCTTAGTGGTAACATGTAACCTGTAACCTCATCAAAGTTTTTAAACATTTTCCTAGGGTATACAGGGTGGTGCTTTTTTCAATGCTTACCATTGCTATCTTGGAAACGGTAAGAGATACAAGGTCGGTTAAATTAGAGAAAACTTGCACATTTTTATGGCGATTAAGAATCTGAAAAGAAATCCTGGATATTTTGATTCGTTTTTGATTTATTACAAAAAAACTGAAAAATGAGATTTTAGAAAAATATTATCTTCCCTACCATTGACGCTATTTCATTTGAACTTAGTAACTGTATGTTTTTGACCGTCCTGGGTTTGATGACGTCAACAGAAATTTTCTAAGCCTTCTAGATTTCAAGTTACGATAGTCAACTTTTTTATTTCTTATGGCCGCCATATTGGATTTTTACACCATCAGACAGACAAAAAAATTAGCTTTTCAGATTGGTAACCAACATACCATTTTTCTTTCGAAACACTTGTTGAAATTTGAAAATTTGTATAAATAATCTATAAAATCGAGAATGTTCTGAAAAACGATTGAAATTATAATATAAATAAAAGTGACACAAGATTTTATAGGTCTAATAAAATAACGAAATGACAAATTTAAAACACCAGATAAATAATTATTTAAATTGTTTAAAGTGCGCGCTGTTATGTATGATGTAGTGGTTAGTCCTCAAATTCATTTCGTCCACTGCCTTTTAGGATAGTTTGTCTCGAAATAGAGTCGAAAGCATTTTTGATTTTACGGCGAAGAAGTTCAATATTTTCTGTTAGGGTTGCATAAACAACATCAATGTAAAAGTAATCCATAGGCGTTAAACATGGCAATCGCGGAGGCCAATGAACAGGACCAAACGTACCAAGTCATTAATTTTGAAACCGTACATCTAAATTAATATCCTTTTACAATGCGGGCGTTGTGAGGACCGCTCCTTCTTGCTGAAACTACTGATGATTTTGAATTGTTAATAATGGCAATTCGCCTAACATATCTTCTAAATATGTTTCCAACAATCTTAATTTCGTTATCATTAGACCAATAAAATGTTCTGTAGCTTTTATTTATATTATAATTTCAATTGTTTTTTAGAACATTCGCGATTTTATAGATTATTTATACAAATTTTCAAATTTCAACAAAACCTTCTGGTAAAATATTTAAGCATCTATTTTTATAAAAACTAAAAACGCATAAATACAAACAATTTTGCTTGCCCCCAACGTGTGCTTCATCCATGTTTTTGCCAATTTTAAATCTATCATCTAAATTCCCAAACAAATTTGAATAATTAAAGAAATTATTTTTTCAGCAGGTTCTGTAAATTTTAAAAACTGCAACTTTTACAGAGTGGCATTAAATTCGCCACCGTTTATAAGTGATTTACTGTAAAAAGGTACAATTAAAAACCACAATAAATAAGATTGCTAATGACAAAGGTAGACTTGAAACTAGTCTAGCATCGCTACACGAGTTACTTTAAACTGAAGATAAATGAATTTTAATTAAACTTATTTATATTGACGTCGGACTAACCTAACTTAAGATGGGTTAGCCACGCAAACGAAATAACTGGTTATTAAAATCAAAAAGGAACTTTATTTAGTAGATTTTTGTCTAAGCATAGTCATTTATTAAACTCAAACATTTTCGAGAACAATTCAATCTCATCTAAAAAAAAAAATTCGATAGAACTATCTGTTCCTTATTTAATAGTATCTATTATGTCAGAGTTATTTTACGCAATTTTAAACTTTTTTTTAAACATACTAGTTACCAACTCATGCGTTATAAAAGCACATGCGGTTCATATTCTAAATTATGCATTGTTCCTTAATCTTAAACAAACAGGTTTTGCCTCGCATCTTCTGATTGTTGTGTTATTTTTATTTTAAAATAATGTTAGCTGCATCACGCTATAAAGTCTAATTGTAAGGTTTCCGCATAGACCGCCTCCTTCAACTTTCTATCTATTCTTATACTTCTGAAGTATCCACCTTCACAATTCGATACAACACAATATAAATCATTTTTATTAAACATTTAGAAAGTATTACAGAATATTAATACAATTAGATAAGATACCGTTAAACAATCGAAAAGCAATATTTTTAAATGCAATTTATGTATTAATTGGTGAAATAAAAATCGTTGTTGCACGATGCAGAAATACAATATGTACCTACACGAGATTTTATATGGTTTGTATAATAAATAAAGACGCTGTGCATAAAAATATAACAACAAATTTAGTTCACAGGGGAGGGTCACGATATATTGTCCCTAGAATCTGATCAATGCTGTGCTATTGCATCAAGAACATCAAAACTAAATGTTTTGCAGAGTTATACGTGCCACTGGCCATTTCCTCCGGAAAATTAGAGGAAAAACTGAAAAGTTGAATATTAAAAGTAATTTTTGAGATCGCGTTGGCTATGAAACCGTCAGAGATAAAATCGAAATTTTTCTCTTTCCCAATTCGTGCATCATTTGCAAGCAAAATGGTGCAAAGTTTTTGAAAAATTCTTAAACGGTTTCGGAGAAAAACGCGAAAAACTGTTAACTGAACAATTCCCTTTAGATCGTGGAAGTTCATTGAAAATACTTCTGATCTCTCTAGCAAAAAAATCACTTAACACATTATTATTATTTTCAACGTCATATCTTTGCGAAGCAGGATTTTCAACGATGGTTAAAATTAAAACAAATAAACGCGAGAGACTGAGAAATTTCGAAGAGGAGATGCGAGTGGCTTCATCATTTATTCGTCTCAATATTGCTGAAATCTCGAAAGTTCACCAAGTATTGCAATTTTAAATGATTTTAAAATAAATATGTTTGCATCAATCAATATCGGTATTTTATTCTTTTATAAAAGTAACACTTTGAAGCAGGGTTGGTCAATGCACCCGCGACACGATTCCGTTTTTTTTCCTCTTCAATAATGGGAGTTATTTTTGCGAGCAATGTCCTTTTTTTCTCTCATTGCGCCCTTGATTTCAAAAAGGTTGGCCACCCCTGCTTTAAAGCTTATGTTGTATTGTAAGTGTTACGCGCAAAAAAAGTCAGTTTAGTGTGCCCCGACTTCAAAAAGATTGAGAACGAAGGGTCTAGATATGTAAAGCCAATGTTATGAAATAACAACCAAACTAATGACACTGCTTTTAACGATGTTTTATTAAGTTATCTAAGAACTGCTTAACATAATCGACAATCACTTATTAAGTATTATTGATGATTTTTATAATACTTAAAAATTCCGCTTTATCGTTTGTTCTATTTAAATGCCAATAGAATTATATATCCCGTCATTATTTAAATTAACATTATAATTATTTATGCAAATGCCTGTAATTAAAGATGAGTGCCTAGAAAAAGTAGCATTAAGTATGATATTTAAAGGCCGACTTTATCTGCAAGTTCCTAGGCAGTCGATGATTGATAAACTGTAATTAATTAAAATAAGAACGGGTATCTACTAAATTAAATTTCATCAATCATGCGAACATAATGCAATACAAAAAAAAAATTGGTGTAGGTGTATTTGCATTGACTTAGATATTTTTAGAATCCGCAAAATCATTAGTGGCACATGCATGGGCGGATAGTGAGGAATAAATATATTTTAATTTCGATTAATTAATTAATTTATGAGTCTTATCGTTCTGTTACAGTTGACGATTAGTATGGAAGGCGCGAATTATTTCGGTCGAACAATTTTATCCGAATTGACTAAGATTATTCAAGGATAACGCGAGTGGTTTAGCGAAATATGTAGGTGACATGTGGGGCAAGCTTTTGATTAAAATACAAGTATAATGAGCTATCAATGTCAAACCGGCAGCATAGAATGTAATAGAATCACTGTGTGAGATATCTGCCTTGCTGGTCTGTGACAACCTGTCGAGACGCTTTTGCAATTCGTTGCATAAGATGACCACATCATTGTCCTAGAAAAAAGTACTAAATACCCAAATATATAAATTAGAACGTTCTGTTGATATTTATTACTTGATTATCGTCGTGTGATATTCAAAATTTACTATTTTGCAACTTGCACTCAACACTCGATGATTAAGGAGTACTTCATGTTGATCAAAACTAACATATTAGGCTGTTCCTGCTATTTTAGAATTATGTGAATAAGAATTGAAATCTGACACCCACTACACCGAAGGCTAGTTCTAGTTTTATAGTTAACTATAAGTTTGTGCCAGCAGCTAGTTTGGAACGAATTTATTACTGCTTCATGAACTGGTTATTGCACATGCGTCAGCTATGTACTAATAAATGTATTAGCCGCTGCTGGAACGCTTTTACGACATCCCTGACTGTAAATGACATTTGTGTCTGTTGGGTTCATAGAAATTTGCGCACCGCAAGCGTCAATAACTTCACGGACCATGTGACGGACTGTCAGGATTCTGCGCAGTATCAAAATCGCGTTCCATCACAGTCTCTGACAGTTCACCGGACGGCCAGTCGATTCGTTCCATCAACTCTCAAATCAATTCATGTAATGGTTTGCGGACGATCAAAAAAGTCCAAGAACGAAGGGACGAACTTTTGCTGGGATTTTTACTACGCGTTAGGTATTGGCTTACAGTTTACGGCGCTACAATTGGTATTAAAAAGTTACAGAATAGCCCTTCAGGTAGGTATATATAGCCCCTTAAAATTGCTCTTTAAAGTACTCAAATGATCCAAGAAATCAGTAATCTTTCATTTTATATTTTCTAAAAATTCATTGAGAGTCGAAAACTTCTTCTTCTTCTTCTTTTACTAAGCCTTATGCCTCACGGCGTCGGCTTTTGGTGGTTCTCCACCCAGCTTTTCCAGATCTTTTTGTCTGCCGTCATCGCTCTCAACTCCCCAACTGTTTTCCCTCTTTCACGGGCTATTTGTTCTATCCTGTTTTCCATGTTAGCTGTTGGCCTTCCTACCCGCCTTTTCCCATACCTCCTACTTTCTGTTATTTTTTTTGTCATGGATTCTGGCGGCATCCTCTGCACGTGTCCGTACCATTTTAATTGTTTTTCTTCGATATTCTGGGTTATTTGTTTTTGTTGTAGGTTATTCTGGATGTCTTTATTTTTGCACTTATCTCTTTTTGTTTTTCCCGCTATTTTTCTTAAGAATCTCATTTCTGCTGCCGTTATTCTTTTCTCATGTTTAGATGTTAGTGGCCATGTTTTACTACAATACAGCATAGTTGGAATTACGACCGTGTTGTATATTCTGGTTTTTGTTTGTGCACTAATTTCTTTTTTCCCAAGGATAGTTTTGTTTAGTTGGTAGTAAATTCTCGTGCTTTTTCTGGTTCTGTTTAGGATTTCTGCGTCAATTTTCCCATCTTCGCTAATTTTCGTTCCTAAGTACTCTATTGTCGAGACTTGCTCCAGTACGTCGTCTCCGCATTTGATGTTTTGCTGGTCATCATCGTTTATTTTCATTATTTTTGTTTTCCCTGTGTTTATTTCCATTCCCATTTGTTGTATCGTTTCGTTCCACTGGTTCAAGGATTTTTGTATGTCTTCTCTGTTTTCCCCCACTATTATTATATCGAAAACTGCGAGTAAATATTGTTAGAAAGACGATGAGACCATCGTTATAATTTTTGTATTATTGCTTCAATACTTCTTTCAATTTAAATGTTGTTACGGATGCACCCTGTAGGCTTTAATTAAGTTTTTTGCGGACCCCCTCAGATATTATAGAAGACACGTGGTTAAGAACCGCTAGTCTAAATCTACAACTTTTTTTTACGACTCGAGGAATATCCATTTAAACATTAAAAGATTTTCAAGGCGTTTATGCACATATTGGGCCTAATTATTTTATGTAATCGTATTGGACCATTTACAAATTAGTTATTTTTAAAACAACGTTTTATCGAAGCATTATGGCACTTAATTTGATTTACGATCGGGTTTCTTTCCCTTAACATCTTTTGCAATCACCGCTCCAATGCTATTAATAGCTACTATTGTATGAATCTATTTCTCTATAGCCGCCTTCGTGGGATCATCATCCTCAAAGTATTGATCTTCATACGCTCCGCGTTCCGTAAATGCTTGCTATTATCAATATCTATTTATAAAACATAGATATCAAATAACGTGGGTGTACAATTTTTTTGGACGACTTTATTGCCGTATATTGCAGCTTTGCTATTTTTACCATACAAAAATTTATGTGATATGAAAAAATGTCAAGCCAACGTAATAAAAAAATACAATGGATCTAAACCATTTTCATGTTTAACAGCTCAATTTTTGAATAATTTGGTGTCAGCATTTTCAATACATTGTGTACAAAAAGTAACGTAACAGATCAATATCTCATCTTGTGACAACTTTACAAAAAAAAGTTTCCAATAAAAGTTTTTTGTGGTAATTTACTACATAACTTTAAATTATTTTCAACCATGCACAGTATTTTGTTTTTGCGCACCGATACGTCACTTTGTTTTTTTAAATCAAACACCCAGTGTATTTTATATATATCGGTGTTATTTGTCTAAATTTAGTTGTTTTTGAGTTATTTAAGTTTTTATTAAAATATTGACAGAAAAAGGAGCCTAAAAAACTTATGATATTTCACAATTTGGCTATGTCAGATCCAATTCCTTTAAGACTTTGTAGGACAATAGTGTCATAGTCATAGTGATTTTTGACTAGTTAAAATTTTAAAATAATACACAAGATGTTTCTTATGCCCGGTCCATTTAGTCAAACTTCAAAAACGAATAAGTCAGTTTTTTTTTAATGGAACACTATTTATTTTTACATTTTATTATTGAGAAAGTAATTATCTTTAAAAACTATTTAAGACCAATTATGTCTAAAACCAGTATTTCTCGAGTTATTACGTTTTTCTTTCTTCTAATTTACGGATATAAACACAATATTTAATAGCATTAAACTAGTAGGCTTTGGAAATAAATATTTGGAAAATTTGTTTTAAACTTTTAAATGTCAGATGCAACTCTATTTTAATTTTTTGACTGTATTTTGCATCGTGTTTTTCATTAATTTTAATAGAAATACAAATTTTAGGCATTATTTTTGTTTCATGGAAAAGGGCATCACTTTTTAATTTATGGGACTATGCAACTAGAAAATCGGTTACATTGTATATTTTAATGAACATATGACTAATCGAAGTCATGTTCCTGAAAATGTTCTGTTTATAGGAGCCAGTAGATAGTTAATATTATTTACATTAATAGTTTTTTCAAATATTAGGTGTGCACTTCAGCTGTATTTAAAAAAATAATCATGCAATATGCGTTCTAGGCAAGCATTTTTGTCATATTAGCCTGGCAAATCTATCAGTTTAAAGATTAAAATATTATTGCATTTGACATTTCAAGCAAATTTTCGAGATATTTCAAAAGCCTACTAGTTTAATGCTATTAAATATTGTGTGTGTATCTATAAAATATCAAGAAAACCGCAATAACTCGAGAAATACTGATTTTATACACAATTGACTTGAAATAATTTTTTAAGATAATAACATTATTAATAAGAAAATGTAAAAATATATAGGGTATTGCATTATAAAAAACTGACTTATTTGTGCTTAAAACTTGACTAAATGGACCGGGCATAAGGAACAGCCTGTAAATTATTTTAAAATTTTTACTGAATAAAAATCATTGACACTATTGTTCTACAAAGTGTCTCATGATTCGTTCCGACACAGCCAAGTTGTGAAATATTTTTTTTAGACTCCTGTTTTTGTCCATATTTTATTAAAAACTTAAATAACTCAAAAACGGCTGATTTTAGATACATAAAACCTATACATTTTTAAAAGAGAATTCACTTTTGCATCTAAAAATTATAAAATATACTGGGTTTTCTATTTAAAAAAATAAAGTGACGTATCGGTGCACAAAAACAAAACACTGTGTATAGTTAAAAATAACTTAAGGTTATGTAGTAAATGGCCATACACAACTTTTATTGGAAACTTTTTTTTGTAAAGTAGGTAGTCAGTCACAAGCCGATATATTGATCTGTTACTAGGGATTCTGTCCCGGGAATTTCCCGAGACGTAAGTCCCGGGAATTCCCGGGACTTTTTTAGTCTCGAGTCCCGGGACATTTAGTTCGAGACTCGAGACGAGACTTAATGTTACAGAACACTGAAATTAATGTTTTATACTTCTTATTTTTAAACAAATTTTACTGCCATGAGTTTAGCAAAAATATTTTGTTTCATAATTTTTTATGTTTATAGTTTATACTAACAATCAGTATTTACTTAACTTTATTTAAATTTTTTGCCTGCCATATTTAATTGTTTATGTTTATTTCTCGTCTGCTTTAAAGCTAAAGCATAATTGTTAAGTTTATTAGTAAAAATATATTTTAATTATGCTTGTTATGTTTTAAAGTTTAATGAAATTTGTTAAGTTTATTTAAAATGGGCATTTACTTGGAAATAAATACTTTATTTACTGTAGAATGTAGACTTAATTAAAAATTATAACACTACTCCTACTACTATACTTTATTAGTTTATTTATAAAATAAATGCTTCAAAAACAAAATCCGCGAATATGGTTTAATTTAAAAAAAAAAATAATCTGTCAACTGTTAACTGTCACGACCGATTCACGATCACGATACGTGCAAAGAAGCAATTTTAAATATGTAGCGGGTGCTTTCAGAAACAATGTCACTGTCAAGAAAACTTATTTTTTACAGTGAAAATAGCCGATGAGTTTTGAGTACATGAATATATCATCATTTTTCTTGCACCTTAAAATCTTCCGTCATCTTTGACGGGTAATACCACCATTTTCTAGTATGTAAATAAAATTCGCAAAAGTCTCGAAGTCCCGGGAATTCCCGGGACTTCCCGGGACTTTGATAAAAAAAGTCTCGAGTCCCGGGACTTTAAAAATTGTCGAGACTCAGAATCCCTATCTGTTACGTTACGTTTTGTAGACACTGTACAATCATTATTATTCCAGACTTTTTTGCAAGAAAGTAGCTTTAATGTAACTTAATCTAATAAAATAATTTGTTCCTTTTTTATTATTTATTTATTTTATTTACTAACAAAACATGCATAGGTATTTACTTTATTTGAAGGATAATTCATCAAAGTTATGTGTTTATAATACGGAAGACGATGTAGTGGATTGGAATTAAGTGTGAAGCTGGGAACTTGGGCCAAATTTTACTCATAATATAGAATATAAATCTTAAAAATTACGTTAATTAAAAAATAATGCTTGTAGCTACCATACTAATTTTTGAAGATTAATATATTTTACTATAATTTTGATTTATTCTTTCCAAAGAGATTAATAAAAATAGTAAAATTATTTCTGTGATTTATAAATGGCTATCATTAATAAATAACCGCAAGAATTTTTGTTGTATTATCCAATAACTGTTTTGCAATGATTTCCTACATCCAAGAAAGATATTGGAACATATCATGAGAATTTGTGATGCAACCGCATTTTTATATTAAGTAAACATAAAATATTTATCGCGACCTATCCGAAGAATTTTCGTAAAACGATAACACAATAACAATACGTTTTGTTGCAAAATTTTGCGAGCATACTTTTTAAAAAGTGGGTGTACTAAATGGATTCGGTGGTCGGGCAGGCAAATAATTTAAAAATCGCAACGTGAATGTAACCACTTCCAGTGACATTCAGGTTTATTTTTTGCAATTCTGCACATAAACACACAGCGCAAAAAATGTTTTATCATATGCACGGCTTTATTATGTAAACAATTTCTAATACCGCCTGATCGTGATTAGGAAATGCACACAAACATCACAACACTGCAATAAAGTAGTTTTATTTATGTGCGGTAATAATTGTCAATTAAATTTTAGGGTTTGTTCTTTATTACCGAAAATTTCAAGTTAATTTGAAAAGACGACGTGAAAAAACTATTTGTATTATGTATGTAAATAAAATGGAAACATGTTCTAAAAATTATGCAAATTTTTTAATTTATTACGTGGATTTAAATAATTTATTTTCCTATTCCACTAAAAATCAAACTTATAGCGATTTCGCTGAATAAAACGTCGTTCATTGGGAAATGAACGGTTTAATTGGACGAATTATTCATCAAGACAATTTAGGATCCCGTGCTAATTTATTGTAATGACATTGCTATATGATAACGTGTTAATGAATATTATAACAAGCAATGTAGGTTTGTAGGTGCTACCCAGCCAGCAATGTAATAAGCAGTTTTCCATTTTCATTCCATGTTTTGTAGGTTTAAACCAGTCACATGGGGAAAAAATTCAGTCAAACCATTTTTTTTTCTAACATTAAGTCTTAACATTAGGTATAATGTCCGCTTTTAGTACTGGCTAATGTAAGAAGGGTAATTCTATAACTGTAATACCAACTGTAGCGCCGTAAGCCAATACCAAACTCGCGTAGTAGCGATTCTGTAAGCAAATTTGAAATCTAACTATAAATGCTTAATGTAATTCCTGTGAATACCGGCTTGAAAGGCGCAATTTTAAGTTGAAAACCAGTCAAATCGACTTAAGTGTTTAGTAAGGTTTGGTGATTGTGGGTGAATTTTTATGTTTTAAGTACATTTTTGTGGTGTTGGAATTTGAATAATAATTAAGTCTGTAGGATATTAGTTAATTTAGGAACTAAGCGTCGAAATAGCGCTTTGGTAAGTACAGTGAATCTTTTATTTAACAAATTGATGTTAATTTTGTTACGTTTTAAATCTGTAATATTATATTGTGTTCATTCAACACGCAAATAAATACCTCATGTAAACCAATGCCTAATGAATTTTCTTTCGTGGGAAAATGAAAATAAAATTAAACATTACTTGAAGATTTTACCGAAAAACCCAAAGTTGTATAAGAATTAACAAAAATGTATTGAATTCATTAAATAGACATTGCACTTATTTTGAGCGAAAATCAAATTTCAACTTTATCAAAACAACTATTCGTTTATAAACATTAAAAAAATTATAAATTATGTTATGGACTGATTATGTATTATATGTAATTTGTGGTAGTCTTGGAATCAAAATCGCCAAGTAATAAAAGTTTGCAAAAATTTGTTTGTGCCAATTGATTTGGTTTTAAATATAATTTAGTTTTCTTGCGGTTTTAATAGAAGAATTAGTGAAAAAGTCAGTTCAGTCTATAGTTTATTATTAGATAAATCTGGACAAGAAATTATAATTTTTTGAGGATTAAAAAATCCCATTCTTGTTTAACTTTTTAAACCTTGTATTTGGACAACTTATGTCGTTTTTCTGCTCCATTTAGAAACGAAATTAATATAAAGGTGCCGAGAATGCTGACTATAATTGAAACACTTAATTGGCATTTAGATAGTTACAATTTATTGACGGAAAATTACGTTTACTTTAAACTGGCAGTAACTTTACACTTAGATCAAATTAATTAGTTGATACAAAAGTCCTGTATTTACATATAAAATACCTAGTTATACAACATTTTAAACTTTTTTTTAAATGTTAAAGCAGTAAAAACACATAAAATGGCTATTTTTAACATAAGCTTTCTGGTGTCTTGGTTAACGAAGTGTATTCCAAATTAATTTAATAAATGACAATAAATTAAGTTGTTGTTCAAAGATAGATATCTTTTACGACTAGACCGTATTTTTTTATTTTAGTCTTGTCGTTCGCTCTCTATAGTTCACACCGCTGTTATAAAAAAAAACGAATAATATTTCGTTAAGCAACCACATTTTATCCTGAATAAATTTCATTTTGTAAAAGAGTTTATGTAGCAGTGCTTATAATATTAAAATCCAAATTTAAACATCCATTGATAATAGTAGATTACGGTAGCAAAATAACAGTAAACTAAAATTTTTATTTTTAAAATGAACTATAAAATAGTTAAGTAAAGTAATCGTAGCAGTTTGGAAAGACGGTAAAAATTTAAAGACGACAAATACATCTTTTGTGTTGCAATGTGACATTTCTTCATAGGGTTTGCATGAGTGAAGATTTGTCAAAAATTATAAATTATGTGCAATGCACGAGTTATATTTATCAGAAAATTTCCTTCACCTAACCTACCTGTCAAATTAAATGTATGTTATGTCAAATTTTACGAGTACTGTCAGAGTGGTGCGTTAAAGGTGTGGTTTAATCTATATTAGAGTAGCCCTACTGGTCGCCGAAATTCGTCAAAAAATTATCCAGACCAAAATATTTGATCCTCTCTTCAAATTCATGTTTTCGACCAATCGCAAACTCAGATTTCTTAGAAACGACCAATAATCGTATGAAAATCTGTTAATTGCTAAAAGGATATTAGAGTAAAGTGCCATAATATGGAACAGTTGCCTATAATGGAATACATTAGTTTTATGACAATGAATAAGCGATACCTGTTGAAAAATATATGTACCTATGTACATTTATCACACATTCCCAAATGTAAAATAGTTAAAAAATATTCACTTGATTACATAACAGATTCAAATATATTTTTGACGTGCTACTGAGTTTTTAGGCTAAATCTTTTAGTGCAAAATATTATATGCTAGGGTAAATTAATGATAAAAAATATTTTATTGCATGTTTATTTAGCATAAGCCTTTACATTTCAATTAAATAGACCAAAATTTTGATTGGGGCCATTTCATGTTTTACATATACCGATTTTTGAAATGTCACATTGATGCCTAATATGGAATACATAGAGGTGCCTTTTAATGAATATGATTATGGTCACTAAGTACAGCAATATGGGTTCAGTGTCAAAAGTGTCAGAAATGGGCAGACGAAAAATGTGCAAAATACCCAAAAAACCAATTCTATTTATTGTCCTACCTGTAAAAAATAAATAAATTATCAACATTTACTTCAAATGACACTTGAATTATAATGGAATTTAAATAAATAACAGAGTTTTGGTTTGGTTTAAGTAATAATGCAAATCAGAAAGAAATAAAAGATTAATCTATGAGTAGTTGTTCATTTTAATGTATATTTCCTATATAATTCTATATTCCATATTAAGAACCCCTAGTATTCCATATTAGGTTCCCCGGGAGCTTAATATGGAATAGTAGTAACATTTAAAAAAAATAGCTATATAAGAAATGTCTACCGTAATATCGTACCAGAATTCGAGTAATGAGTTGCGTATTCATTACAAATTATTTATAATTTGTTTTGCAAAATTTTGTTGAATAAATGTGAATATTTTTGCCGAATACAAAAAAGTATTCCATAAGGGCACTTTATCAGTGTATGATTATGTTTATTATTCGTTTCTAGTAAATCTGAGTTTTTTAGGGTCGAAAACGCAAATTTGACACACAAGGATCAACATCTGACAGGGGAATGTAAAATTATTACCGTGCTATTGGTAGTCTCTAGAAGATTTAAGATTAGTGATTGGTTGAAAACGCAAATTTGACAGGTGAAGGAAGTTTTCAGGGCAATCTCAGTGTAAAACACATACAATTCGATTAAACCCTTACATTGTTGGTTTTATTGTAATCTCAAACCTATTTAAAACGGCGCACATCAATTGCAAAACCTTTAAGTGTAATTAGCTGCTTATTATTAAACCTTGCATGCATTGCCAATAGCGCATATCATGCATCTGGTATTTATTATTCAATTAAAGAAGCAAATAAAATTTTATTACCTACAAGTCAATCAACGACAAAATCTTTTAAATATCCAAGTTCTAATAAATGCCGGTGAAATATTAATTAAAGGTATAAATTAATAATTACCTACAATGCTATTGATACCTTCCGTGTTGACTAATAGTAAATTTAAATGTGATTGATTGACGTGACAAGTAACTGAAATAAATACTATTACTCACGCAATCGACTGCGTGGGAGACCACAACAGGTGATGTGAATGGAAACCCTACATACTGAATTTCATTGCGGGTCGTTATTCTCGGACTAGAGGTACTTTGTAGTTTATTTGTCGAGATTTTATTAATACAAGCGTAAAACTGCAGCTGCGAGTTGCCTTGGCAGTACCTGTTAGTAATAAATACGCGTGTGCGATCGTCCAGGAGAATTTCATTTATTATCACTCCTTAAAGTCAAGCGAGTGTAAATTTATATTAATAAAATTGCATTTACAGCGGGCCCTGTACTATTCACAGGACTGTTTTATGGGTATGCTTCAGTATTAAAAAGATAATATTTAAACACGATTCTAAGGGCAACTTTATTTTAAAACCAATTTGTTAACCCTTTCAGCCCTGGCAACTTTTTTATTAGAAGTGGCCGTATGTCGGGCTATTTTAGAGGTTTGCGGAATCATACAGCCTTCGTTATTGTAGCAAATTGTCTTCGGGAAAATACGTTCCTCGGTCTCACTACTCGAATATTATACGTTATCATCAACGCTCTTAGAATTAAAAATATATTTTCATTTTGTCTGTTTATTTTCAGAAAATTGTAATCAAAAATGTTTGTTAGTAATTACGCTCACAATGATAAATTTCGAAACAGGAAATTTTGGAAAGGGGACATTGCAATCCTTGCAATGATACGACGTTTCTTTTCTTTTATCATGCTAACTACTAACAACGCATCTTCTAACTTTTTGTTTACTTTCTTTTTCTGTTGGAATTTTGCTAATGAAGTGTCGTCCCGCCAGTCTCAGTGGATCATCAACAAGGGTGCTGCCTATTGTCAAAGACCTATTGGTATTAATATATTTTTCGAATATTTGTTTTACTAATTCAAGTTGAAAATCTGCTAAAGATATTTATTTTTGTCTTCGAATATTATATAACATATAAGAATTATAAATGCAAATGTCTACAAGAAGGAAAACGACTTTTTTATACCAATTTATTGTCTTTCTTGTAGACTTTATGGTAAAGTAAAGTGCCCTAATATGGAACAGTTACCTATTATGGAATACATCAGTTTTATGACAATGAATAAGCGATATCTGTTGAAAAGTATATGTACCTATTTGTACATTGATCACACATTCCCAAATGTTAAACAGTTAAAATATATTCACTAGATACATAACAGATTCAAATATATTTTTGACGTGCTACTGAGTTTTTAGGCTAAATCTTTCAGTACAAAATATTATATGCTAGGGTAAATGATATAAAATATTTTATTGCATGTTTATTTAGCATGAGCCTTGACATTTCAATTAAATAGACCAAAATTTTGATTGGGACCATTTCATGTTTTACATATACCGATTTTTGAAATGTAACATTGATGCCTAATATGGAATACATAGAGGTGCCTTTTACTGAATATGATTATGGTCACTAAGTACAGCAATATGGGTTCAGTGTCAAAAGTGTCAGAAATGGGCAGACGAAAAATGTGCAAAGTACCCAAAAAAACAATTCTATTGTCCTACCTGTAAAAAATAAATAAATTATCAACATTTAGTTCGAATGACACTTGAATTATAATTTAATTTACATAAATAACAGAGTTTTGGTTTGGTTTAAGTAATAATGCAAATCAGAAAGAAATAAAAGATTAATCTATGAGCAGTTGTTTATTTTAATGTATATTTCCTATATAATTCTATATTTCATATTAAGAACCCCTAGTATTCCATATTAGGTTCCCGGGAGCTTAATATGGAATAGTACTAACATTTAAAAAAATAGCTATATAAAAAATACCTACCGTAATATCGTACCAGAATTCGAGTAATGTGTTGCGTATTCATTACAAATTCCATAGAATTTGTTTTGCAAAATTTTGTTGAATAAATGTGAATATTATTGCCGAATACAAAAAAGTATTCCATATTAGGGCACTTTACTCTACTTAACATCATGTCTGATCGATCTGCGGGGCCTATATTTTGGTTATATTCCCACTACTGCTGTTGGTTTTTGCTCATTTTCTTTCTGGATATATTTATTTTTTCAATAATTAATCATCCATATTTCATGCATAGTTTTCAAGAAATAAACCTTTCTTTTATCACACCATTTTTTGACAAGTATGGGACCAGAAAAATCAAAAATCACCTCCCCTTTCTTTAATTTACCAGAGTAATCAGGCATGTTCTTCCGATATTTGTTTTTCACTGTCCCATAGGCATTTACCTTTTCTTTGTGCAAATAACTAAATAATAACTGACTACTATACCCGACAAACAAACAGTGATCTTTGTGAAGATAATTTTTCATTAGTGTGAAACCAATTTGTCCTGATTTTCCACGTTCTGGATGCTGATTTGTTATTTAAGTGGTAGAACCACTATATGTAATAAAATTTAAAACATATCCCGTCTTGCAGTCATATATAATAAACATTTTGATTTCAAATCTGCTACGTCTGAAAGGAATGTAATGCTTAAGAATTTTAGTACCTTAAAACAGCATCAAACTTTCATTAATACAGGGATTTTGGTATGTGATTTTGAAATGTGTCTTTCAGTTTTGCAGCTACGGAACTAATTTTACATAGCCTGTCAATAGTCGGTTCTTCGTTATTACAAAAATGTAAAATCTGCATAATAAAACTGAATCTATCGCTTTTCATTATTTAAGAAAATATAGGGGTATGTATTAAAGAATTTGTTGTCTAATACTCACAAATTTGTAATTTTTTTACTCTACTTATAAGTAAAACAATTATTCCAAGAAAACACAGGAACTCATCAGAATCTAATTTCTCATATTCTTTCTCAAATCAGAATCTTTCTTAATCAATTGTTTATAAAAATTATTAGATTCAGAAATGATATTATTAATTATTTCTTGAGTCAAAAATTCGTGAAAAAGATAGAACTGTAGATTCCTCATCAATATTTTTATTCTGAATGCTCTTATAAGGCATAACAGAGTCCCGATTATAGAAGGAAACATTTCGGATAATCGAACATGCAGATATTACAAAAGGTTTTGTAAATTGATACTAAATAAACTGAATTTTAACACACTAACTTGTCTTTTTTTTTTTAAATTTAATTAATTTTTAATTTTTACAACTGGCCCATCCGACGACCATCACCCAAAACCGATCAATAGAAAGGAAAAATAATATCAAGATTGAAACCGTGTCTAATTGTTTAAGTAAAAATTAAAATATTTTATCTTTAGTTACTATGTAAAATTGACGTTATAAATTCACAACGTCCGTTATTTATAAAACGAATAATAATGCGTAAGTTAACCACAAAAAATACATAATTAATTCTAGTTTTAAAATAAAAGTGGTTTGACCTTGATGGCCAATATCGCTTGGATATTTTAATAATGTGGCGAAGCTTTTCGTTTATATTCTGTCTCAGTGTCAATAAAAATACGCTTTAAATTGCAAATTCACAATAACGGAATATGGCGTAAATATGCTAATGGCATAACTGCTAATAAGATTATGCTCAGAGGTGTTTTTATTGTGCAATAATAAAACAGTTTTGTTATAATGAAGACATTTATTCAGGTTTTAATTATGTACTACGGATTTGGTAACAAATCATTAATGCATTTGCTGTATTTAAAAAAAACTCAATTATTGTTTATCTAAATGTAAAACAGAAATTAATTGGTTTCGCGAATTTTATCTGCAAAAATTTCGCCGTGGCTGAGTGGTATCAAGGATTTGCAATTGTTTTTTTGGTTATTAATCCGTAATTTATGCATAAAATGATTGATAAAGCTGCGCTAACGAATGTTAAAGTAGATAAGTAACAGGTAGGAATTCTGATCGAAATAAAATTGTTAATCTGATTGACAAGTCACTTTGCATAAAACGGTTACTGTCAACACCTTTTATATAAATGTTATTTGCAGAAAAGCATCAGTGACGTTCAACATATAATTAATTATACATGATAAATTACAAAGCATGTTTTAATTTGAATTATTTTTTCTATAAAACCAAAACCAAAGTTTTTGACCCGTTTCGCATAGCGTTAGTAATTTTTTGCACATATGTGATAAAAATACAGCCGCGCCTTTAGAATTTCGCAATAGTATCCATTAGTCGTTTTTTTTTGCGAAGGGCTTGTCGTTTGGAGAAGAGGTAATTCCAAATTATACCAAAATTGTTATGCGCGAAGGCGGAGTATACGAGTGTGGTGGGGAAATCTTTAAGCTTGATACATAATAAATTGTATTTCGCTTGTAGACCAGTTAGCTACAAAGTTATAGTGTTGAGAAAAACTCATATCAATTTCAACATCCATATAACTTAAACACAAAGTATTGATAAAAGGATACCATATTAATTTTAAAGATATAGAACAGTAGTTTCAGATTTTTTTTATTTTCCAAAATTTTAAAACTACTATTAACAACAATTACAAATCATGGCGAGTAGTGGGGGTTATTCGCGCAAACTTGATTGTATTCAAAGTCAACGTGATTGGTTAAGCAACATTTATTTGATTATGTATCGTATATCTTACTGCTAAACCGTATAATCCGTTATTCTACGAAATAACTATACAATACCTATAAACTATGGAAATAGTTCTCTATTCCATACTTTAGCTAAGTATTCTATAGAATACAGGTTACGATCTGTGTAAAGTGCGTAAATATTTTTTTTTAAAACCCTAGTAGACTTTATGACAATGCAATCTGGTCTTTGAGACCAATAACCCGTTTAATTCTAGCCTAAATTAATAATTTTCAAACTTAGTCTAACGTTTACCCAAAAGTAGTCCTTAGTTTGCTAATATATAAGTACACTAATTATTAACGTGCTTTTAAACTTTTGCTTAAACTAACTCAAACGGTTTAACCCTTTTAAGTCTTCTTACTAATCCTGTAGTGTCCAGGAGCTGGATTGCTAGTATATATATTTTTAAAAACACTTCTGTACAGTTTCCAAATAGTAAATAATAAAATCAGTTCCACCTAAAATTCGGTTGAAATAATTTGAATGTCAACTTTTTATCTTTAAATTAGATTCTAAACTACATTAACTGATTGCATTTAACGATAATTGTCCAATTGTTATCGGAACATAAATAAACAAGGTCATTTTTTTATGCAAATGCCGTTTAGCGCCTGAGCTAAAAGATATATATCTCAAGATTGATCACATGCGATTACAAGTTACATACCCGCATAGTAACAATGTACCCATGCAAATACATTTAACATTGTGCACTACTCGTTTCTTATTGGAACATTCTGAATGATATATGGATATGTTTATCTATAAGGATATTTTATAAACTTTTGATATGTAAATTATCTACTCTTAATATTTACTTCGTGCTGGCGTATTAAAACGTGCATTGTAGGATCGACCTGAGGCATGTGCAAAGAACAAAGATAAAAAGTGCAACTATTTTGCTCTCTAAAATTTAATTTTTGTGTGCAGGTGGTCTTAAACTCAAAGCTTAACACAGGGTTCTCGTTTTCCTTAAGACAAAGGACAAACAGTATGGAAAATCATCTGGATTCGACGGAGTCCAGTAGAATTAATCATGTACGGAGCAGATGGTCTATTTCAACTACTCTCGTATACATTCAACCAATTATTGAGAAGCGAAGAACTGCATCGGGAATTGAGAACTGAATATATAAGTCATATGCTCAAAGTATAGAGGCATTAGTGTAACTATATCGTTGAGCCGACTGTACGGAAAGATTCTGAGGAATAGAATAAAAAATTGTTGGACAGATCCTGAAGAACAAATTGGATTCAGAGCTAGTCACTCGTTCATAGACAAGATATTCTGTCTATATAATAATAGAAATACGAATTAAACGTAACCTGGGAACCCACTTGGTCCATTCAATAAACTTTGGCAGGTGTTAAAGAACAAGGGTATTGCACCAATTCTTAAATGTTGCGAAAAAATTCAGGAGGTGATTCCTTATCGAAAGATTGAAAGAAGACAACTGGGTTGGATGGGTCATAAACAGAATGGAAGGGGAAAGGCTAACAAGAACAGCGTACAAAACAAGACCACAAGGAAAAGTGGACACAGAAAAAGCTGGCAAGGATGTGAAAAAGCAGCAACGGAAAAAAGCTTCAAATGGAAGTAGGTAGGTAAAA
This sequence comes from Elmis aenea, assembly GCA_947652605.1. NCBI lineage: Eukaryota > Metazoa > Arthropoda > Insecta > Coleoptera > Elmidae > Elmis > Elmis aenea. The sequence continues at coordinate 50,886,015 of OX393580.1, read as the reverse complement.
AAACTAGCGCAAGACAGTCCTAAACCTAATGCTAGATGGACTTGAGAATTATATAAAAAATAAATTTAAACCGCGACTTCGTGAATGACCGGCGCTCCAACCCGTAATATAAGTTTCTTCAAGCCGGCCCTGTTTGCTACCACAAAAAATTTGTTGCCGTCAAAATATTTCTACTTGAGTAAGTTTGTAAAAATGGACGTTACTATAAGATCTCATGATAATCTTCCAGCAGAGGTTAGAGGTCATCTGGCAGGTGAAAGAGCTCGAATCCTTGTTGTCTGTCAGCACTTAAACCTCGCCGTTAAAACGTGTTGAAAAAAGTGTGAAAGTATGTGCTAAATATAAAATTAAGTCGTTTATGTTGTAATTTTTATATTTTTTCCAATAGGTTTATTATCATGTCATGTAGTGTTATTAAGTAATATTAAATTGCGCTCTTAGTTATTATGTTGTTATAAAGTCGGCTGTGTTTGCACGACACAAACTTTAATAAACAGGATTTCTATAATTGTCTTAATGCTGCTAAAAACAGACCGAGTTCTTTTAATCTCAGACAGCTTAGACTATAATAATATGTTTTACATTAATCGATGTTACCAAGAATTACATTTTCAATACCGCAATAATATGCGATAGGTTTTGGTTCAAATAAATTAATACAATGGTGCAAATAAAAACTTTTAAACTGTATTTTATCATCCATCGACGTTTGTACAAAGTCCATGAGGATCAAGACACATCATATCGTTAGGTATATATAGTTTAGCGGGGACCCAAAGATTACTAGCAAGGGAGGATCACTAGAATTTGATTAAGGCTGTGTTTATTTATTATATCAAGAATATCAAAACTAAATGTTTTGCAGAGTTATACGTTCCGTTGGCCATTTTCTTCGGAAAAATAGAGGAAAAACTTAAAAGCTGACTAATAAAAGTAATCTGTGCGATCGCATTAGCCATGCAACTGTCAGAGATAAAATCTAAATTTTTCTTTTTAGCAATGCGCGCATCCTTTGCAAGTAAAATGGTGCAAAGTTTTGATTCCGGAGAAAAACTTCAAAAACGAAACCCCTGCACAGTGGCGTAGTGGAAATTTGCGCCCCTTCTCGTATCGAGAGTCTGGAGACTCACTGGGGCCGGAGTCCCCCAAAAAATTGTAATTTTCAGTTTATATTATGGTTCATAAATAGAATAAAAACTAAAAATTCTTTTGATGGATTGAAACAATTTATTTAATAAACACTAAAATAAATACTAATTAATTATTGAAATTACTAAATACTAATAAAAACTAAATTCTATACATATTTATTGTACTGGTCCGTGAGTGTGTATGGGTAGTATATATGAATTGGAATTCTACTATAAATTGATCTTCCTCGATTTGACTGTCGCAAACTCATCAATTACGTTGTCAAAATTAATAGAATCAAGGGTTTGTCTTTCGATGCTAAGGAGTGCAAGATCACTCAGACGAACTTGTCCCATTGAAGCACGTAAATATGATAAAATAAGCTTTAGTTTGCTGAAAGACCGCTCACAACTTGCAACTGCTAAGTTTAAGCTGTGGTTGTCACAGTTGACGAATAATGCTCTGTGGTTTCTGGCACATATTCGCTGTTGAAGACCAGATATATGCCCAGTCATAACAGCAGCATTATCAAAACATTGGGACCGACAGTCGGCTAGAGGGATGTTATCAGATTCCAATTTTTCTACGATGACTTTTTCAAGGCTTGCTGCGTCCTCATTTTGGCGCCCCCTAAGCTGTGGCGCCCAGGGACATATGTACCGCCTGCCCCCCCCTAGCTACGCCTCTGCCCCTGCACAAGCGCTATGATTTGAGAAGTTGTGGTATACGTATCTGTTTAACTAGATCTATGCGACTTGCATAGGCGTTTAACATAGGAAAAACCGCTTTAACAAGGGCCTCATTTTTCGCGTTTTTCTCCGGAACCGTTTAGGAGGACGTGGGACGTGGGACAGGCGTTTGGTCGAGTCTGGTATTCTGGTTTATTATACAAGATAAAGAAGATGCTTGCTTGCCAGTATTACTTGCTTCTAAAATCATACCTCGATGAGAGATTCTTCTAAGTTAAACATGGAGATGGTTTATCTAAACATCATCATATTTAAGCTGGTGTTCCTCAAGGAAGCGCCCTAGGCCCCTCTCTGCACGACATACAATAAAAAGTACCAAAAGAAAGTAGGGGAGACCGGGGATGAAAATAAATTTTTTTTGTTTTTATTTAATTTCTCATAGAACTAGTTTGTTTTACAACCAAATTGATTTAAGGATAGATTAGACATTTGTCTTTCTTCCAAGATATTTATTTCATGTTTCGCTATAATTGCGAAACACCTTGTATATCATTTTGGAATGTCGTAAGATCGAACATGAAGTAACGTGTGGGCGCGAGTAAATATTTGTCAATTATGTAACGATTTCGCTATTTCCACCTGCATGTAAATGAGTCAGGATCGTCCACAACTTCGGACGGGACTGACACTAATTTTAACAAACTCGCGGTATAAGAAAGTCTATCGGACCGCCTACGCGATCCGTGCCAAATTGCAATTCTACACTCAAGTTTCGGTCACGCTAACAATTATGCTAATAATGTTATTTTTACTTGCACCTCATGTTACATGCACGTAAGACCACTAAAATAAAACTTAGCGTTTTACCAGTACGTTAACACTCGGGGGAGAATTTCGAGTGTTTATTGTTAGATCGTAGAGTGCTGTCAATCACACAAATCGATGAATATTGATTTTGCACAACAGAGCTGATTGTTTTTTAATTATCCCATTATAACGGCTCGTGCAATAAATGTTTGCCGTTGAAAAAAAAAACAACACGGAATTATTACATACTAATAACAAGAACTGTTTACTATTCAAAGTTAAAATTAATTGCGGTATAGATTAACAAAGAAAAAAATATATAAAAACTAAAAGCATTCAGCTATTAAGATAACGGAATGCATTTTAATAACTATTTATAAAGAGTTGAAAGTTATACAGGGTGATTAAAATTCGAGTTTAAGCATGGGGATCTCGCTTATTATAATAGTTAGAGTATAGGTTTAATTGTGGCAAAGTTGCTTAATTTGGTGCTCAATAATAATCCGAAGAGAAATTGGAAATAGCTCAAACAGTATCCGAGTAAAATAGGAAAAACCGGAAAATACGATTTTTTAAAATAGTCTACAACTTCTTTGGAGTATAAAATATTTCAAATGTGTAAAAGCATTGCCCAAGAAACTTTTTAAGCCGCATCGGATAATAATCACTAATTTATTCTAGGTCGATTCGTTTTTGTTTTATGACAACCAACTTTTTTTTTCTTATGGGCGCTATTTTTGCTATTTACATAATCAAATAGCATTTATTTTTCATTAGTTAAAATTTGTGCGAAATGACAAAACTAGAATGTCTTTTGTTTCATGGCATTTTTTAGCTTCACAGGGACTTTTGATACTAAATATCAAAATAAATATATTAAACTTTATATTATTGAAAAGAGGGAAAAAAAATGCTTTCTCATGAGGTTATAGCCCACTATGGTTCCATTTACAAAAATGCAAGTTTTTAATTTATCCAAGAATTTAAACAATATTGAAACAATGGAATGTTTTCATTTTACAGTGCATACAAAAATTTACAACTTTTTTCCCAAAAATATTTTTGTACCATCAAGTGAAACCGAGTTATTAACGATTTAAAAAAAAAGCCCATTTTGATTTTTGTTTATTACCTAGGGTGCCATGGAGCTTTTTTAAACATGAAAGCATCATTAAATAGCTATCAGTAATGGGAACAATTTGTCTAATTTAACTTCTTTGTAGCTCTAACTGTTTACGAGATCCCAACAGTGGCCCTTCTATGTGGACCACCCTGTATATTGTTGTGATTCTCCTATTTTCTGTAACACCTGCCCGAGTTTAATTAATGGGACACTGTCATAAGCCTTTTAAAGATCAATGTGTACCAAGTGCGTTCTCAGTTGTCACATACAAATTCGTTTTTCTATTATCGGTATTTGTGATCGACTTACTATAACTTATAACGCTAAAAGCATTATAGTTTTTGAACTTATATTTGTATAACATATTCATTATACGAGTATGTAAAGCTTTTTTTGTCATACTTAAATTATTGTTCATTTTCGTACCGGCTAATTTGCTTCGGTCTAAATTTGTAAACACGATTTTTTGCAATGATGAAAAGCGTATAATTTCTAAATAATGTATTGCTATATAAAGTACTGTAATTGATATTACAAACCATATGTGAATGTACTCTAACGAGCCTCGAGCAAAACGTTTAGTAACTCATCACAACAAACGAAATATTATTTATCCGCAGCATGCAGTGAAAAATTAAATAATTACTTTTTTACACACGGAACACTATAATATATTACAGAATCATAATTATTGAAAGATAGATTAATATCTTAAAAGTGTAATTATTGAATTATTAATTGTTAACATCCATGTTCCACCTTTCTGCACGTGTTAAAACAAAATTTACATCACTTAATATCCAGGTCAAGTTTCTCAAAACTCTTTTGTAAGGAATCTTGAAAATAAAAATTTACTGAGGAAGAAACTCCATTACAGATAATTACTTCTATAAACCCAACGTTTTTTTTTTTTTGTTGTGTACAATTTAAACTTCAGGTATATCTTGTGCAGGTATTATATTTGAAATCTCAATTAAGATATCTTTTATAAAAGAGCTTGTAACGATATTTAAGAGCTTAGTAGATTAACAAATGAAGGAAACAAGATAAACGAGTGGGCGTTAAGATATTTTACTTTGATCGCAAATAAAATCGTATTTCTATAATAGGCTCTGTAATTTGCTGTAGTAAAATGTTAAACTCTATAGATATTTTAGTTTCCAGTTAATGGTTTGATTGGTACATATACATCAAGGATAATATACAGAACAGGATGGCTCATTCTCATGAGCATAATGTGTTACTAAGATACAAGGAAGTGGCGTCGTTAGGAACGGATTTTTTTTTGAACTGCCTTGAATGCGACATTGAATGACGTCCATTTTGACATGTTTTAAACGTCGTTTAAAAGGTGCGTATTTACAAAGCTCTTTAGGGTATTTGACGTTTCAGGACCTGTATTTTATACTAAATAAAGTAATATGTTGGTTTTTGTGAGATCAATACTTTTACAACGGTTTTTAGATAACAATTTAGTAAAAATAGTTCATGAATATATAAATATAAGTGGAAAAAAAACATAAAGTTTGTTCCGTTTTTCTCTGTAGGTGAAGTAAGATGGGGTACTATTAATTTTTTAAAAATATAATATGAAATGCAACTTTTTCTCTAATACAAAATAATTTTTTTACAATAAACACAAATGTGTACAGCATCTTTTTCATCAATTTTAAGTCTCCCACAAGATTTGTGAGCCTATTTTAGGCAGGGAAAACATCTAACCAATCTTTCTTCAGAGTAATCACGACATTTATCCTTTTTATCAGTTTGCGTTTTCTGTTACTACATAATAGAGTTATGGTGCGATTTAGGGGATAAGGTTATGCTAACTTTGATGGTTTTTTTTTAGAAGGCAGACACACGTGCATAAAGGAGAAAATTAAATTATAATCTTACTGTTTTTACTCCACAAACGGTATTGTGTATGTATGAATACACATGCGTCTAAAAACTTTAATAGAAAGAAAACTGTCAAGTTACAAACACAAGTAACTATAAACATTGTTTTTATTGTTGTCTTACTATCTAGTATTCGAAAACCTCTTCATGAATTTGAAAATTAAGAGTTATAATGTGATATGTTATTTTTTAATAAAACAGGGCGAGTCAGTTTGACTTTCGCACCCCTATAACTTTGTTTCTAAGGAACCCCTATAAACCTTATATTTTCCTAAATCGTGGAATATTCTCTATCGAATGACGTTCAACTGTTTTTGCTACGATGAAATATGTCAGACTTGCTATAATCAACTTTTTTTTTTAATTAGAGGAGACCAGGGGTGAAAGTTTCCGGGTAGGTTATAACAGTACCTACCTATAGTTCCTTTAATTTTTGTTATATGTCGCCCTAAGCGCTTGTGAAATTTTCATTTACATCCTCCTTCCTACCTAATTGCTAGTTTTCATCTGTCATAGAGGTGAACTTTTTGCCAGCTAGAGTCACTATTTTCCGCCTAAAAGTTAACACGTTGTGTCACAGATCGAGTGACTTTTAGGCGATCTCTAAAAGAGGAACAAAAAAGTACCTAGATTATTATGTTCTAAATTTTGTTGGCTATTGTTGGATGCAATACAATTTGACGTTGGAATCGTGGTTAATTGTGGATTCCCTCCAATTTGTTTTGTGTACACTTGGGGTCAAAAGTAACAGTGTTACAACCAACCCCAATCAATGTTTTTCCTTGCAAATGTTTACTCTTAGATCATAATTGGTGGTTTTCTTCGTAGATGAGAACATACAAAACTTGTTGCATCTTTTTGTTTCACATTTTTATTTTTTTTTATTATGCTAATGCCTATTTTGGAATCAAATATTAATTTTGTTGATGAATTCTAATATATTTACCCACTACTTATGAGCTGTGTAAATTATTTTGCCTTTACAACTTACCCCGATCATTGTTACTTTTAGCCCCAAGGTTGAGGTTGGAAGTAACAGCTGTCTTATTACAGAAAAAAAAAGTTTCTTACATATGCTTTACGAAAAATATGGAATAAATGTCTTGCAAGGAAGAATAATGTCCAATATACCAGGAAATCAATTTGGATGTAAAAAACTTGTTATACTCTATGAGAAATTAAATAAAAACAAAAAACTTTCATCCCCGGTCTCCCCTACTAAGTACAATCTGCAAATTTTGCCTTTGGGAAGGCGACTCTATAATAAATTATTTTAAAAATTTCTAACTTACTATATCGCCATGCGTAAAGATTTAATGATCGCTGTCAATTTTTAGGCAATAAATCATTTTAAACTTTATTCACTTTAATACACTTTAAAAATCAATTTTTACCTATTAATCAACATAATTACTGGTATTATTTATGTGATTTAATTTCGATAATAAATTTATAACATCGATACAAACGATTAGACTGGAAATAATGAAAATACTGTTCAGTGTTTAAATATATACAACATAGATTTATGCTCCATCAGTTTCAGATTTAAAATTAATTTATTTTCAGGCACATTACACATGCATAGATATGAAACAATGCTCGCGGGTACAAATCATAATTAAATTTTTACGCAGGTGTAATGCAATAACAATCTTAATGGTTCCCTAACATGCAATTCTCAAGTGGGGCCAAATTTAACGTAGATTTATTAGTATCTGACTTTCGCAGAAGATTTAGCACACTGTTAAATCGTTTGTTTAGCGATGATGTAACGGATTCATGCGGTTAGACATGTGTGATTTTTACATCACCGTATGTGCATAAGCGATCCTCGAAGATAATTTGAAGGCTCCTATTTTAGACATAATTATTATCAAATTGAATTGCAAATTGATGTATTTGTAGTACGCGCAGTTACCGTGTACCATAATTCCGATGGAATTATCAGAGAAATGCCTCGTTAAATATAAATTTAAAGAATTGTTCTCACATAACTCTTGATGTAATTTTATACGGATAAAGTTTGTATTTGGTATGGTAATTATTGTGTGTAAAATATGTGATTATGGCAAAATGTTAGTTTAAACGCTGGTGATGGCGAAGTCATGAAGGAATTTTTTAATGTGGCGGTATTCAGAAAATCAAACATGATTTATAAATCGTTATTGTTAAACATTTATTTCTTGCAACGATTTCAACTACTATTTGTTTTACGTGTCTACGTTTAATTTTTAATAGTAATGACTTATTTTAAAACGAATTAATAACAAAAACGCTTAAATAGACCACTAAAATTTGCAATGGACTTGTTTAAATAGGCTGCTACAAACCGTATTAGATAAAAAAGTTGGTGTTAAAATAACAAAACAAATGAAGTTAGGTAAAACTCATTAAAAAATTTAATTCTACACAAAAAACAATGTCTAAAAATATTTTGCGTTTTATTTCAAATAAGCAAGTTAAAAGCCAAAATCGAAACGGTACTTTTTTCTTTTTACGAATAACACAAAAACTATTAATTTTTTTAAATATTTTTTTTCATAGAATAGTTGCTCTTGAATCATAGTTGATGAAGCCAAACCAACTAAGCTGGTTGGGAAATCTTTAACGCAAATAGGTAGTGTTGCCGCCGAGACGAGACAATTCTCGATCTCGTCTCGTCTCGTCTCGAATTTCGAGATCGAGACAGGCATTTTTCTGTCTCGAAAATTCGAGACGAGATTAACAATCGTCTCGAAAATTCGAGACGAGATCCTCGAGATTCTCGATCTCGACAGTATTTTTACATAAAGAAAAACTACGAAAAGTTTTAATATATATTTTATTTATAAATTTTTGGAAACCACTTACAAATTAAACTTTTTATTTATTTTAAATATTGTGTAATAAATTTACAAGATTGCCAAGCATTGAGACACAGCAATGCCCTTGCGGACTCTGTCAAGCCTGTTGCGGTGTTTCCGAATAATCAAGCCAGCTTTCGAAAACTGTGGTTTTGTTAAATAGGACATTTAAATGAAAAGAACCCATTTCGTCAGAATCGGAATCATCTGGTCCAGAATCGGCTGATAATTGATTTTGGTTTGGTGAATTATCTCTGAAGTAAAAGTTTTTATAGACTTCCTCAAATTGTTGTAATACTGTCGGCCCCAGGACGTTAGTGCAAATGTTACATTAAATACGTAATTGTGAATATATCTTTCAAAATAACCGATTCGTACGTGGAGTGCACTCCAGTGTTAAAAAATTCAAATAAAATTTGTTTACCCTTTTAAGTCCTTTTTTTGAGTGATCTTTGCTGCCCTTGAAAGAGTTAAAGAAATAAATGCATGCATCTAATAATATGCGTTCCCATTATTTGCTTACACAGGGGAAGCACCGAACTTGAAACAACAGCGTTCTTTCTGTATATCATCAGGGACACTTAGTTAAAGCATTGCAACGTATAAATTCGGTTTGCACGAACTTAAAATTCGAGACTCGAGATTCTCGAATTCGAGACCGAGATTGCACGTTCGAGAATTTTCGAGATCGAGATCGAGAATGAATAAATCTCGTCTCTTCTCGTCTCGTGGCAACACTACAAGTAGGTACGCAAAAATGGAATGGAAAATGGAAGACCTATAAAAAAAAATTGGAAAATGAAACAAGGCAAAGACTAGAACTAAAAAGGTTTATTTGTGTATCATTTTCGTTTTTTCCTTTAAAGAACAATGATAAACTTGAAATCTAGAAAGGTACAATAGAATAGATTTCAATAATCTAATGCCAGTGTACTTGCCAGAATGTGCCTTTGCTGATGATATGATGATTTGCGCCCATGGAAAAGGCTCTACAAGAAAACTCATTGGTGTGGGAAAAATAATTTAAAAAAAGGAACTTAAAGATTAACACGAATAAAACAAAGGTTATGGTGATAGGTTAAGAACAAAAGCAACTTAACAGAACTGAACCAGGAAAAAATAGAACAAATGGAAGAGTATAAATATCTGGGAATTTGGATAGAGATAAAAGGTAACTTAGAAAATTAGATAAAAGAAAGGATAAATAGTGCAGCAAAAGTATATCCTGGTATGAATAGATCGCTAATAAAAAAAAAAGAGAGATAAGCAAAAAACAGAAATGACTATTTACAACACAGTATTCATACTAGGGTTTTTCGGATCCGGGTACCCGGATTCGGATTCGCCGAATCCTACAGCAAATATTCGGATTCGATATTCGGTCTAAGATTCGACGAATCTCGGATTAGATCTCTATAATGCTACCACAACTTCAGAGAAAATACTTAATTTTGCAACAAATATTACGAAACGATTGTTTGACGGAGAAGACAAAAATGAAGAAACAGAGCATTCAACAGAGGGTGATTGCGGAATATTGCAGATGACGTTCAGTTGTTAACGATGGAAGAAGAGCTTAATCATATATTGGAAACGGTAAAATGCCTTATATTACCAAAGTCTCAAGATAAATTTGCCTACTTAAAAAAAATGCATTATTTTCAAATGCCAAAGTTAGAACGAACTATTTAGAAAAAGTATATCGAGCAATTATAACAATTAAACCAAGGTCAACCAATTCAGAGAAAACTTCTCTGAAGCTGAAGCAAAAGAATAACCTTGATTTTTATCTTAAGATTTTGCATTTTTTTAGGTTTTTTCGCTTATTTTTGAAAATAGACATACAAAATATTATATCATTGTAAAGAGAAAAAAATAATCTTTAAATCAGTCATCACCTACTACGATTGCCATTTAAAAAAAAGTTGTTTTGTCAAATATCTAGCACGGTAAAAAAAAAAAAAAAATCTGACTGTTGCCATCTTATAGCAAACCAAATCTACAAAACTTTTTTCTTTTGGCGTTTTTGTGTATTCGCAACAATAGCCGAGATATTTAAGTTTAAAAATTTTGATCGATTTCGGTTTTTTCGTTATATCACGCAAGCCATGGAATTTTTAAACAAAACAAGATCTGGTTTAAAATACACCCCTAAATAGCTAACTTTAGTCCCATTTGATCAACCTTGTATTTTCATTATTTACGGAGATAGTAATAGTGTCCCATGGAAAAGTGAAACACCCTGTATACTAATATACTTGTTATTTTACTTCATACTTTAACAATGAAATACAGTGCCATTTTAACTGATTGAAGGCCGTTTGAATTATTAATATAAACATGAATTAACTTAACACCGTGTTAGTAAAACCCATTGATGCGCTACTGACAAAACTGACAACCGCTGACAAATATTGTAAATCGCCTGTAATTTTAAAATTTGCGCGAACTTTAAACACCATACGTACAATAAATTTTATGGTACTACAATTCATTTAATTTTTGAACTGGATTCGGATCCGGATTCGGATTCGTAAAATAATCGTGGATTCGATTCGGATTCGTCGAATCCAAAAAGACCGAATCTTCCCAAACCCTAATTCATACCAACCCTGGTGTATGGAAGTAAGAGTTGGGTATTAAACCAGTCACAGAGAAGCAGATTACAAGCTATTCAGATGAAATACTTAGGAGCAGTAAAGGGCGTCACACGTAGAGACAGAATAAGAAATGAACAGATCAGAGAATAATTAGATATAGAATCAGTATATAGTGTAACCGAGAGAAACCAGCTGAAATGGTTTGGACAAATCAACCGAATGCAGCAAAAAAACAAGTAAAACAGATACGGTAGGCAAAAGTACAGAATAAAAGAGAAAAATGGAGATCGAAGAAAACATGGAATGATGAAGTGGCATTGATTTTAAAGACACGAAACAAGAACTGGACAGAGGCAACAAGAATGGTGAAGAAGAAAAAGGAATGGACGAAATTTCTACACCTAAGTTGACCAGTATCATTACAAATACCTTACATACACCTTAAGGTAGAAAGGTAACAGATTATATGTATTAAAATAAGCAACTTTTAAAATTATATAAGTTGCTTAAAATATTTGTTTTGTGGTCTTCCTTATATTCCCTAACATATACGATGAAAGAGCCTCCAAAATTCGCGAGATCTTCAATTAATCCAGCACCTATGGTCACCTTTATTGTATCTTATAGCTAAGGTATACCAATCTGACACACCTAGAAGCTAGAAGGTTTAGATTAGATGTAAAATCATTTAAAAAAGTACTGAAGCACATTGCATATTACACAATTAACCGTTCAAAACTGTTTTTATCTTAAAATTGCTCGTTATTTCCGTTTTATCGCAACTCGCAGTTTGAGAAACCGTGTTGTAAGGTACATTGCCATTTATCTATACTTTTAAACCGAAGCAATCTATAAAAATCATCCTTTCATTAACTACAGTGTAAGTATATCAATAATTGCGGTAGATATTATATTACACTATCAAAGTAAATTGTAGGATTTTCTTTAAGCAGTTATTTTACACGAAAGAACCTCTAGCCTTTGAACTCCACAATCTTTCAATTGTATCTAGAATCCAGGAATAATATCGTGTACAGAGATTTATAAACACACTGTGAGAAGTAAATTTACTATGTTGCAACTATGCTGTGACTTTTGAAATATTATTCTAGGTATGTAAATTACAAATACTCTGCCCGATACAATCGTGATATATTATACGATATTTAATTTTATTTTTCATTGCGGTATTCCGAGCGCCATGCGAGAACCGTTTATGGAAAATAAAACTGTAAATAATTATTTTATATAACTGTGTCGTGTAGGGGATTACTTGGATACTTGCTGCGCCGTACGAAGAGCGAGAATTAATACAAGTTTTTTTATTGCGTTTGACAGAACCGTTATATAAATAAGACAAAGAAATTAATTTGGTTTTTTATGCGGTTAATGTATAATGTCGGTAAATTTATTGAATACAATTTCACGTATTCTAATTTATATGTATATCGTGTCGTGCTGTACAGGCAAATGCACGATGCTATTATTAAAGATAATTATTATAAAACCTGGGGCGTTCGTTTTGATCTTCGAGTCACATTAGAGAACGTTGCTGTAAAATGCGAAGATATATTCTAATATTATGCAACATGATTAAACTTTTTTTGTTGTATAAGTAAACACTTATTGTATTCTCTTGAAGAAAATTCTGTTTAAACAGTTGAATAATTGTCTTAGGTGTAATAACATACACGTTTTACGATGGACTTTTTTAATCAAGACCCTTTCTGATCAATTTTGCTGCCTATAATATCGATTACTGCTTAATCGGTGCATAGGTATTTGTGATTGACATATTATATAGATGCAAATTTGTTACAGCAATCACCGGAAATGATAGAATGTTTTTGAAAACGGAGTTTGTCTCAAAAAACTGCACATTTTTAGTAATTTAACCGCTTGTCTATCTTGAATATCAAGCGAAATACTCATGTAATTCCATCGAACTTGGACCACCCTGGTCTGGTCATCTTCTTCGTAATCGGTTCTTCTTGTATCTTTCAGTGTCGAGGTATGCTTTTCTATTTCTGTGTTATGTTTCTCCAGTCCTGCCTATTGTTAGCTAATTAGCCGCGTACTCACTTTGCGAGGCAGCCTCGCGAGCCGTGGCTGGAATGTGGGTGCGAGGTTGGCGCGCGAGCCGAGTCAGCCCAAGATACAAAATACATCGAGCCAAAATTAGTACGGTCCAGGGTTGTTCCTGCTATTACAATTGTAATAGATCTATTACAATAAGCATGGAACTATTACGTTATTACAAAAGCAGCAAATCTATTACATTTACAGTTTTCGATTTTTCAACCATGTCCGTCTCCTAAAGAGCAATTTTACGTATAAGAAAATATGAAATTTGCATTTTAGCGCTCTTTTCGTCACAGTAAAACAATATTTGAATGTACCTAGAGTTAGTTTATGACTTTATCAGTAGGTGGCGCTTTTAATTATTAGTACTTTTTTGCAGTAATCGTCATAACTTTTATTCAAACGGCTAGTAAATGCAATAATTCTATGCGTACTCTGACGGCGACAGACCTGGAACGTACTATTCATGCATATCATGTAGATTGTGCCATTTGTATAGTGAAAAAAAAAATCTATTACATTTTGAAGGAATCCATTACAGTTTTCTTCCCTAATCTATTACAATCGAAAAATTGAAAACAACAACCCTGGTACGGTCGAGGCAATGGCAGAAAACGTTCGTACGGCAGCAGCAAGTTTTATTTTTATTTATCATTTATTAGAGAAAAAACCACGAAAACGGAAACCTTGGTGGATTAAAGAATTATGTATATCGCAAACGGTTTGAAAGTGGAAATTCTTTAATTAGAGACATATCTTTTAATAATGAACCCTTAATTGTCACACCAAAATAGGAATATTTGCAGAAACGAGTAAAAAAGTAATACTTTATAGACATCATAAATAATATTAAGTGAGTGTCATTTGAAATCAAATAAAATATGTGCAATATTATTTAAGTTATCGTATTATAAAAAGTTGACAATTTCATTCGTAAAAAATGCAACGTTAACACGAGTGCTCGATGTAACCGTTTTTAGCACGTCCTGACTAGTCGAGGCATGTATGTCGAGGCGCCTTTGAGCATAACAGAAAAACCGACAATCGGTGGCTCGGGTCGAGCCTGCCTCGCGCGAGGCGGTGAGCGCGCTCCGCTTACCGCGAGGCACGTCCACACGCTGCGAGGCTTGGCTCACGAGGCTGCCTCGCGAGGCAGCCTCGCAAAGTGAGTACGCGGCTATTGTCGCACATCTCTCCAGCCGACTCCTTTTTTTCCCCAGTCTCTGCCACACTTCTTTTTCCCATTTTATTCTTCTTTTTCTTCCCTCCATCTTCATTTTCCATCCTGTTTTCGCGTATCTACTTTCTGGCATCCTCAAATTTTTAAAAAGTTCCAAAAGTTGCAAATTGTTTCAGAAAAGAATCGATTGTTTTGGGATGGTCTTTATATTTTCTGAAAATGTTATAGACACTCTAAGCAATGCATTACCACCTTTGTACCTCAAACGACCGAAGAGGGGGTCAATCTCCATACGGCAGTGTGCAGCGCGAGCGGAACACACATGTGACCAATGTGAACGTTGAAACAGTAATAATGATCTAATCGTTTAATTTCCATCAATATGTGAAATGACATACGTGTTTCTGGTGTGTAATGAGTGAAAAATTACACATAATAACACAATGAAACCCCCTCATTTACCTAACGTATGTATTATGACAATGAAAATATAGTGTTCGATGCACGGGTGAACAATGTGATTGATCAATTAAAATGAAGAAATAGACTGTACGGAGAGAAAAAAATCTATAATATTGAACGCAGTTTCTTACATGTACGAATAAGGATATTTTCAACATCCACACAATTTAATATAGTAATATCAGATTTAGCGAAAACGTGTTGCATAAAATTCTTACAATTTTTACGCCAGTAATTATTACACAACTGTATTATATGAAAAATTGTGATGAGAATTAAGTGGGGTAAAATGAAATACGTCAGGAGAGCTGTATATTTATTTTAGGAAAGTGACACTCTAAAAACAGGTCAGCTGAGAACAAAAAAAAAAGTTTTTGAGCAATATTGCAACACGTTGAAAATTTCTAACAATTTTAGGGTTAAATTAGTATAAATTTATACTCATAAGCTCGTTATCCGTAGACAATAAATAAATGTAAAGATCAAAAACGAACTACTAAGCCTTTCAAATCCATTTGAATATAAAATGACGTGTCCTTTATTAAAATTTTACTCACTTATTATTTTTGATCAGTCATAATTAAAAAATTGGAAGGTATTTATGACGTACAGAAATATACTGATAGGTACATACTTCAATAATATTTTACCAAAAAAATTTCGATATCATTAGATTGAAATTTTGCCACTAAATCAATTAAGAATCTTTTAAAAATTCAACTATTTACAAAAAAAAAACTTCTTGCAATTTGATATGGTGTACCACAAAGAGCTCTAACTTTTTATTTGTATTTAAAATTAAAAATAAATCAGATCCCTTAATGTTTTACGAGGTAAATACTTACTTTTTACTTATACCTATGTAACTTATATTTGAAGCTGCAGAAGAAGAGAATAAAAACTCGAAATATTTAGCTAATCTAAAGAGTATTCTTTATAGACCTCTTGACCATTAACCCGTCATTCTGTTATGTTAGAAGTAATATCCCAAAAATGAAAAGTGATTAAAAAAATCTACAAATAAATTTTATTTTTCTACTCATGTATATGAAAGTTGTCCTTTTCTCACTGCCTACCCTACATGAAAGTTTTACGTTCGTCTCTAGTGGCGAAAATAATGTCAATAATAATGTCAAAATCAAATTATAAAATTTACGAATTTTTTAGCTTAAACTCATAATAAACTAAAATTGCGTTAATATTCTTATCAAATAATTTAATTTTTGTGCGATCGTACTAGAAACAGCTGTTTGACGGACGCGTTAGCAGCCATAAAGTACTGCATTACCGGCGTTATCCTTAGCAACGGCCTAAAAAGTAACTTTTCGGGCCGTTACCCTTAGCAACGGCCTGAAAAGTAACTTTTTCGGCAGCTACAGCGTAAATTTGCATTAAAGCTAACAGCATACGCCGTCATCTCTCAGTGACAGAATGTCACGTAGTTTCTAACCTATATTTTTGAAAAATACTAAAAATTTAAATTGTTTTTAATTCTACCGCACAAAAAATGTAATATGCACCTCGGCCAAAACGTACTTTTTGGGCCTTGCCTGTTTGCTGGCCTCGACTACGTCTCGGAGCAAACCAGACGCGGCCGAAAAAGTGTAACTTTTTGGCCTTGATACATAAATAACTATTTAATGCAGCATTTTATATATAAAAGCCTAAGAATGGTACAAAAATTAATATTAAATGTATTTCGTTTGCAGGTTACATTTTTATTTATGTCAATGTCAGTGTGGTGGTGTTGCTATGGAAATGAACTGATTAATTAATACTTCATACATAATAATTGTCATTTGGTTCGTTTACATTAACGTTCCTTCTATAATATAATTTTAATTTCGTTAAAAAAATAGCATTTACGACTCGAGATGCAACCAGTTTTTTTCGTTCGTGAGATTTGCTCACTCGCCGCATCGCCGCTCGTGAATGAATCTAACCTCACGAAAAAACTGGACTTTCATCTCTTGTTGTAAAATATGCTATTAATGATTAAGACAAAAAGTTAGAAGAGAAAAAATAAATTCGACATTTTCATATTTTTTGCTATATAACATCGGAAATGGCCAGTTGCACGTATAACTCTGTAAAACATTTAGTTTTGATGTTCTTGGTGCTTTAAACAGAGCCTTGATCAGATTCTAGCGACAACATAATTATCGGGACCCTCCCTTTAAGTTACGGAGATTTCTAGAGAACCGGAAATAATGTAAAAGTGCGCATACGCTCAGATTATCCGGTTTTATGCACGTATTGTGTGTCTAAAATGTATTTTGTTTCAGTTAAGAACTAAAAAAAAGGGTCAGCCTGATTTACCACCGGTATAGCGAAAGTGTTGTATTTTATAGTATGCACAATATTCATTTCAACTAAAAATGAACTAGATCTCGAAATAATCCTACTAAAAACGTATAAAACTGCTGAATATTTTGCGGGGGTAGTTCGAATTATTAAATACGTACAATTGACCTACGTAAATCTCACCAATTTTATAAATACACTTCGTTTAAGTGCCCTTCAAGACATCCACAGACAAATACGCGTCTTTAAATGAGAATTATCGCGACTCATCTGTAAAAAACATTCGTTCCAATCATTCACCTGTCAATTACACCGTTCACGATAAAACTTGAGCGTTACTCTCGTATTTTTATGTAAAAAGTGATGACTAGATGCAAATAGGTGTAAAAGTACTATACGTTCTTAGCAACGTGACGGCCTCTTTTGTTTTTTACGTCGGGCTCTTGCGTCCTTTATTAATTACCTTCGGATATTTCTAACTAATTTTATTATACATTTAATATTGTTATATTAAACGTCTTCATATCTCGTTTAGGCGAAGGTTAATCACGATAATGCACAAACTAGCGCGGGTGTATTTTGACAAACGTTCTAACAAGTTTTTTTTTAATGTTGCACGCTCTTTTATTACGTCATCCAGCAATAACATTTCACTTGTAACATTTGGGGGTTATTTAATACAAATATTTGACTTGAAAAAAAGTGCTGTTGTTCTGCGTGCGTCTTGAAAGGTCATAAATAAACTTGAGGTGGGATTTACAAACGCATTTTCATCTTCTTCTTTCTTCAAGTACAGGCTTATCACCTGTTCGACTCGGATCAGGCCTGTCATATCACGAGTATATAAATACACAGAAAAGGGTCCAAAACTGAACAACACAAATGCCACAATACAGGGTGTCCCAAATAAAATTTACAGCATGGTAATCTCGCTTATTATAAGAGATAAAGGTTTGTTTAAATGAGATGAATTATTCTTTAGTAAGAGAGGAGCCACAATCAATTTTTAAAAGTACAAAATTTCTGGTACTTCAGATATGTTGTCGCTAGAATCTGATCAAGGCTGTGTTTATTGCATCAAGTACATCAAAACTAAATGTTTTCCAGAGTTATACGTGCAACTTGCCATTTCCTTCGGAAAAATTGGGGAAAAACTCAAAAGTTGAATAATAAAGGTAATTTTTGCGATCACGTTGGCCATGGAACCATAAGACATAAAATCGAAATTCTTCTATTTACCAAAGAGCCAAAGAACTGTAACGGGTCCAAAAATTTATCGCTGGATACAGATCTCCATCATTAGTCAACCAAAAGATAATGAGTATAAAATGAAGATGAAACTTTCAATTGGATTATCACAGCATGGTTCTACATTCTGTCATTTTTTAGGAATACATTGACCAATGTAAAAACCATGCGATTAATTTGAAGAAAAAAAAAAGATTTAGCACAGACTATAAAATTTGTTTGATACTTTGTAGCGTACAATCGTACATTTAAATTAAAAAGAATGTCTCCAATCGTTTCAAGGTTTAATTTAACTAAACAGATTAAGTTAAATTTTCGAACAATGAAAATCCTACAGAAAAAGAAACATTTACTGCAAAAACTTTCTAGCATACCTATACTTTTAAAAATTCCGACATTATCAACCTAATTAAAATATCTGTCAGGAGTTTTTCTTGCCAATTTTTCATCTGTTAATTTTTTTTAAACGCAGGAAACTATTAATTGGCATGACAACGCGATACCCGGTAATCCTCTGCACAATTCATATAATTTAAATAAAATATGAGATTTGTCTTAACACCATACAATGGATTAATAAATAATGTCAGAACTACTGTACGGTTATGTTGGAAGTTGGCATATATTGCGAAACTCTGTGAAGCAAATATAAGCTGCACTGCACTTTAAATTTATGCATTTAATTAACCAGCACTTTATTTTATAGTGAATAATGCACTTGCTTACTAATTCAACAATTAATCAAGATTATTACATTAATAATTTTTATTAATTGTCCAATAATTATATAACTATCCGCGTATGCAGTGAAAATCCGTTTGGTAAATAATTAATACGTATACCTTAGCACAAATAACAACTACATAGGGGAAAGTACCCATGAATGGGACAATTTTCTTAATTGTTGACAAATTTTTCAATAATAGCTCAGATGAATATGCTGTGTTACCCCAGTAATGTTTTAATGTAACAAAAGTGTTTTGAAACAAGTAAACGTGATTTGTAACGTTAACAAATTTTTATAAATAGAAATATATTTTGAGTGCGATGTCCCAATATGGGAACACTTGTTCCTAGAGTGGGACATGAGAAATCAATGAATGGGACGCCACATATAATTTTTATTTATTAATCAGTAAACAACTTGAAATGTTATAAACATAAATGCAAGATGAGATAATATAAAATATATAAGATAACATAAAAGACGGTGTTTTTAATAACTTTACAACATTATAAATAATATTAAAGAATTTTTCCAATGTCTTTTTCTAAATATAAAAAAATTTATTAGCCATTTTCTACCTGCTTTTTTATTTTCTTCCCACTTTTTCGGAAGATTAATTTTTAAAGCTACATGCTACAGCAAACTGATATGCTAGTTCTCTGGCTTGCAGTGTAGTTAATCCGTGACACATTTTTGAAGCAGACTGAAAATATTCGGATAATGCTGTTTCCTCATTTTTTGAAAATATTCTGCGATTTCCAATATTTGGATCGTGTTTAAAAGTGTGGGTTCTCGTTTTGCTTTATTAACAGCTCTATGTAAAGAAGATTTAGAAATACCTGTGCATTTTGCAACTTCCCGAATAGAAACCTTATTTTTAATTATTTCACGTACCGCCGATTCCATTGCTTTGAAGAAACGCGGATCCTTTTCTGTTTTTCCATTTTATCCTTTAAAGTTTAAATTAAGCAAAAAATATCTAAATATTTATAACAAAAACTGTTTTAGAGTAAGAATATATAAATTCTTTAAATAAAAAAAAGTTATCCTTGTTTGCGACGTGTCCCAATTAAGGATCAGTAATATGTCCCATTCAGAGGATAGGGACAATTTGTCAAACATAACTTTACTGACACCTTAACCTAAAAGCTAATTGACTTGAAGTTTTGTTATTTAATAGGTATAATATGCATGTACTTAAATAAGTTGTTGGAGTTACCGAATTTCATTAAACTTTTTCAAGATATCATTGAGTTCACAAACAACAATATTTACTTTTTAGTTACACAATTTTAATTCTGATATTACACGATTGTATATCAACATGAGAACTTCGAAATGGGGTAGTACATTAGGTACGCGATCTACCATCTATTGGTGAGTGCACGTACATAAAGATTTGTGTTTAACTATAGTGTATTAAGAATGTCCCATCCAAGGACTGTCCCATTCATGGGTACTTTCCCCTACTTGCAAAGGTAAATTATTAGTAAATGGATCTTCTGTCAAATTGCTTCTGTGAAAGTGTATTCAGGACGTTTCAATTAATATACCTATATATAATCTATTTCCTTTTCACACATAGGGTGTAAGGGTGGAGTTTTTCCATAAATTTAAAATCATTTCTTTATAAAAATTTTCCATTCCTTTCTATTCTTTGCTAGATTCTTTGCTTCTGTCCAGGTTTTCCCTTTTTCTTTAGGATTTTTCCAATTACATTCTCCCACGTTTCCTTTGGTCTACCTATTTTTCTTTTTCCTGGCATTTTACTTTCCCATATTCTTTTAACTAGTATTGAGCTGTCCAATCTTTGTAAGTGTCCCCACCACCCAAGCTGTCTTTGTTCTATGTATATTTTTTTATGGATTCTATTTTTAATTCTTTCCTTATTTGAACATTTTTAATTCTATCTTATTTTGTTAATCCTATCACCCTTCTTAAGTATTTTATCTCGACTGCTCTAATTTTACTATGCCCTTTTTTTGATAACACCCATGTTTCGCAGTCATATGTGAGAATTGGTCTGTATAGATTGATTTATATACTTTCATTTTTGTGTGCATGATATACTTTATAAGCCTTTTGTATTCTATTATTCAATTCGACATCTTGTTTTCCTGTTTCGTCTAACATAATGCCCAAGTATTAAAAGCTGCTAGCTTGTTGTATTAGTTTTCCATCCACTCTAATTTGTATAACATCTTTTTCGTTTGATACTAACATGATTTTTGTTTTATTTTTGTTCATTTTCATTCCATTATCCGTTAATACTTGGTTCTAGATATTTAAGTTTTCTTTTAGGTTCCTTTGACTTCCTGCTACGATAGCTATATCTGCGAAGACCCAATTAGGCCTCTATATGAAAAAATCACTTCACAAACGTCAACCAAATGTTAAAATTTTGTATTTAAATTCATTTTGTTGTTGTAAAGTAATTAAATGAGAACGTGTGCACCAAAATAAAAAGCTTTAAGCAAGAAGATTCAGAATCATGTCAATAATTCTTTACAGAATCCCTAAGGCGTTCCAGGATATTAATATATAATAAACGTGGGAGGCTGGGATATGAAAAATGTGTTTAGAAGTCTCTCAAATCACAATCCTCATTGCGAATACCTTTGTATTATAATACAGATTCTTCAACCAAAAACTTAACCGATATTAAACATAGATTTGAAACTTTTAAGCATATTTATTAAAAATGGAATCAGTTTCACCAAAGTGGTATTTTTTAACGATAATGTTTATTAATTTACAGTATGACTTTTATAGTAGGGGAGACCGGGGATGAAAGTAACATTTTTTTGTTTTTATTTGATTTCTCATAGAGTATTACAAATTTTTTACATCCAAATTGGTTTAATGATAGATTGGACATTTGTCTTGCTTCCAAGATATTTATTTCGTGTGTTTTGTAAGGCAAATGTTAAAAAAAAGAATTTTTCTCTAGTAAGACAGTTGTTACTTCCAACCTCAACGTTGGGGTTAAAAGTAACAATGATTGGGGTAAGTTGTAACGGCAAAATAATTTACACAGCTCATAAGTAGTGAGTAAATATATTAGTACCTATTCATCAACAAAATTAATATTTTATTCAAAAATACACCTTAGCAAAATCAAAAAATAAAAAACATATCTTTGGTACAATACAAAATGATAAGTGAACAGTATGGCATACCAGGTAAGGGTGGTCCCAAATTATTAAATTTACACTGGATCATAATAATTGTTTGTTTTATTGAAAAAAAAATCTAACCGCCCTTTAAACTGGCCGTCATTCATTAAGTCAGTAAAAGAGGGTCAGGTTAAGTTGGGTTGGTTAAAGCTTTATTTTTAAATAAGTTATAAAAATTAAGGTAATAGAATAAAAACGGCTGGTAGGAAAACCAAAAGTACTAGACCTTACCAATTTATATAGATTTTATAATTTAAAATGCTTTATTTAAGGAATTATTTAGCTTTATATACATTTTCATCATTAAACATATTATATACCGAGTTTTATAATTTAATAATTTGGGACTGCAGTTACCAGGTTTGCCAAGGTTATAAGTAGATATTTAAAAATGTGAATCAAAAAGATACAACAAATTGGAAAATTATTCTGACAACTCCTGTATGTTCTCATCTACGAAGAAAGCCACCAATTATGTGCTAAGAGACATTTGCAAGTAAAAACATTATTTGGGGTTGGTTGTAACACTTTGTTACTTTTGACCCCAAGTGTACACAAAACAAGTTGCAAGGAATCCATAATTAACCACGATACTAACGTCAAATTGTATTGCATCCACCAATAGCCAACTAAATTTAGAACAAAATAATGTAGGTACTTTTTTGTTCCTATTTTAGAGATCGCCTAAAAGTCACTCGAAGGATGAGACAATGCAGTAACTTTTAGGCGGAAAATAGTGACTCTGGCTGGCAAAAAGTTAACCTCTATGACAGATGAAAACTAGCAATGTAGGTAGGGAGCTGGATGTAACTTAACATTGCAAAAGCGTTTAGGGCGATATAAAACAAAAATTAAAGAAACTATAGGCACTGTTACAACCTATCCGTGTTACTTTTATCCCCGGTCTCCCCTACAAAAGCGAAATCTGAACATAATAATCAGTTATCTGTTAAAGTATAAAGAAAGACATTCTAATGTCGCTTTATTAAGACTTAATCTTAAAAACCAACACTTGCAAATATATTGTAAGCAAAATGAACTGATTAATTACCCTATTACTGTTTTATAAATCGTTTATAAGAATTAACTTGCACTCTCGTTAATTGGATATTAATAAGTTATTAATTAACAACGTCTAAATTGAAAGAGATAGATTTAATAAGTTAACTAGGTGACTTTTACCAACGTAACAATTATAATTTAATTATAATTCTCACATTAAAACAATAACAGTGTAACATAAAATGTTACTTCAAGATCTAAAAGACAGTGTACGAAGATATTATACCGATCGAAAGAAAGCCATTTATTAATGCCATTATAACCTTACAACTCACAATTATAAACAGACATCAGGGATTTGTTTGTTTCAATGAATAAAATTATAACGAATAATTCAATCCTTTAAAATAGTGTCCTCTTTCCATTACTATTTGTTTCAATGAATAAAATTATAACGAATAATTCAATCCTTTAAAATATTGTCCTCATCTTTCCATTACTATTTGTTCATCCGTATTTGTGTTAAACGCTTTTGCTGGATGCATTCATTATCACGTCCATTGTAAAAGCACAAAAGCATGGACAACTTCGTGCATATTCATTTCGCTATACTAGAGGTCTTTCAAGATAAACTGAACCGCGAAATTCGCAGAGAGGGGATGGCGGTTAAAAAGCAGATCATTGTAAAAATGCTATATTATTGTAGGTTATAACCCCATTGTTGAAATAGACTATGTTTTCGCAATAATTAACGCTTTAGACGAGTTTTGATTTCTGCGTCACAGTTCAGTTTATCCTGAAAGACCTCTACCAAAACTGATTAAAAATGAAGTTAGCCTTGGTAAAAGCTCTCAAAGTTTGACAGGCAAATCAGTGCTATGCAGTGGCGGCTCGTGCATAAGCACTGCGGCACTGCAGCACCCCCAGCAAAAAAATGAAAAACCCAAATTTATTATTGTTTAAAAGAAAATATTAAAAACAATATTTACAAGCATGATATAAATGCAATTATACATGTTAAAGATATAAATTGCGTTTGGAGATCGTGAAAAGAGTGATTAAACGCTTTATAGCTACATTGCGAACAGTGGAACTGCCAGCCAGAGCAGTTCCGCTTTTATAATATTCGGTTAGTCTCGGGCTAGACACAGGGCTAGATCCGGCGATATTCGTTGTCTGCAAGTAAATGCAACACCGGCACTGCCAAATTCGCAGTTCCGATACAGTTGACCATATGCAAAGTGGATGATGCTTTAGCTTTAGCGCGTACGCCAGAACAGGACAGTGGCTTTATTAGTTTGCGCTACGGAAGTAAGATAAGAAATTTTTCATAATTATGTTGTTATACCAGAAAAGAATTCCATAATTTTAGAGGATTGCTGGAACTATTAAATGCATTAAACGAAGAAAACTTAGCAAGTGTTTTTAGTGAAATGATTAAACTTATCAAAATTTTAGTAACAATTCCAATGACTACTTCAGAAGCAGAAAGGTGTTTTTCCACTTTAAAAAGAGTAAAATCGTACTTAAGAAATACTATGAGTTAAGAACGGTTGACAGCACTATGTATGGTATCAATTGAAAAAACGATGGTTTCACAAATTCAAAATTTAAATGAAATGGTTATTGAGAAATTTTGCCAAGGCAAAAATAGAAGAATGGAGTTTATTTTTAAATAATAGATTTTTGTAAATACGATTTTTTTTTCACGAATATAATTTTTGTAATAATATTTTTTGTATATCCCTTTATTATGAATAACAAATTTATTTAACATATACCTTTTTTTATGAACTTTTTAATAACCTGGCTATATATTAAACAGCACCCCTACTTAAAATTTTCACCGGCCGCCACTGGTGCTATGCAAAATAGAATTATCATGCTCACCAATCTCAAACATTAAATAAAACTTGGTCCAGCTTGGTAAGTTACTTCGTCATAATAAGAAAGAACAAATTTAAGCTTTAAGAAAATATTTTTAAAATCACAAATTGATGTCAAATGTCGGAACACCAACGGTTTAAAAATTAAAATCGCTCACTAGCAACGGTTAGTAACTAACGCCAGTTGTCAGCCTGGCAGTGGCAATGACATCTCTTACAAAATGTTCACGATTCCTTAAACTGTTCAATCAGAAACAAATAAATGTACATAACGCAATAAGGAACCATTGGAACAAGGATTACAAGCCAGGACCTTACATAGAAAAAAACCATGCACAACTGGCAAGGAAGTATAATCTGATGCCTCATGAATATGAAACGTATCCTGACGATGGCAACGGTCTGGGAGATTACCCGAACTTACCTATAGAATCGGCAGAATCTAGAGATCCGTTTTACCCATGGGATAATCCAGAATTAAAAAGGAATTTTGATGAACCTATGCACGCAGATTTCGATATGTACGCAGAACATCGTTACGATATATCTTATCGACATAGAATGCCAATATGGAAACAGTTTTTGCAAACTGCAAGTGTCATGAGTGGACTTTTTGTGGTTTATTATTTTCTGCAAAACGTAAAAATGTTTCCAGCACTTCTTCCTAAGCAGTATCCTTTACGAGACGAATGCCATTACACGTTTGAACCTGAATAATGTTGATTTACTTTTCTGATATTTGTGAATATGAAAATTCAACAAGTTTAGTGGCCAGTTTAACAATTACCAAAAGTATTTAAAGAGTGCATAAAACTTACTACTAAAGTTCATGATTTTGTGCATAATATTAATTTATGCTAAATTAAAATAAATTGTTATTTCTTAAAATTAGTTTCATTGCCCATAAAGGCTAAATCTCTAATGGTATATTAAAAATAAAAACGTGAACAATGCTGATAAATTAATATTTTTGACAGGGCCGGCCCTAGGTAGCGCGGTGTCACACGCAAGGACAAACTGCGGGCCTCCCTAAAAAATCAGAAAAACCAAGCTTTATTTGTATGATATTTTTATTCATTTACTGTATTTTGTAAATTGTGAACAAACAACAAATTTGACAAATTGCTTGTAAAACAAAAAAGTTAAACCAACTTAATTTTATACAGGGTGAGTCACGACGGACGCGTCGGAGTTTTATGGCGAAACGGTTTATATTTTCCAATTTCTGTCGCTGTAAGATTATGTAAGTCAATAAGGGCTACATTTTAAAAATATTTTCAAACATACAGGGTGCTCCAAAAAAGAGTGCCATATCAAAGTTATACTTTTTCTTATGGAACACCCTGTATATTTTTACATTTTTGGATTCCTCTTTAAATTTAATTCAAAAAATGTAAAAGGTTATATGGGTCTAAAGTCAACCGTTCTCGTGAAAATTGTATTTTCATGAAAATACAGTATTTTCAAAAATTTTCAACATTTGAAAACTTTGACAAGTCTGAAGAAATTCGCTTGGAGATAAGATTGACAATAGATTATGTAACACTTTGCACCACCTACATTTTTAAAATATTATACAGGGCGTTTTTTACGCTTGGTCAAACTTGTGAAACTTTAAACATCTATAACTCATTTTTTTTAAATACAACACCCTATATTTTTTTACACCGTCTTATAGAAAATTTAATTCTCTTTCGAAAACATTAATACTGTTTTATACCTTAAATTGATATTTTCCGAGATATCGCGATTTTATTGTTAATTATTAGGGCAAAGTAATATTTTCAAGTAGGCTATGAAGGTAGGCAGCGGTAATTTGAAACAATTGAAAGAAAAAACAAGACACTTATAATTTTATCGTTTGACTACACACTTTTGACAAATTTTTATAGGAAAGTTGTAGTTTTACCATACTTACATACTGACTCACCCTGTATATACAAAAAAAAAACTCGAATAAAATTAATCTTTCTAGCTAGCTTTGGCTACCCCAAAATCTTTTAAAAATTGTAGAATTCAATTTCCCTCATGACTTCACTTTTGATTAGCATAAATAATGGTTTTTCATCGAAAA
The DNA here is from genome assembly GCA_947652605.1 of Elmis aenea. Lineage (NCBI taxonomy): Eukaryota > Metazoa > Arthropoda > Insecta > Coleoptera > Elmidae > Elmis > Elmis aenea. The sequence continues at coordinate 50,858,779 of OX393580.1, read as the reverse complement.
ATAACACAACACAATTGAAAAAGTCATCTATCAATTACTGCAGCGATTGTGTTTTGTTTAGTCAAATACAACGATGTTGTAAAAAAAAAATAATCTTTTAACTCATTTTTCTCAAACCTTTTTTAAGGTAGCACTAAGAAAAAACAATACGGTTGAAAGAAGAAAAAATTCTCCATCAATTAAGGTAAGACAATAGGTTGCCATTTAAAAAATATGACGATAGTCTGTCAGTTGCACACGGTTGGCCGAAGAAAAAAATTGAAGAATGTCATAATGTAGCTAACAATTTGCCATACACTTTGTAAATCAAACATTTTTTCATAAATCTTGTAGTTACGCTGTTACAGCAGCGTTTAATTACTTTTGCCTTCCCTGATAAAAAGCCCAAAAGAATAAAAAAGTAATCAAGTTGTTTATTTTAACAGAAGACCAGCGCTTTTTGCGAGTTGCCGTTTTGCGTCAAATTTGGTGATTTTCGATTATATTTGATAAATAATGTATATAAATGGCAAAGTTTATTTGATTAGTATTTTAACATTAAACTATTACTTTTTTAAGTGGTATGATACACAACTGTTTTGAATTCCTATACGATTAATGAGTATTTATATATTTTAAATCCAATAATTTACTGGGTGTAACCAAAATCAGGTTCACCCCAAAAATATACATAAGGAGCTAATGCTCGCAGACGTCATGGTCTAAGTCGCGGAAACAGAAAAAAATCTACAACCTAATATAGAAACTCTAAACCAGGATTTGGAAAAAATTCAGACGAAAATAAATACAGAAAAAAACTAAAACTATGATCTTTACAAAAGAGAACAAAGGGCATAACATCACTTTAAATGGGTTTAGGTTGGAACAGGTAGAAAGCTTTAAATATTTAGGAGTGATCATAGAGAAAAATTGAGGAGTACAAGGAAATAAGCGAAAGGACAGAAATTGTGGGAAGAATATTTAACAGTTTAAGAACAAATTTTTTTGGAAATAGAGAAGTCCCAAAACGAACAAAAGTGGGAGTGGTCAAAAAGGTAGTAACTCCAGCACTTTTATACGGAAGTGAAACGTGGACACTCACAAACAAAAATAGTAGCCGAGTGAATGCAGCAGAAATGAGATTTCTAAGAAAAATCCAAGGAAAAACAAAAAAAGATAGAATCAGATACGAAACATATAGAGGACAATTAAAGAAAAAATCTGTTGAAACTAAAATAGAAGAAAGACAGCTGGGACGGTTGGGTAACATTTATAGGATGAAAAAAGAAAGGTTAACCAAAAAAGACCATGAAGCAAAATAATCGGGAAAAAACAAAAGAGGTAGACCGAGAAAAATCTGGCAAGACAAAGTTAAAAAAGCAGCAGCGGATGGAAACATCAAATGAAAGACAGAAAAAATCTAAAACAAGACAGAGAAACATGAAAACAAAAGTCAGCACAACACAACTTAACGGTTCTACACCTAACAGTAGAAGGACTCATGACTAAATAATAATAGACTATCTCTAAGCAAAATTTAATCAAGTTATAAAATGTTAAGACATGTAAGAAAAAATTATTTTTAAATATCTACGCAACCAGCTACCCGATTTACCTGACTGTTAAAAAATGGCAATACCTTTCGTTTAATTTTGAATTATATAAATTTCCCGTAATACACATCAAGTGCTTGTCGATACCTCAGTATTATGCAATATTCTGCGCATTTGATTGCGTATTTTTATTTTTAAATCAGTTCAAAACGAGGCAAAGGAAGTAAAATGGAACAAGCTTTAATGTCGTGTTCAGTAAGATATTGTTTAATGTGTGGTAATATAAGTTCAATAAATGTAATTTCAGAAAGTTTTGACGTTGATTGTCATTTTAGCACTTCTGGTTTTGAAATGTTATGCAAGAACGTGCAGCGCAATCATTATAAAAACTGGAACACAATGAGACACTACAAGGAAAATATCTTGGCATTTGTGTGTAGCTTTATTTGTAAATTAAGCCGAGCATACTAGTTCGCTTTATTTAAACGGTAATTTTGTGATATAAAGATGGTAGAGTAAAAAAGTAAAAATATCCTAGCTGTGCAGTATCAATTTGTAAGATGTAATCAATATTTTGAATTGACGGTGTCAGAACCAAAGTATAACACGTGGCACTTTTATTGAAAATTAGCCAAGCGTGCAAATAAAAATGCAATTGTTTTTGGTTTTTTCAGGAGATTCCTAGGTTATACGAACCTTCTCCACCTATAACCTAGCAATATCTTCTGAAAAAGCAGTTTTAGTCTACCCAAATGGGTGAAAACAGTGATGTGAAACAGTGCTTCATAATATTTGTGATCTGTGGTTTAGAAATATGAAAAGTGGTGAAATAACACTAGCTGTATTTTTGGATTTCGTAGCCTTTGAGACGATTAATAGAGAATTATTAATTAAAAAATTAGAAAAAATTGGGATATGTGAGGTAGCATTGTCTTGGTTTAAATCATACTTACAAAATAGACATCAAAAAGTTAAATATAATAGAACTATATCATCTTGTTTAAAAACCACACATGGTGTACCACAAGGAACCGTTCTGGGTCCTCTGCTTTTTGTTGTTTATATAAACGATATGGTTAAATACGCCAAACATTGTGAAATAAAAATGTTTGCGGACGATACAATGTTGTTTGTTGGTGGATTTAAAACAATTGAATTAGTAGGTAAGATGAATTTAGATCTAAGTAATATTTATAAATGGCTATGCGATAATAATTTATGTATTAATGTTGATAAATCCAAATTTATGATTTTGGGAACCAAACACATTATCTATAAAACAAATATTTATAATGCTAATCTGGATATAAAAATTAGCAACACTAATTTAGAAAGAGCAACCGAAATTAAATACCTTGGTGTTATATTAGATGAAAATTTAACGTTTAAGTTACACACAAAATACATGATGAACAAAATTTCCAAAAAGATTTTTCTCTTTAAAAGATGTAGCAAACACATTAGTATGTACACTAGAGTTTTACTGTATAAAACAATAATAGCTCCTCATTTTGAGTTTTGCGCTTCATTACTTATTAATTTAAATAAAAATGAGCTTTAACACAATTACAGAAATTACAAAATCGCGCCATGCGCACTATTTTAAAGTGTTCAATTCATTCCCCTATCAAGGTTATGTTAAATACACTTCAATTTATGGGTATTAACCAGAGAATAATATTTAGAACGTTAGATCTGGTTTTAAAAATTAAATTACAAAAAACACCAAAATATCTGTATGAAAAAGTAAAATTAGTCCATGAGATCCACACTTATAAAACTAGAAATAGGCTTGATTTCGTTATAGAGAAATGTACTAAAAGTCAAACTGCTCGTTCGTTATTTTATTAAGGTTTTAAAATACTTAATAATTTGCCGCATCAAGTCAAAATATGTAATAATTATAAGAAGGGTATTAAATTAATTAAGGAGTACGTATTGTAACGCTATTAAACTATTATTTTAGATATTTAGAATTTAGAAGATTTTTAGATTTTTAGATTTTTATTTTATTTCATTTTATTTTTATTTTTATTATATTTATTATTACCTAAGTAAATTATGTTACAATGTAATAGCAATTGCTAAATAAAGCTAACTTAACTAACTAACTAACTAACTAAAAATTACAATATTTGACCCTGCCAAACAAGTTAAGTTAAATAAATATTTGTATGAACAAATTATTGATCTTCAAATAATGAGAAAACGAAAAAAAGTGTTTACTTTTAAGTTGTACATAATTAACTGGAGCTCCACTGCTCCAATTACAATTTTTTGCTTCTTGCTCCGCTCCAAACCCCTGAATTTTATGTTTATATTGGTATCATTACTTTTTTGTAATTTTGCTAATCTGATAAAAAAAATAAAAATTAGAAAAGGTTCTACCGTAAAACTGTAATTTTGGATTTTGGTAAAGTACTCCACATTATCTAACTTTGCATTAAAACACGTTTGAACATCAAAAATTAAAAAAAAAAAATCGCCTGTGGCGTATATTGTCTTTCCTCCCCACGTTTTTGTGTCGATCTTTGTTTGTTTTTGGAAAAATCAAGAGTTAGCAACCCTTGTTTAAAGGAGGCGGCAAATTCAGGGATCGCCCCGAGCGGCACAAACTTTAGAGCTACGCTACTGTTTCGGACCTAATCGCTCTATACAAAAATAAGTACTTTGAATAAGACATTAAACAATCGATCTAATTTATTTATACAGGGTGCCCATTTTTCTAACCTGTTGTATGGGTAACTCCGTTAATATTAGAGATACAGAAACGTTTAAATTAGCAAATTTGTGCAGAATTTAAAGGGAAATCTAATGCCATTTTCAAATTTGACCTACGCCATCAACTTTTTGAAATATTTTGAAAAAACTGAAAAATGTCGATTTTTTCAAACTTGAATAATTCCGTAACCATATGAGTTAGAACCAAAATAAAAATTGGCTTTAATAGATGTTTTTACGTAGATTTAAATATGTTAACGGAATTTTCATAGCACTCTCGATTTCCGAGTTATAGCACAAACTTGCATTTTTTTAAATGGAAGTCATAGTTGGCTATGGTCTTATTAAAAAGGTTATTTTTTTCTCGTTTCAATGATATAAGGGTTGTTATGCTTTACTTTTGTAGTTTTTCTTTAAATAAGCAAAAATCATTTTACATGTTCACTGCCTACTAATAGATGGGAGTTATCCTGTGTTGATGTTCTTTTTTTTTCGATGCGACATTTAAGAGTTGTCTCTTATCGTTAGTGTAGCAATTATTAGCCAGTTACGGCCTTTTCAGTTGACACCACATTCAAGGGACAACTCCCGGGTAGGGTAGATGATGTTGGTTTATAATTTACGTATTCTAGGACTCTCTCTTCATCTTCTTGCTTAAATTTAATTTTCAAACCTTTGGATTTTGTAAATGACCTGTATTTTTTTTAATTGGTTTCTAATAACGAAAAAAAATTCTTTCTTGGTTGCCTCCTTTCCATAAATCTTTGCAAATACATTTCACTTGAATTTCTACTATTTCTATTACAAGCCTAGTAATAAAAAAGCATGTCGTTTCTTTTTTCATTAGAAAACATTGTTTTTGAAATTTACAATAAAGTCAATCAAAAATTTTGATCAACACGAGAGAGAGATTTATACGTATAACAAACAATAAATTTTATTTGACAAACTCTGAGGTTTTGTTTTTAAAATTTGTAACTGGCTAATAACTGCTACACTAAGATAACTCTTAAATGTCACATCGAAAAAAAAAGAACATCAACACAGGATAACTCCTATCTATTAGTAGGCAGTGAACATGTAAAATGATTTTTGCTTATTTAAAGAAAAACTACAAGAGTAAAGCATAACAACCCTTATATCATTGAAACGAGAAAAAAAAAACCTTTTTAATAAGACCATAGCCAACTATGACTTCCATTTAAAAAAATGCAAGTTTGTGCTATAACTCGGAAATCGAGAGTGCTATGAAAATTTCGTTAACATATTTAAAATCTACGTAAAAACATCTATAAGAGCCAATTTTTATTTTGGTTCTAACTCATATGGTTACGGAATTATTCAAGTTTAAAAAAATCGACATTTGTCAGTTTTTTCAAAATATGTCAAAAAGTTGAGGACGTAGGTCAAATTCGAAATTGGTATGAGTTTTTCCTTTAAATTCTGCACATATTTGCTAATTTAAACGTTTCTGTATCTCTAATATTAACGGAGTTACCCATACAACAGGTTAGAAAAATGGGCACCCTGTATATGACGATAGTTTTAATCAAATACAACTAAGATCACCGTTTAATAAATAGAAGCAGCTGCTGTAGAAATAATCCACGGCGCGGAACACCTACACACAACAATTAACCGGATTTACTTTTTCAAGGATATACAATGGGTACCTACGTTGACACAAAACATTAGTAAAATTACTTTTGTGCTTCCCATTTTACAACCATTAAATCGATTAGAAAATGTATTAATAAACCTTGGAAACATCTAAGTATTTGTGTGTGTCTTTGAGTTACTTTACCAATTCATATTCGTCATTCAATCCAGGTAAGTCTTAGTCAGCTACTTAGAAAAATATATTGATTTAATGCAAGTTCATATCAACAAAGGAAATTTATAAACACCAGTATAAGGAGATCTTTATAAATTCAACTTCTTTTTTATTTAAACAGCTTTAACATTTTTACCATTTTTGTACTTATGTATATTTTCAATGCGTTTTTATAGTAGGGGAGACTGGGGATAAAAGTAACATTTTTTTGTTTTAATTTAATATCTCATAAAGCATAACAAGTATTTTACATCCAAATTGATTTAATGATAGATTGGACATTTGTCTTCCTTCCAAGATATTTATTTCATATGTATTGCAAAGCATATGTGAGTTTTTTTTTTCTTGTACTAAGACAGCTGTTACTTCCAACCTCAACGTTGGGGCTAAAAGTTACAATGTTCAGGGCAAGTTGTAACGGCAAAATAATTTACACAGCTCATAAGTAGTGGGTAAATAGTATTCATTAAAAAAGTTAATATTTGATTCCAAAATACACATTCGCAATATTTAAAAATGTGGAACAAAAAAATACAACAAATTGGGAAATTAATCCGACAACTTTTGTATGCTCTCATTTACGAAGACAACCACCAATTATGTGCTGAGTGAACTTTGCAAGTGAAAACATTGATTGGGGTTGGTTGTAACACTGTTACTTTTGATCCCAATAGTACACAAAACAAATTGGAGGGAATCCACAATTAACCACGATTCCAACGTCAAATTGTATTGCATCCACCAATAGCCAACAAAATTTAGAACATAATAATGTAGGTACTTTTTTGTTCCTCTTTTTGAGATCGCCTAAAAGTCACTCGAGCGGTGACACAACGCATTAACTTTTAGGCGGAAAATAGTGACTATAGCTGGCAAAAACTTAACCTCTATGAAAGATGAAAACTAGCAATGGAGGTAGGGAGGTGGGTTATAAATGAACATTGCTAAAGCGCTTAGAGCGACATATAACAAAAATTAAAGAAACTATAGGCACTGTTACAACTTACAACCTACCCGTGTTACTTTCATCCCCGGTCCCCCCTAACTAAAAATGAAACGATGCGCTATTTTTTCCCTATAGTTGCGTTGTTTGTCCGTAAATAGGTATTGATGTATTTATGTCTGCATTTATGTACAATTCTATTTTGTGCGTCATGTTAATATCTTATTGCAAGTATAAAATCTCCCATTAAAGTATTTTTAAATGCTTCCAGAGAGAACTACACCCACAATATTTATTGTCTTAAATATTTAAGTAGGAATAAAAATTTACTGCTAGTTTCGGATTTGTATCGTAAATGATATTTTTCAACATTATTTTAGTGAATTTAATTAATTAGAGAACGGAGGCGGTCTAATACAATACAATGAGTAAAAGTTTACAAAGACAGAAAAGTATTTAGGGAGCCAGCAAATGAAAATTGTCGTCTAAAAAAAAAACTTTAATTATTGCATGTTTGCTTAATTTATAGATAAAAATTTGAGAAACAGAATAACAGAAACCAAATTAGTTTATAATAAAACAATGGTTACTGCTCTTAATAGATATTATATGTTGACCGCGAAAAAACAAATACAAGTTGAGCAGTTGTAGATACGTCCGTTGGTTCATCAAGACAAAGAGAATAAGATAAAAAGTTATTAGCAGTATCTTTAGGAGTTAATTTCACGTTTTCTGCCATTTTATCAGTTTATCTTGCCACAATAAATCTAAATAAATTAATATTAGACAAAACCTTTTTTTCAGGCAAATAAAGTTCACAGCCATTTTAATACATTCTTATATTAAACTACAATCAAATAATGAATGGTTTTAGATGTTTAGCTGTAATATTAAATATTTTATAACTTGCTTTTGTTGTGGGGTCTTGTTGTTTATATGCATTTTTGAACGAGTTTTGTTTTACCGCTAAGTTCTCTTCGCACACCGTTCCGCAAGTGTTCAAATCTAAATCTTCTTTATTTGAGAAAAAAGTACTTTCAGAAACGGTGGTTGAAAAACCTTATTTTGGGTAGTTTTTTAAAAAGACATAACTTTTTTGGAGACAATTGGGAAACTTGTTGTTATAAGCTTACTTACTTTATCCTAAGCCCGTTTTATCTTTCGTGGTGTACGGAGGTCCGTCAAGTTGGAGCTACAACATAACAAAAAACAAAAACTTTTTACGTCATAATTTTTTGCTCATTTTTTGCTAATTTTTGCTATACTTTTTAAATTTTTTGCTGGTCTCTAATAGAAGATAATTAAAAAAAAGAATTGTAACTCCAACTTTACGCTGAGTTACATTTGCTAAAAAGTCAAAATGTTTTCATGTCACAATTTTTTGCTAATGTTTTGCTAATTTTTGCTATACTTTTTAAATTTCTTGCTGGTCTCTAATGGGAGATAATTAAAAAAAAAGAATTGTAACTCCAACTTTACGCTGAGTTACATCTGCTAAAAAGTCAAAATGTTTTTAGGTCACAATTTTTTGCTTATTTTTTGCTAATTTTTGCTGTACTTTTTAAATTTTTTGCTGGTCTCTAATGGGAGATAATTAAAAAAAAAGAATTGTAACTCCAACTTTACGCTGAGTTACATTTGCTAAAAAGTCAAAATGTTTTCATGTCACAATTTTTTGCTCATTTTTTGCTAATTTTTGCTGTACTTTTTAAATTTTTTGCTGTTCGCTTTTCCAAGATATGTAGTTTTTTCATAATCATTATGTGCTACAAAAAGGTGGTATTCTTGGATATACAACACGAATAACTTCGAATAACCAAAATTTACGTCAATGTTTTGTTCTAATAACTTTATAATAATTTATAAAGTTAACTTATATACACACTTTCAATTTATTGATATTAAAAAGTAGTTTCGTTGCAGTTTTTGTAAAAACCATAAAGTTTCTTTACATGACTATCATCAGTTAAGGCACTCCAATAAAATTGAACAATAGGTACATAAATTCAGACCTGCAAATAACATAGCTTAAGACCCACCAGAAATAGAACTAGGTTCTTTTTGTAGAAATAAACATTTTTAGTTGACAATGTTACAACAATAAAAAAATGTTAGTACAAAAACCTAATTTTTACTCTTATGTGATGTGGGACATATGTGTCCCTTTAATGGTCTAAAGAGGGTTAATAAGTCGTAAATATTTTTTTTTTTTAGTAAACTGAAATTTGACTTTGAGATGCAAAAAATTATTTACATCAAGATTTGTGGCCTATCGTTGCTGTATTTTTTAAATATTTGGTTGGTCTCTCAGAGAAAATGCAACAAATCGACATAATTATAACATATACCAAGCTACTAAACAATATGTTCTATTTAAAGTGGAAAACAAAGACATTTGCATCATTCCGTGATGTCAAGTCGCTAAAAAATTGGTCGATGTTGCGATATTGCAAGTCTACATTAAAAAGATTATATTACATTTGGTGAAAAAATTACTTAAGTACATGGAAGAAGAAGGTTTACAGTGTTGCGGGTTCGAAAGATGTTTTTTAAGAAACAATATTTTTTAAACGCTTTTAATTATATATTAAATAAACATATATGTACAGGTACACGTATCAACAATACATGTATGTATTGCTACAAACATCTTATTTTAAAAATCAAATAAAACGTACGTACATATAAACCCTCGTCACCTAAAATAATCATGCCATACAAAAAAACTATTTACGACTTTTTAACCCTCTTTAGACCATTAAAGGGACACATATGTCCCACATCACATAAGAATAAAAATTAGGTTTTTGTATTAACATTTTTTTATTTGTTGTAACATTGTCAACTAAAAATGTTTATTTCTACAAAAAGAACCTAGTCCTATTTCTGGTGGGTCTTAAGCATTGTTATTTGCAGGTCTGAATTTATGTACCTATTGTTCAATTTTATTGGAGTGCCTTAACTGATAGTCATGTAAAGAAACTTTATGGTTTTTACAAAAACTGCAACAAAACTACTTTTAAATATCAATAAATTGAAAGTGTATATATAAGTTAACTTTATAAATTATTATAAAGTTATTAGAACAAAACATTGACGTAAATTTTGGTTATTCGAAGTTATTTGTGTTGTATATCCAAGAATACCACCTATTTGTAGCACATATCTTGGAAAAGCGAACAGCAAAAAATTTAAAAAGTACAGCAAAAATTTGCAAAAAATGAGCAAAAAATTGTGACATGAAAACATTTTGACTTTTTAGCAAATGTAACTCAGCGTAAAGTTGGAGTTACAATTCTTTTTTTTTTAATTCTCTCCCATTAGAGACCAGCAAAAAATTTAAAAAGTATAGCAAAAATTAGCAAAAAATGAGCAAAAAATTATGACGTTAAAAGTTTTTGTTTTTTGTTATGTTGTAGCTCCAACTTGACGGACCTGGTGTACGGCTGGTTGGAGTTGAGTTATTGTGTGGGTTTGCTTTTCCATATCTGTCCCCATTCTCCTCTTTCTCCCGTTTTTTGTTTTATTTCCTGCCACTCGACTTCTCTGCCGCTGTTTTTACCTCTTCCGTCCAGGTTCTTCTTGGTCTACCCCTCCTCCTTTTAACTAGCCTTGCCTCGTATATACTTCTTGCCGTTCTTTTTTCATTCATTCTCATTATGTGCCCATACCTTCTTAGCTGCTCTTCTTCGATTCTGTGCTGCACAGGTCCCAAGTTTAAGTTCTCTTTGAAGACCTCATTTTTTTGGTCCTTCCTTGTTATTCTCTCGATTTTCCTCGAAAACTTCAGTTCAAAGCTTTGTATTTTGCTTATTTGTTAATTCCATAACGTTTTTGCACCATATGTTAATATAGGGATGGCTAGCTTCTGAAATATTTTCATTTCTATCTCCTTGGGTATTTCTTTTATAGCCGGAAATTGAGTTTTTATTGCGTTAAATAATCTTCCTGCAGCGCCTGTTCTCTCTCTTTGTCTAATCTTCCATCACTGACCTATCATATCTTATCATATATTTATTTTATTTATAAATAAATCCTAGTAATCTCTTGCCAAATTTTGTTGGTACAATTCATTATAAAAAACACGCGGTTCATCAAAGGCTGGGAAAATTGGTACATCGCAGACTCATACCAAACACTGGTTTTGTGCCATAATCACCAATCAAGGGTATTTTCAAACGATAAGATTAATTATTACTTTTGTGCTTTCCGTGTTACAATCATTATTACGATTACAGAATATACAAATGAAAGATGACAATATTTAACAAGCAGTGTGTGTATTTTATATCTGAATTGCACTGAAATCCCATTAGTCACAAATTACATACCACAACTATAGGATCTAAAAATAACGGATGACCGTGCGAAAGCTATCGGAAACTACAACATATTTATCCGTAATACTCCAGCGACGGGAAACTTTATGCTTAGATTATTTTTTGCCCCCGTTTACGTAACACTCAGCCGCTTTAGAATCTTTGCAACAGAAACGTTTAATACCCAACTGTCATGATATAACGTTACATTTTCTAACAAGAATTTCCTACGTTTCCGGGACCCCTGCTATTTTGTTTAAGACAATACAGATCCTGATAAGTTGCATCATTAGATTATTACGTGAATTATTTTAAAACATTGTATAATAAATGCGCAAATGCTTTTATGACGCCAGCAAGTCCTTGTGTAACATATCCGTCAAAGATAATTATGCAAGCCATCAGGATAAAATTGATGAAAGGACGATGAATGACAATCCCGGAGACACTCGAATCCGGAAAAATTTTATTGGAAATTTATTTACGAAACAGGTGGGCGAATATCATTTTCAAATTGTACTTGATTCTGCAGTGAACCGTCGTTCAGGGGATACACAAAAAGGTGGTCTCATTCAACGTCATTCTTATTACCACGTCATTAAATACAACACAATGGCAAGGATTATCGGGCTCGTCTTCACTACCATGAGAAAGGGAGCTAGTCGCTCAAAACAATTTGTGACTGCTTCAATCGGTATATCGAAGCAGAACTAATGTACGAGGGTGGTTCAAATTTTGCCCGGACTTTTTTTTGTAACGCTTTATTTAAACAAAATTTTTACAAAATAACATACACTGTTTTTCGACGTACTCTCTTTCTAGCCATGCACTTTTGCCATCTTCTTGGAAGCTTCTAATACTTTCTTTATACAAGGTTTTTGGTTGCGTGCTTGGCCAGTTTTGCAAAGTTTTTCACCGCATCATTATCTTCAAATCTTCTGCCGCCAAGAGCTTCTTTAAGAGGTCCAAAAAGATAATAGTCGCAAAGCGACAAGACAGGACTGTATGGGGGTGAGGTAGTGTTTCTTAATGCAATGTAGCCAGTGTGTTCTAAGTCAACCTAGGAGGCGAGCGTTATCGAGAAAAAGAATCACGCTTCTGATCGATCGGTTTCGCCTTTTTTTATCAAAAAGCGGGTATCACTCGCTGGGATAAAAATTGAGAGTAATAACTGGCATTATTGGTTCGGCGTTAGGTCAAAAAATCCGTACATACCACACCTGCTGTATCCCAAAACGGTAGTCGTAATCTTCCCGGCTGTATGAATGACTTGCTTTTTGGGTTTTGGGGAACTTGTATGCCGCCATTCCATGCTTGACGCTTAGACTCTGGATTAAAATGATGAACTCAGGTTTCGTCACATGTAAGCAAGTTGTTCAGAAACGCTTATCTTCTTGTTCAAGCCGGTTAAGAAGCTCTGTTGACAATTGAACTCGTCTTTGTTTTTGTTCCAAAGAAAGCAGTTTTCTCCTTATTATTATTGACCAAGTCTTGCAAGAATTGTAGCAAGTTTAACTGAAGAAAATTGATAATGATTCGTTGCGCAACAGAGTTACTCTGTCATAGTTGACAAGATAAAACAATTGAAACAACAATGGCAGCACGTATGGCTTCTAGATAGTCTACTACTGGAAAAAGTCGATTTCCAATTGATCAATTTTCTGGGGTTTGGGAACAAAATTCCGGTTTAAATTTGAAACACCATCGTATTTTGAGTAAAAATAAATAAAAACATTTTCCCGACGCCCGTCTACAAAATTTCGGGACAGAAGGTGTGTTTTTTTTTTTTTTTAAAAAGCGCCACAATTCTATTTTAAGATTACTTTTTTTAATACTTAACTTTAAAAAAAAAATGTGTTTTTATTTGTTAATTTATGGGGTGGTGCTGATATGTCTCATCGCTTTGTTGATCTCTACATATGTTTTTAAACATGATATCCAAAATACTAGTCAATTAATAGAGCGAAAACCCGAAATCTAATTTCTCTTTTTAAAGAATTTGATACCACCTTGTCTAGGAGTCCGTGGCAAACAGCTGGGAACTTCTGGGGTCGTGAACGAATGCATGACGTAACGCGGGGGTGTCCAAATAAATCAATCCACTCGTTGCCAGGTGAATAATACGTAAGTGATCCATATTCCCACGTGCAATGAGGAATTTTTCAATATCCCCAAATGCAGAGGACAAGGACATACACGGCTCATATTAAAAACGCTTTGTGAAATAATCCGGTACACGTTCATGAATCAAAAAAAGAAATAATGGCAACCTGCTCGCTCATAATGCGCTTACAAGGGTAGAAACCAAAGCAAAATCTGCTTTGGTTCCGTACCTTTGACGTCATTCGTGCATCTATTCAAGAGGATTTATTTGTAAATATGTTGAGAATTTTGTTGTCGAAGATTAGCTCGCAAAATATTTTTGTTATTACTTCTAGATACGTCAACGTCTTGCTTTTTTCAATACAATTAAATGCTACAAAAAGTATTTGTTATGTCTTATTAAGCTTCGCTGTTTGCGTTACCGAAACTTACATTATTTTCAATTTGAAACCACCCAAAAACACCAACAAAAGTTCAGTTATTGACAAAATATAGCTTGAATGTCAACAAAAACTTTTAATAAAGGTTTTAAATCTGCAATTGTCGGGATTTTGAAAAAAATAATTTTAGTTTAAAGGTTGCCTGAATGCTATATCGATGTTGAAAACGTAAAAAAGTACTTAACTATTTTTCAAGGGACTCGGTTAACACAGAAATAATATTGCATAAACTAAACACCACAGCAGCTCAAATGAGTTTTAAACCCGTCCAATTTAATAAAAAATGATGAAAATAAAAATTGGTAAATCTAAGGTTTTACCGGCAAATTTAAGCATTTACCACAGTGAAATGGTAAAAATCCAAAATCAGCTTCATTTACATTATTTATTTAAATGATAGTATATTACATAACTAGAGTTGCAAGAACCTCCACACGAGTGGCCCGGAGCCGCGAAGCGGCGAATGTGTATTTCCATGAGCGCGTAATTGCTTTACAACTCGTGTTATGTGGCTTACTTTTTCTACGATCACATAATACATACGATTTTAACGGCTTTTTGGCTAATACACACATGTAATTACGTTTTCTTGTCGATTTTAACGTAAGCCTACTTTGGAATTTCTAAACAAGTGTGCTTTTTGCTTACCGTGCGTAAGGACCCACTTACTATGCATGCAGGCTGTAAGGCAACAGTCATTTACATTAGTGGTCGTAGAAAAAGGCTTTAACCTGACCCTCCAACAGACCAAATGCACGACGGTCAGGTTAAAGATTAGTCGAAGCTGTTTTTAATAAAAACAAACGTAAAAGCCCGAACTGAAAGCGTTTAGATGCTTTTTTCGGATTTTTACCACCTCAATATGGTAAATTTACCGATAAAACCCAAGATTTAGGCAAATACAGTAACAAATGCATAAAACTTTCGTAAAAAAAAACTTTTTCTTCATCTGGTTATAAAGTTTTTACTAGTACAACAGTAATTTTTAAATTTCCATTATTAATTATTTGAAATTTCGCACCACAAGAAGAGCTTTCGTGTATATTTTATTGTTTTAGATACTTACAGTACACTTTGGTTAGGATTTTTGTTTAAAATTAATTGTTCAAAATCGAGATTAAAACGCACAATTCAAATATTTCGATAAAACAAGGCAGACTTTCCAAAAAAAAACAACAACACAAAACCAGTTTTTAGCGGTGGTGTTAATTTTTAATATAAAATACTGAACAATTATTTTTAATAACGTTACAAAAGCTTTAATTTTGTTTTTTTAGATTTGCGATTAGGCAATAATAACTTGCATAAAAATTTCTCGTGTTTTATTAATTATTATGATATTCTACATTAATTTAATAGTTTTAATATCTTCCGCATTTCTATATTAATTTAGTGAAGTAATATTAGCGAAATATTTGCTAAAAAAGGCTAAAATTGCTTATTAAAGCTTAAAGCTTCGTTCTTAATTGATTTTGGTAAGTTTCCATACATACTTAGCGTTTTAATTACTCTTTCCACCTTGAAATAAATAGTATTTTTAACATTTTAAACAAAGACCATGTTAAAAAAAAATAATTTCCGGTATGAACATGGCCTTAAAGGCAATTTTTTTTTTCAAAAATTTAAAAGTGACATCAACCCCCTGATCTTGACATTAATATTTATGCTAGGAAATCAATGGCCAGGTCACACGGTTCTGGCAGGGTGGGCGAGCAGCACGCGAGGGGTAAAACGGAAGTGACGTCTTAACCGGGACGTCATAACGATGACGTCGCAACGCCGGGCGCAACGTGCAGGGAACACACAACGGTAAAGCTAGCGGGATCCGATCGATGTAACATGACGTCACTGCAGTTATGACGTAAGAGGGAGCGCGAACGGCGGTTTTATAATGAGCCGGTTGAGCGTGGCAGGGATATAGAGTGACGGCGCCGGCGAGAGTCTACAGTCGCGTGCAACTCTTTGTGTGTCATGGACCACAAAGACGCTTCTCACACTCTTTAGTTACCGACAATCCATGCAGAAGGGACCAGTTACCGTTATCATCCAGCGTCCGTCATCCTGCATCCAGTACAAAGTGCTTAATAAAACCATATCAGTTAATACATAAAAGTTTATAAACTCGTACGTTCCTGTTACCTAGTTACCATTTGAAGATTTTGTGAGTTTTCCAGAGTTTTTCCGCCGTGCTGAAACTTTGATATCGCCTGAATAAAATTTGTGAATAAAGCTTCCTGAACTTTTGAAACTGCTCGGAGTGAAACTGAGCCGCATGCGCGCCGCAGGACTCCGATTTACTGAAAATCCTGCTGGCTGTGTTTATTAAAACGAACTTTTGAACTTTTTTAAATCGCGCGACAGTGAAAGTTTTGTTTTATTTGATAAAGCGAATGTGGCAGGCGGCGATATGTGTTATGTATGAGGATTTTGGCCGAACCAGTCGTGGATTTACCTTCTAAAGGATTGGAAGGCTCGCGCTCATTAACCACCACCCCGGAGCCTTTCCTCCAGGAGCCGCCAGGTGATTTAATTGTGCCTGCTTCGTAGACTGAATGCTAAATGTGCCGCTCCAGATATTAGAATTTAGATTTTTGTCGTATTCCTAGAACGTTTGTGTGCCGTTTTTTTTACAAATTTTGCTTGACTTCCTAAGATGTTCGAGTTAGTAAGTTTTGAAGTTCCTGGATTATTTTAATGTGTTATTTTATCGTCGATTTACTTCCCTAAGTGTTTTTTGCATGTAGGTAAAGCAAGACTGTTTGTTGTATATAACTGTTGCCACTGAGCCCCTAGTGATTAGACTAAGAACTGCCCGTATTTTGGATAAAAGTGGCGTATTTTCCGGCGATTACAAAGACCATTGCTAGTGAAGTAAATAAAGACGATCCGAAGACCTGTGTTGTACCATGCCATCCTTGCGACATGCGATCCGGTCCGTCGCCGCGCAGACACGGGCTGCAGTGCTATAACGCGCAACACACCGACACCAACAACAATTCACCCGGTTACAACTTCCTCCGAAACAAGTGTATGTAACTTTACATTTATGCTCAAGTTAACGCTTCTTAATACTAACACAATGTACCGAGTGCGAATAGCGTACCCAAACTTCTTCCATAGTTTGCACCAGGGTTGAGCAGATTTAAATCAATTGATTTAAATCACGATTTAAATCATGATTTAAATCAAGTGATTTTTTTAAAAAAATCATTTATTTAAATCAAGTGATTTTTTTTTTAAATTATCAATTTAAATCACAGATTTTATGAGTAGATACAATATAATATTTATAATAAAACAAAATTGTATTACTATTAGTAATTAAATACACGAAATGGTGAATAAAACATATCAATTCGCTCTTGTAAAGTAATATTCATTGTGGAAATGCAATAATTCAAAAATAAATGACAAGTTTTTGACGTTAGCGAGGTGAACAGTCAATTTTTTCAATTTCCACGGCACTCTATTGCTTCAATACCATTTGAAAAAAAAAAGTCGAATATCTCGAAAAGTATGAGTTTTGGGTATAGGACATACTTAACAAAATATGAAGCTCTTTTAAAGACGAATTCGATGACATAAAAAAATACAGGGGTTCGCATTTGAAAAAATCGAGTTACGAGCTTTTGAAAATCATGGAAGTTGCCACCTATTTATAAACACCCCTGTATGTGTGATTCAAATTTTTTCATATCGAGCGAAAAGAGAATTTTTTTCTGCATGTCCACCAAATTACAACTCTACTTCAAAATAACTTCAGGAGAATTTTTTAAATAAAGACTTAAAACCTTGAATAATTTAGAAAATTATTTTTTTTTTTACAACGCCGTATAAAAACCTGTAATATTTCATATTGATGCAAAGCTAAAATTAAGGCGGTCAAAAATATTAAATAAAAAATGGGGTGTTGTATTTGAAATATAAAAGTTGCTATTAGTTCCAGAAAGGTGACTCACCCTGTATATTTGAAAATATTTTTATTGTGTTGTTTAGAAAAAACTGTATAAAATAGTATTTGATTCAACTTCATATCTCAAGCCGTTTAGCCACAATCGACCGATCCCGCACTAATGACTTGCCCTGTATATAATTAATTAAACATCACCATTTAGCACTGATTTTTTCAAGATTCTTAATAATTACATTTAATTTTTCATTTTGACAAAAATTCACCAATGAATTAAATATATTGGTTATTAAATATATTAGCACAAAACAGAAATAGCATGTGAATATGTCACTAAATGCAATAATATGGTAAATTTGATTTAAATCAAAAAAATCTGATTTAAATCAAATAAATCGATTTTTTTGATTTTTTTTTAAAAAATCATGATTTTTATCCACCCTGGTTTGCACTATTTTCACGACAATTAACCCTAAACATCCACCAATTTACAAAATACTTTTGTTGACGTAGTTTTAAAACTTTTCCCCCAATTAATTCCAAACCGCAGAATTACCAAAATACGTGAGAATAATTAATATTCAAAATTTTATAACCGGGACGTTTTAAGCGCACAGTTTTGTGTGATCCTAAAGTTCTTTGCTACACTCCAGAGCGAACAGATTGTATAGCAAAAACCACCAGTCAAAATAAACCTCTACAAAACGCGTATTACAGGTAAATTCTTGATAAAAAAAATTTGAGTGTAAACTGTATTTTCAGCTCTACAAAACTGAAAATTACAAAACAAGTGAAAATTAAACCGTTTATATCTCAACCTGTACTATACAGGATGGTCCACATAGAAGGGCCACTATTGGGTTCTCGTAAACGGTAAGAGCTACAAAGAAGTTTCAATTAGACAAATTGTTCCACTTTCTGAGACCTATTCAGTGATGCTTTTATGTTTTAAAAAATTTCCATGGCACGCTAGATAATAAACAAAAATTAAAATGGGCATTAAATCGTTAATAACTCGGTTATACTTGATGGTACAAAAATATTTTTGGGGAAAATGTTGTAGATTTTTAAACGCACTATAAAATGAAAACGTTAATTTGTTTCAATATTGTTTAAATTTTTGGATAAATTACAAACTTGCGTTTTTTTTTATGGAAACCATAGTTTGGCTATGGCTTTATGAAAAAGGTTTTTTTCCCTTTTTTCAATATAATTATTATTTTGATATTTAGGCTAAAAACAAATAAAACTCATCAAAAAGTCCCTAGGCAGCTAAAGAGTGCCATGAAACAAAAGACACTTTAGTTTTGTCATTTAACGCAAATTTTAACTAATGGAAAAGTAAAACTTAAATCAAAAATAAACCAAAAGTTATTGATTTTAAAAAAAAACAGCTTTCCGTCTAATGATTATGGTACAGCTTTTTTGATTTACTAGACTATCTACATCAAAATACTTATCAAAGAAAAACAATACAAATATCGACTTTTAAGCATTATAAAATTTATATTACAACCATTTTATTTTACGTATTTGTTCAAGGAATAACAAAAATAACATGAAATTGTAATTTTTTAAATCGAATATTTAACTAAAACAAAATATTTAATTAAAGATTATATTAAGTTTAATAATAATATACGTAACAATAATAAAATAAATTGGAGTATATTTTCAAAATTACCTCCATTTTTTTGTGAACACGATCTGGCTCTTTTAATAGGGCTTGTGTTATAGTAGTCTGTTATAAACTTTAAATAGTTTGTTTTAATTAAATGTCCGATTTAAAAAATTACCAATTCCATGTTATTTTTGTTATTCGTTGAACAAATGTGTAAAATAAATTTTGTAATATTTAAAAGCAACATTTGTATTGTTTTTATTGTATAAGTATTTTGATTTAGATAGTCTAGTAAATAAAAAATACCTGTACCATAATCAGTAGACGAAAAGCTGTTTTTAAAAAATCAATAAATTTTGGTTTATTTTTGGTTTAATGTTTTACTTTTATATTAGTTAAAATTTGCGTTAAATGACAAAACTAAATTGTCTTTTGTTTCATGGTACTCTTTAGCTTCGTAGGGGCTTTTTGATGAGTTGTATTTGTTTTGAGCCTAAAACCTAAATATCAAAGTAAATACATTAAACCTTATATTACTAAAAAGAGGAAAAAAGCTTTTTTTGGAGGTCTAGCCAACTATGGTTTTCATTTTAAAAAAATAATGCAATTCTGTAATTTATCCAAGAATTTAAACAATATTGAAACAAATGAATGTTTTCATTTTATAGAGCGTAAAAAATCTACAACTCTCTCCCCAAAAATATTTTTGCACCATCAAGTATTACCTACAGAGTTATTAATGATTTAAAAAAAAGCCCATCTTAATTTTTTTTTATTATCTAGCGTGCCATGGAAATATTTAAAAACATTAAAGAATCACCAGATAGGTCTCAGAAAGGGGAACAATTTGTCTAATTTAAACTTATTTGGAGCTCTTACCGTTTACGAGATCCCAATAGTGGCCCTTCTATGCGGACCACCCTCTATATCGCTGCCATTACCATTAATTTTTGGAGCAAACAAAATGAAAAGACGCCAATAATGATAATTTTCCTGAAGTGTAACTCTTAAAACGACAAATAAAACCCATTTTTTAAAAATTATTTCATTCAAATTATACTTTCTCAGAACAATTGGTTAACGGTTCAACTAAAAGTGCAAAGTAACAAGTGAAATTAACATTTTTGTAACGTAATATAAAAAAGTAACTATAATACAAATGAATACAATTAAAATCGATCAAAAGCCAAAGTAATAAAATATTTACTAAGTAAAAATTACATTAATATAATGTTAAGAGTATCAACCCCACTAAAAATACAATTTTAATTTACATTAACTAAATCGATAGACCTAGATGTATGTGTAATAAATCAAGACTTATTGTCTTTATTGCATGTCAATTTTGTTACTTTGATTTAAATGCGTTTTTAAAAACATATTTTTGCATCAATAATTCACTCCTATGTAAATAAAAAACGTTTTGTAGTCTTTTAACACTTAAAGCACATGTAATTAATTATATTTTCATACTCTCTAGTCGTAAAGCGCGCATTGTTGCACTTATCCATGTGCTCGTGTATGTGGTAATAAAAAAACCTTAAAAATTGCTTAGATCCAAGTAGAAAAGCTCTTATATGCTAGTAATCGAATTGCAGTTGTCCCAAACTTTTTGTTTCTGCTTACAAGTGTCTCAATTTAAATCATGCGATTTAGTAGTTCTGTGTACACACGGAAACAAATTGTTCCAATCGTATCTAAGCTTTTTAAACACACGAATTTCTGTTCACATAAAATTTCAGCAAAGTTTTGAAATAAATATAACCGTTAAACAGTAAGAACGTATAAAAAATCATATCTTTGTTGAAATTTTTTAGTGACGGCTTCTACATTATATCAGGACTACGAAGTGGTATACCGATGGAAAATTAACGGTATTAAAAGTGAACAAACCTTCGTTGCAAACCACAGTGTTCTAAATCTAAATGATTTCATGTAATCGACGGACTCTTAAGAGTTTTTGTAGTGCAATTTGTAACAGTAACAAAAATATAACACCAAAAAAACGTTGCTTAGAAACTTTTTTTAACGCAAATAAAGGCTATTTCGAGCCCATTTTTTCACAATTTTGAAAAATTTAACCGAAACATGAACCCTTTTAATCTTAAATCAACATTTTCAGTTTAAAGTGGCCGGGAAAAACTTGCAAAATACCTTGCTTTTAAAATAATAATATAATAACGCGTGGATATCTGTGAACTAAGGAAAAATTCCAAAATTAATAAGTGTAATTCTTTTTTAACCGCATAAATCCATGTCATATACAACCATTTTTTTTTGTTATAAGATCGTTGATTGGCTATTCCCATTAAAATTTCCAAACCGCAACTACCGCTAGCTATTAGAGGTATATGTGCATAAAACGGTGTTTTTAAGATTGTTCATGATTTCATTATTTAAATTCCATCAATTCGTTTGGATTTAATTTTTTCGTTGACTTTTACTTTCCACCGTCGCTGGACGTCAGGATTTACATCCATACAAAGTTTTGTGGTCTTAAAATATTGCAATAAGCTTAAAAACAATAGCTTTTGTAATATGAAATTTGGTACCAATTATTGATCTTTATGAAGATACTTATCTTTTCTGTTACCGTAACATTATTTTACAAAGTTAAGGCTTTACAATAATAAACAAAAATTATGGCTTCCAAATTCCGAATACTTTTTTTAAGTACAGTTAATTACAGCTACTTAAGACACTTACATACTATTTTAAAATTAAATTGTTGATTTTGTTTATATAAATAAATTTAACCCAAAAGCATTTTTCGAAAGATCTCAAATAGAAATACTGGACCAGTTTCAAAACTCCCGTCTCTTATCAATAGCAAACTTAATTATTTCGTACACAAAATTAATATTTTGCAAAGAAGTGGCTTCACTGTCTTCCTGGAAAATTATTTCTTAATAATTTTTATGAACACATCCAATAGGTTTAAAATAAACTTAAATATTGCACCGATTAATCGAAGATTTTAAGACATTTATAAGAAACAAGTTTTCAAAGTACTTCAATTGCTTATCTTACAATAAAAAAGTTTAGTTTTAAGATACTTTTATAACTGGATTCTACTGTTGCTACTTTTATGCCAATCAAACTTTTAAAAACATGTATCAGCGCATGTGATGGTTTGTCTACTATCAAAAAATGTGTATTTGTATCATTTGTGTTGAAGAGAGAGTGTCATGAGAAATATTTTAATTTTGCAGTTTTAAAGACTTAATATTCAACTTCCTCAACTTAAACATATTATCTTTACGAATGATTTAGCTGCGACAAAATTTATAAAACTAAAAATTTAGATTCTTTTAATAAATAAGTAAAAGTTTGCATGCTTAAGTAAAGGCTAGCTAAATGATTCGTTGATGTAACTGTTAAAACTTTAGCGAACCAAACTTAAACATCGTATAAAGCAAAAATTAAATAAAAATGTATAAGGTGATTTATGCGATTCGTGGTATTTGGTTTTTTAAAAACCTGACTTAAATGATAACACAGGCCGACATTTCAGAACTTTGTGAATGTTGTTTAAATTTTGATAACTGTTCTTATACAAATTACATGCTCTGAATTCAATGGAACACGCAGTCAAGTTTTTCGGCAAAATGTAAAAACAGATTATTGAGTTGTTAAAGAAAAACAACACATAATTAAATTTCAAAAATATCTAAACCAAAAACTGTTTGAATCATTTACATTAGATCAGCTTTCCTTATATAAATCACATGCTCTGAATTCAATGGCACATACAGATTTTCTCTATCTCATCAAGTTTTTCAGCAAAATGAAAAACAGATTAACGTGTCTTCGAAAAAAAAAATCTCTTGTGTGAAAACCTGATGTGATATCAAAAAACTAAAAGCAGATTCGTAATCAGCGCCACCGAATGAGTCAATAACACGAATCAAATTCAAAACAACAAAAATCGTTATTATTTGATTCAATTTTTATCGTTTATAATTTTTCTACCATTTGCTATAAATATTTGAAGTGCAAACTAGATCCTTCTAAAACACCAAAGATTGTAGTACAAACATTGATTACAAAAATTGATTACCATGATCTTTTTTTTTAAATTGATAATAGTCGCCAATTTGTTTTAAATCATTTGAGGTATATATTGCCAGCAAAGTTCTAGAAGTTTAACTTCTTTTGTTAATGCAGTTGTTAAAATCGCATTAGCCGTTCGTTGGTGCAACGTAAATTTCTTTTCTGTACTGAAAAAATGAATTCCGCAATAACTTCCAGTGAAATTTTCTTCCAACTCGATTAAGAAGCGATCAAAAGCTTTCTGAAAGTTTGTTTCTGTTAATTAAATCAACTTTTAAACGCAAGTACTGCAGGTGTACATGTGTTTCCTAAAGTAATAAATGTAACAATAATAAATAACGAGCGGAATCCGTACTTAACAGACTACTCTAAATTATATATAATTGACGCGAGTCTCTCAGTGCTTTCGCTTGCAAAGAACCTTTACTCGAACACATAAAATCACATTAATAATAATTATTCCTGTGTTCGCCATCGGGTCGAGTTTACTATGTTGGTAGCAATGGAAAATTTTGAGCGAAAATAAATCTTTTACTCCGTCGACAATTTTTATCGTCAAGGTCGGCCTT
This sequence comes from Elmis aenea, assembly GCA_947652605.1. Lineage (NCBI taxonomy): Eukaryota > Metazoa > Arthropoda > Insecta > Coleoptera > Elmidae > Elmis > Elmis aenea. The sequence continues at coordinate 50,834,734 of OX393580.1, read as the reverse complement.
TCCAACGAATTAAAAAATTACCATTCTTATTATAAAGTCGTAAAACCAACGTTAGAAATTAAAATATTACCTTGTTGCCAGCTTAGAAACCTCCGCGGACATGCCCGTCTAAGAATACCGCCGATTTCAAGCAGAAATTTGAGTTGTTCGTAGTGTTATCGGGTTTAGTAAAAACCACGTGCTTGCGTCGGATGGCTAGCACGTGGTTACTTGTGACTTGTGACCGACCGTTGCAGGATCTGAGCTAACTGTGTACCTGCAACTGTAAAAGCAGGATCTCGTGAACGGCGCATCGCTATACACGTGTTTTGCGTGCATACATCAGTGCGAACAGCTGTTTTGCAAGTAATAAAATCAAATACACTCGGAGGTGTACAGTACACCATATAAATTTATAATTAAACTTAGCGCTGTGCCAAGATTGTTGGGGAAGTTCTGTCTCGCGTGAGATATTCAAACAAGACATATTTATGAGCTTTAATCAACACAGTATTGGCACGGCTGGCGACTCGTTGGCATCACATGTTTTATTATTCCAACTCCTACTCGAACGAGTCAGTCAAACTATTACTTTACTTAAGGGGAACTACGGAGCTCTCTTATTGCACGTTTTTGTTTCTACGATAATTCTCGAAATAGGACAAAATCGATATTCATTTAAAATTGTTCGTCTTGCATCTTTATAATAATTGCCACTTTTTCCATTTTATTTGGTCCTACGTACTGGTACCGATAAACAAATTGACCGATTACCGATCAATCGTCTTTAATTTATCGACCGATTACCGATTATTGACTTTCAAATATGCTCATTAGATTTTATAAATAATATTATTATGGCATGTGTACAGGGTGGTCCAAATTCGATGGGATTACATGGGTATCTCACTTAATATTCAAGATAGAGAGAGAATGTTCAAATATTTATAATGTTTATCCCAACAACAAATAAAAAAACCTTCGTAACTTGTGCCTCATGAGTTTCAAAAGGTTTTACACCTTGTTTCTTCTTTGTTTTCACAGCCTACTATGGTTTTCTTTACAAAAAAGGTTAAAAAACCTTCGTAACTTGCGTATTAATGAAAATAACTACATCAACTCATATATTTGGAATGAGAAAAAAATAAGAAACTTAAACAGGCCATAGCCAACTACAGCATCCATTTAAACAATGGTAAGCTTGCGTCATAACTTTATAACGGCGAGCGTAAAAAAACTTTTTTCAGTATCTACCATCGAATTTTACATTAACAAATCTAAAAATAATCTTCATAATTTTTTTCGATATTTACAACAATAACGGAGAAATGACACATTATTAATGCACTTTTTTGCAAATATCTCAAAAACCGGAAATGATAGAAAATACTTGAGAACTGTTCTGAGCTTTTCTTAAAAAACTGGACATTGATGGTAATTTAACCGTTTCTCTACCTTGACTATTAAGCGAGAACCTACCCATGTAATCCCATCGAATTTGTACCGGCCTGTACAGCGCCATTCCAAAAGTGTGCAAAAAATGTTAAAGTTTTTTTTATTGATTTCTTAAAATATTGTTTACCTAATAAAAGTTGGTGCATGTTCTCAAACAAGTTTTTAGGCAAAAAAAAAACAATTAATAACAATCATAGGACTTTGGCTTTTAGCGATTTTAGAAGTTTTTAAAGAGTAATATCCTCTTATTTTAAGAGTTACAAAACAGTTTATAGAACAAAGTTGTCTAAAATTAAAAAACATGTCTTAATATAAAATATAACGTTAAATTTCCAATTTTTATTTTCTATTTTCTTAATAATTTTAACATTCAAAAAGTCTGCAACAAATGGAAAAGTTTTTTGTTATAGATTTCTCAGAAAATTTTATTTGTGACAAAAGTTTGTACATGTTCTAAAACGTCTTTTAAGATGTTAAAAATTTGAAAGAAGTTCATATGACACTAGACTTTAGCGATTTTAGAAATATTTACAGGAGTACCCTTATTTTAGGAGCTACGAAAAAAGTTAATAAGAAAAAGTTGTTTCTTTTGGGATTTTTATGTTTTTATAGAAATTGTAAGCTGTTCTAACTGTTCCTCTTACTTCATTTATTTCCTTGTCCATTCCTCCACTGTTTGCAATGATTCCTCCTAAATACTTAAAGTTTTCGTCCTGAACCACTTGTTCTATTTATCATTACAAGCGAAATTTTAAACTATTTAAAACAATTAAATAATAAAGTAATTTGTAAATATTTAAAGTACTATGGTAACTTATTTTTAAAGTTCTTCCTAAACCTACTGTGGATAAGGGTCACTGTGTCGGCCCTAATAAAATTAACAACCTGTATATAAAATAAATTGCCGTGTCGGTAAAATGTTTAAAGGAAATTTATCAATTTTAATTGTTTTTACAAGTCGTTCTCTCCTAATTAGAAGATTCCTGCTGCTAAGTCTTATTATCGATTAGCAGGTAATTGGAAAAGCTCTCGTGATAGTTCATGGGTTTAAACGCAAATGGAAAAATGTTAACAATGATAATTACAACTTTAACATATCTAGTGGAGCGAAGATTTAGTTTGCTGTAACAAACTTAAACGTTTACCGTTGGCTTATTTTCATATCTGAAAATCTGAGACGACCACTAACATACTAACATACTGACAATAACACTAATATGGTTTGACGCTGTTTATGGTAGTCAATCCAATTAATAAGTTGGTACAGTATGGTATTTCTTCTTTTCTACGTTTAAATATTTTTGAATATTTTTTTTGGTAGTTGTTAGTACGTGGCGCTTACTGTATGAATTAAAGATAAAAAATATTTAAGAATTTTGTGTGTTTTTAAACATTGCTTAACAGTTTATTCTAAAATAAAGTCAAGAATTATTTAAAGTGCATGAAATGTTCCATTCGTTCTTTAGAGACGACGGAATGAATAATCTGCAGTTGTAAATTTTCACATATGAGAACCGTTAATTATGAAAGTGGTGTAGATCCAATTGGGAAAAACTATAGTGTGAACTTTTTATGCAGGGTGTCACAGTTATCGCGAAAAGCATGGGGATCTTGTAAACGGTAAGAGATATAGAGTTGGTTAAATGAGTCAAAATGATCTATAATTTACGAGCAACTATTTTCTGAAAAAAAAATTGAAAAAAAAAACTGTTTTTTCGCTATTAATAAAAAAGGGTTGGGCAAATACTGATTTTTAATAAAATAATTAAAAATCAATGATTAAAATTTAAAAAATCAAAATATCACGGTTATTTTTTTTTTTAAAGACTTGCCTAATTTTATTTTTTACAACTAATTTATTCATTATTCACCCCACATTATATATTCTATACAGCGTTATTCAAAAATGATAAACAAATGAAGTTTTTTTATGTAAAATTTCTCAGAAACTTTTATTCTTGATAGTTGGTGGATGACCTAAAATTAATTTTAAGATGGATAAAATTTCATAAAAATGTATACGATACCAGATTTTAGCGATCTCAGAAATATTCCAAGAGCCTCATTTTAAAAGTTACAAAAAAAACTTCATAGAGAAAGATTGTTTAGATTTCAAAAATACGACCAAAGTTGAAATATGTCGTTAAAATTTCAATTTTTATTTTTATAGTAATTTTAACATCAAAAATAAAAAAACTTTTTATTATTGGTTTTTCAAATAATTTTATTCTTGAGAAAAGTTGGTGAATTATCTAAAACTAATTTTAAGTTAAAAAAAAGTTCAATATAAATTCATATTAAACTAGATTTTAACGATTTTAGAAATATTCGAAAAGAGTTAGTGCTCCTATTTTAAAAATTTTAAAAAAGTTTAATAAAAGTTACAACTTAAAAATAATATTAAATAAATTATCGTTTTTCCTTCATTTTTTTTTTAACTCCTTAAATAAGAGCACTTGCGAATTGTTCTAAAATCGCTAAAAGCTAGTGTTGTATGAACTTTTATCGAGCTTTTTTAAACGTTTAGACCATACACCAACTTGCCTCAAGAATAAAATTTTCCGATTAATCGATAATAAAAACTTATCTATGAGTTGCAAACTTTTTGAATGTTGACACTACTATAAAATTCCAAACTAAAATTATAACGTCAAATTTCGTATTGTCATATTTTTGATTTCTAAACAATTTCTTCCTATGATTTTTTTTTGTAGGTTTTAAAATAAGGGCACTTTACTTTTACGAATATTTTGAAAATAGTTACAATCTAGTGTCCAATAAATTTTTTTCCATTCTTAAATTGGTTTTAGGTCATGCATCAACTTTTATCAAGATAAAATTTTCTGAAAAGTCGATAATAAAAAAAAAACTTTTCCAATTGTTGCAGACTTTTTGAATGAGGCTGTAGATCTTTTGACCCTAAAATTAAAAATTATTGTGAAAATTTACCAAGTAAATCTACCGAAATGTGTCTCTAACAAGAAAATTCCTGCAGAGACTTTAATTCTCCCCGATCTATAAGAAGCCAATGGGCAATATTTCCGGCGTATTTTACTAGCGGTTGTTTAAGCGGGTGGAAGTAAAACGTGCATTTAATTTATGTGACGTGTGACGTTGAATCGTGGAAAAAAAAGTTTAATTTAAATCATGATTTTATTTTAAAAAAACAACAAAAAAATGACGTTTTCGATTTTTGGTTTTAACTTGCTTATTTGAAATCACACTCAAAATATTTTTGGACATAATCAGGACATTTTTTTTGTGTGGATTTGAAATTTGTTAACAATTTTATCTATCTTTATTTGTTTTTGTTATTTTAACATCAAGTTTCTTATTTTAAATACAAGCCGTAGTAGGCTGTGCTACTATTTAAAAGAGATTTTTTCATTTCATTGATGTACGGGTTGTATGGGTATGGGTTGTTGTGTTTATCTTTAAGAATATGTAAGTTATTACAATATTAATTTATTTATTAAATTTAATCAAAGTGGCCATTGAAAACAAAAAAAAACATCACATAAATAAACTAGCTGTACTTAATTAAACACAAAAAAACTTAAATAATTTAAGATATTTTTAACATTTAATAATAATTAATGATCATTAAAAAACAAAACAATTTTCACAATCCACAATATAATTTGAAATTGAACCTATTCAAATATAAATCTTCGTTGTTAAAGCGGTAAAACTTTAACTTGACGGAGACGCGTATCTACTCTGGCGCAAAAGCGTTTGAAAGTGCGGAGTGTCTTAAGCCAATTTGTCAGGTGATGAAGCGTCACCCGGTTAGTAAGATTGACAATCTAGTACATTTAAATATAAACACACACGTAAAAACAAGACTTTTTGAACTCTCCTACACAAATTAAAATGTTGTCGTCTGTCACACTAAAACGTTTACAGTTTCACGTGGTGTACAGACGCGTTGGTTACGTTAACTAACGAAACATCATTAGCCGTACAAGCATCTCTTAAATATAGCTCACGCGACGAAACACACAGAAAAATCAAAACCACGCAAAGAAGCAGGCAGCGATTCCGAAAACACGGAAGCAGCAGGCGAGAGCGAACGTGTTCATGACGTCAGAGCATCGATAATAATAGCGCGTCGCGACGCCTCTTACATAATGACCCGTGACGTCATATTGACGTCATTCCTCACACCCATGCGGCCAATGACGTCATTAAAGTAGCATCGATTTGTTGCGTCATTCCGACTCCGTCCTCGTCTCTCGCGCTCGTCGCGGCGGGCGTCTGGATTCCGTCCCTGTCTGGTGTTGCGCTAGCGCCGAGGTCACAGCGAAAGTTTTGTGGTAGTTCCAAGCTTGCAGCTGTTCTGTGTGCGCGCTTTTGAAATTTCAGCTGATTTCAGTTGAAAAAAAATTGCCGAATTTTTGTGATTTGTACATTCCGACGACCAGCTAAGTCAGAACCATCGACGAAGCCCGAGAATTTTCAAATAACTTCACTGGTAACGTACTTAATTTTTAAATAATTGTTCAAATTAACTCAAAGCTTTTTTTTTCGAACTAGGTCGTAACTTTTTTGTTTTGTATGTAATTTTTGTTGTATTTCATTTGAATTCTTAGTTTCATTTCGTCGGTATTTTCTTATTGATTATTTTTAAGTATCAAACCTACAAAGCGTTTATTTAATTCAATTTTGAATCTAAGGGTAGAGATAACGCATTAAAAACTTTTTCTACGACCACTAATGTAAATTACTCTTACCATACATGCATGCATAGCGTGGGTCCTTACGCACGGTAACCAAAGAGCCGCAGTTTTTTTTAAAGAAATGATCAAAGTAGACTCACGTCAAACACTTCCTGCATACCTAAGTAAGTGAGTTATAACGCGCGGTAAGCAAAACGCACTGTCCGGGCATGTCAAAGTAGGCTTAAGTCAAAATTGACAAGACAACGTAATTACATGTGTATATTAGCCAAAAAGCCGTTAAAATCGTAGGTATTATGTGATCGTAGAAAAAGTAAGCTACATAACACGAGTTGTAAAGCAATTACGCGCTCATGGAAATACGCACTCGCCGCTACGTGGCTCATGTAATAGAGTATATTAGCTAAAAAGCCGTTTAAATCGTAGATATTATGTGATCGTAGAAAAAAAGTAAGCTACATAGCAGGAATGAGTATCAAAACTTTTAAATATGCGAAAGATCAAGGTTTCTGGTTACTTAAATTAAGGAAGCAACATTTTTAACATTTATAGTATATTACATAACAAGAGTTGTAAAAAGCATATTACGCACGAGTGGAAAAGTTTTTTCACGAGTGCGTAATTGCTTTACAACTCGTGTTATGTAGCTTACTTTTTCTACGATCACATAATACATACGATTTTAACTGCATTTTGGCTAATATACACATGTAATTACGTTGTCTTGTCAATTTTGACGTAAGCCTACTTTGACATTTCTAGACGTGTGCGTTTTGCTTACCGTGCGTTCATGGGCGTCCGCGGGGTGGGGAGCAGGGGGCACTTGCTCTCCCCTGGGATCGAGTAAAAAAGGAAATATGAGAAAGACTTGTAAAAACAAATCATAACAATTAAAAAATTAAATTAAAATTTGTATGTATTAGGAGTATTATTTGTCTTTATGCTTTGCTCCCCCCCCACTGGATTTTTTTTCCGGATGCCCATATGTGCGTTAGGACTCACTTACTATGCATGCAGGTTGTACAGTCATTTACATTAGTGGTCGTTGAAAAAAAAAATTGGTAATGGTGTTACATGAACGGTAGTTCATTGGCAGGTGATGTATTTGGGTGCTTTTTGTAAAACTTTATTAAATAATATTATTCTTAATCAGACTTCTTGAGAAAAAATGCACAAAAACAGTGGAAAAGCGGGTAAAAATGCGCGCAAATAAAAAACCAGCTAGCAATACTGGTCCCACGCCTCTTGAACGCCAGGGGCGGCGCTTTTTATAAAATGGTAATATAAAAGTAATCACACGATGACGACGAAGATAACATTTAACGGCGTTTTATTAAATTATGACGCCAATTTGTTATTCGCCTACTAACAATAGCAATTAATAAGTTTAGCCTAAAGACAAAAAAACATGATATCACTACACAAACCAACGTATTCGAATACTGTCTTAGGGATACATACATAATAACGTAAGATGACAAATACTTGAGGCTTGGCCATTACCGGCGACAATTACAGTGGGCGGACGCATTAATAGCGTAACTTGGTTGTTTCAGAACATTTAAATCAAACAAGAAAGTGCAACCGACATTATTTATCGCATAATGTCATATCTCTTTGTGCCGTTGTTATAGTTACATATTAATAAGTTATAATAACTCTCCGCGGTTTTGTTCACTTACAAGGTAATTATGCGTTACAATTAAATCTAATTTAAATCATTATAGCTTATTATAAACACTCTCACGGTCCGTAGGCTTAAAAAAATGTTCAATAAAAACTGGTTTGATTGATGAGTATGTGCGATAGAGGTACATACATGTAAAAGTACCAATTTACAGTCGTTTCCCAGTGGTTATTTATATTGCGCAAGTTTTAATAGAAGTATGAGTCACATACCTATAGGAAACTTTTATTTTTTTGCTTGAAGTCAGTTATGCCGGTTGAATAATTTTATGGTCTTAGACCAAGACAAGACGAGCAGCGCTAAAATAAGGTCACTAATCGATAATGCCGTCCTCCTTAACACTCTAAGGATTATCGAGTCATATTTTCCGGATTTTCTTTGCGATTTAATCCCGTAAATAACGTTTTACGGTCGCCAAAAAACCAACATAGTCATAAAACTTTATAGTTCTCTTTACACTTGACAGGTTTGTTAATAAAACAATTATTACGAAAGTTTTGGCCTTCGCAGTTTCGAAATTTCACGAACATATTGGCAGATTTTACATTGCAAATTGGTTAGAGGCGACGTGTTAACACAGTTTCGTGGTTTTAAACCCAGATTTTTGCACATCACCATTTATAAATAAACAAACCTTAGTTATGCAACCACTCCAAATTAAATATATCGGTTTCTTCACGTGTGTTTCACGATTAAAAACGTTTATTGTCTTTAACAGATAAGAGAAATGGTTTGAAGTAGCACAATATTAAAAGAACGTAATAGAATCCAATGGCGTAGCACGGGGGGGAGGAAGTCCGCCCCGGGCGGCACCGTTAGTCTACCCAAATACCCAAATGGGGTAAAAATTAAAATCTCGTGGTATTGAAGAAACAGTAGATATAATAATCAGTGCTGGCACATAAAAAATGGATTCTTATCGAAGTTAGAGGGTAACGACAGAAATTCCAAGTAATAAAATTAATAATAGGGTACCAACCATTCAATAAAATTTTGAAACATTTCATTTATTTTAGGCATTAAATTCCATGCAGTTTAAAACTCTGTTGTAACAGGGATTCGTCTAATTATTTGTAAATTGAGATGTTCAAAAGTTTCGAACAGTGATAACAGACCTTCCAAATCGTAGGGTACCAGAAACAGTGTGTAATGACGATTTGTTATTGCCCGTATGTGAATACAATTATTGTTGGGAGGTTTTTAAGTACGTTATAAAAATAATGGTCGTGCGTAAGTGGGTGACAATTAGTGCAATCTGACCTGTATATAAAATCTTTTATGATTTATATTATATTTGGAGTCGTGTATAGGCAAGGCAAGGTGCCCTCTGAGGAAATTTACAGTAATGTACGCTTTTTGATCATGAAATATGAAATGAAATATGGTGTAACTTTTTTGGAATTTGTGTGAATTTTATGTTTGTATTTATATTATTACTTTTTTGTACTTTGCTAAATATATTATGTGTTCCTTTACCTAAATGGAAACTATTAGTGAAACTTTTTATCCTTATTAAAAATAATTTCGTGCGATCTGCTTTGAAAAATGAAAATCACAAAATATTCTGCCATAAACTCTAATTTTGGATGACGGTTAAGTAGGTACTACTCTACATCAGCGTTTCTCAAACTTTTAAACACGCGACCCAAATAATTTTCTAGAAACGAGAGTGCAACCCATAAGGGAGAGGGTTTCCATCCCCGCAAGAAACTTTTTGAAAAAAATACCATTGATAGTCACTTTAAGGCATTTTACAACAGAAATTTAAATTTTTATTGTTTGTTTTTATTTTTCTTTGTATTTTTAACAAAACAGTTCCGTTTCGCGACCCAATAAAAACAACTTAACGAGACCCAATTATGGGTCGCGACCCATAGTTTGAAAAACACTGCTCTCCATGATCTAACTTTGTATCAAAACACGTTTAAACATCTAACATTACCAAAAAATCGCCTGCAGCGCATTTTATCTTTCTCCCCGCTTTTTTGTGTCGATCTCTGTTTGCTTTTGGAAGGATCAAGAGTTGGCAACCCTGATAGAGAAGGGGCAAAATTAGGGAGCGCCCCGGGCGGCACAAACTCTCACTACACCACTGATACAATCTTCATGAATTCCTACAAAATCTTACGATTACAAGCTAATTCGTCATAAGCACGTGAAAACACAATTCTTTGCTTATTTAACCATCCTTCTATCTCTCACGAAGTCCGAGATACCCATGTTTTTGACGTTGAAACATGCATCCGTAATTTTTAGAAGAAAATCGGGAGAAACGAAGAATGCAAAAGACATTGCAACAGTAGCGGAGTGTCTTATTGTGAAGTGCTTTTACTTTTCTTTTCTCGAGTACGCTTAAGTTATGCGGCAACATCTAACAAAAAATATTAAATCTCTTCACTCAAGTATTAAACAACTTTTTAAACACGGCAAGAAGAGTATAAATATTAATATTTTCGACACACTTTCTCAATGACTTTACCGAAAAGTACGTAAAACTATTTAGCGTAAGGAAACAGCAAATATTTAAATGGAACTCCCGTGAGTAAGTACCAAACGTAATCAAACAAGTGCAATATTTACTTAGTGGTTTGTTTTATTTTTCTACGCAAACATTTGCAGCCGCAAAATCCCGTATGCAAGCAAACCGGAAAGTGAAAGAATCTTTATTTATACTTCTGCCTCGGCTAACTGTTTTCGTGCGGTTTCTCTTTTTTTAATGCTTTCGGTGATATCGGCATTCGCTTCCGCCTACACTTCGGGTAGTTTAATATGGGTTAGTAGCACTCTTCATTGATCCACGTGGTGACGTCACCTGAACGGTGTTCATGACGTAGGACATCGCTACCGCACCAACGTTCGTGACGGTATCAGATGCCCGTCAGTAAACCGATGATCGATGCGATGTGTTATCGCGTGATTTGAACGCTTTTGTTAGATTTTCTATTATCAGATGGGCGCCAAGCCCATAGGTGTCTGCAGGGATCGAACACGAACGGTTTCGCGTTTTTTTAAAACCATTTTTGGCGAACAGGTGTTTCTTAATTCTTGCGATTGCGTATGGCGGCGCCTAAAGTAAAGTTTGTAAACTACTTTAAACTAGTTTTGGCAACGGGATTAACCAATATCTTTTTGAATAATTAATTGATGGTCAGAGACGAAAAACGCTCATCAACCTAAATAAAATAACAAATAATTCCTTTGAATAATTTAATGAAAATTTCGAAAAATTTGCACAGGCCTACTCACAGAGAACGCGTACATCGAAAAGTGACAAATTTTGAATTATTTTGTACACCTGGATATTTTTTATTATGAGCGACCTCTGTATTTCCCAAGATTATAGTTTTCCGGGCGGTTCTCTTAAACCGTCAATGAAAATTTCAAAAAATTTGCACAGGCCTACTCACGGAAAACGCGTGCATCGAAAAGTGGCCAATTTTAAATATAATTTATACACCTGGATATTTTTTATTATGAGCGACCTCTGTATTTCCCAAGATTATAGTTTTCCGGGCGATTTTCTCAAACCGTCAATGAAAATTTCAAAAAATTTGCACAGGCCTACTTACAGAGAACGCGTGCATCGAAAAGTGACGAATTTTAAATTATTTTGTACACCTGGATATTTTTGATTACGAGCGACCGTGTATTTCCCAAGATTATAGTTTTCCGGGCGGTTCTCTCAAACCGCCAATGAACATTTCAAAAAATTTGCACGGGCCTACTCACAGAGAACGCGTGCATCGAAAAGTGGCGAATTTTGAATTATTTTGTACACCTGGATATTTTTCATTATAAGCGACCTCTGTATTTCCCAAGATTATAGTTTTCCGGGCGGTTCTTTCAAACCGTCAATGAAAATTTAAAAAAAATTGCACAGGCCTAGTCACAGAAACGCGTGCATCGAAAAGTGGCGAATTTTAAATTATTTTGTACACCTGGATATTTTTTATTATGAGCGACCTCTGTATGTCCCAAAATTATAGTTTTCCGGGCGGTTCTTTCAAACCGTCAATAAAAATTTCAAAAAAATTTCACAGGCCTACTCACAGAAGACGCATGCATCGAAAAGTGACGAATTTTAAATTATTTTGTACACCTGGATATTTTTTATTACAAGCGACCTCTGCATTTCCCAAGATAGTTTTTCGGGCGGTTCTCTAAAACAGTTAATAAAAGTGACAAATCAATCTATACCATGATCTCTAAAGTTGGACAAGCGAGTCGCGTGTTAGTAGCTTAACAGTCTTGGGCAAAAACAATCCAATAGACCAAAGTTTCCCAAACTTATCCCACGACAAAACACTTTACAAATCCTGAAAATTTAACGGAATACTTTGGTTATTTTGTAGAAAAAACCTGCTCGCACAAATATGTCGCTGTAAATGTAAGTTAAACAAGAACAGCTAGTTTTGACACCCTGGAGTACCTACCTACTCTTCTGTTAAATTTGTCCAGAAATCATGGCAGTTTCTTGTATTTTTGTTTCAAATCACAGAGTCAATAATTACATCAATTAAGTTTTTATAATCACTTGCGCTGAAGCCTGCTGACTTAGCTGTCACTGTACATGGATTTCAAAGCCAGAAATTTTCCTCACTGAGTTTTGAAAAATATTGCAAAAGGGTTGATTGTAGTCAAGCAAGCGTTGGAAAACTTGTTCATCTACAGTCCACTTTATTTCAGTCAAAATTGCAAGACTGGAAACCAATCCATGCTATTCTGTGCAACTGTAGAAATTCAGAATCGTAACTTTCTATAAAAGATGCAATTTTATCTCCCGTATTAATAAATATTTCATTGTAAATATACCTGCAAAACTTAATAAATGAACCAACAAGTGCTTACTTTAACAAAGGAAGGTCTGTACAGAAGCGGTGCGTGCCGTTTAGGACGCGCGTGATAACAGAGCTTTTCTACAACTAGAATCTTTACGAGTTGCACTCGCTACAAAGTGAATACGGGACCGCACAGCAGTGCAGCATTAGGTGTTCCCCATTAGATCTGTCCCTGCAAGTTTATGGGCTCACCGCTCCATCATTCGCAACTACTTACACCGCTCCTGACAGTTTACGGCTGACAATTATAAGTTTTCTTTGGTTGCCGCTTGTATTTTACAACACATTGTTTACTTTATGATTGTACATGCTCGTTTTGCCATTTCCAAGATGAATTATTACGCTACACATGCCTCACGGATGTGATGTACTCGCTAACTTGTTCAGAAGAGAACATATGATGTTTCGTTTGACAACAAATGTCTACGCAAAATACTGCTTCTAGACACTATAACCGTTTACGTTAAAAAACCATAAAAGCTATAAAACATAATGATCATAAAAATCTGCTTTGTCAACACTTAAAAATTAATAAAAATGTAGGTGTGTCACCAAAACTTAATTCGATCGAATTATTTATGTGCATTTGATGGTAATAATCGAGACAAAATAAACTAGTTTCTTAAAACGGAAGTTGGCTGTTAAATATTTTATAGCGAATTCTAGGTCTAAAATATTAAATTCTGTTTTAATTTAATGGACTTTTTGATACAGTATCTACAACACAGTTAACGAACGTCTTATTACAAAATAATTGCGTCCATTATGTCAATTAATTTTAGCGCCAAAATGTTTAAAAATCTGAACAGCATTCAAGATAATCACCTAAACATAAATTTTGTTATTTTTTTAATTCCTTGGAATTTGGTAGTAAATATCAATATAGAACATACGGATTAGAGTCTTGTATTATTTACCTAGATAGTGCGTCAAATTCGAACGTTTGGGAACAGACATTTTGATTAATATTTAGTCACTCAGCCCAATTCACTATGTATGTACAGGGTGGTCCAAATTCGATGGGATTGCATGGGTATCTCGGTTAATATTTAAGATAGAGAAACGGTTAAATTACCAAAAATGTGCAGGTTTTTGAGACAAACTTAGAACCGTTTTGTTGTTTTAACGATAATTTGACAGAAATAATCACGTTTAATTGTTGATTGTTATTATTTTTGTACCTTAAAAACACGAAATGACTTAAGAATATTACTAAAAGTACGAATATGTCAGAATTCAAAGCAATTCTGAACCTGCAAGTGAAACTTATTTTAATCGTTATCCAGAAAGAATGCAATCTAATAAATCTATTTTTGGAAGATTAAAACAAAAGGTTTTGCTTTTAATATCCATAGAACAGTCTGCGTTCTGTCATTTGCAATTTGTCCTATGTTCCGTTTTAACAATAAGGAAGAGTTATTATAAACAGCACGTAACAGAAGTTTAGAAAAATGGTTTTTGAAACTTACATGTAAAACAAATTATTAGCAATGAAATATTTTTAGTGAATTCAAAAAAGACAAAATCGTGCTTTAAATGATCAAGTCAGGTGTTTTTTTAACATTAGAGTAAAGTTCCGTAATATGGAACAGTTACCTATTATGGAATACATCAGTTTTATGACAATGAATAAGCGATATCTGTTGAAAAGTATATGTACCTACCTATTTGTACATTGATCACACATTTCCAAATGTATCGTAAAATAGTTAAAAATTATTTACTAGATTACATAACAAATTCAAATATATTTTTGACGTGCTACTGAGTTTTTAGGCTAAATCTTTCAGTGCAAAATATTATATGCTAGGGTAAATGATATAAAATATTTTATTGCATGTTTATTTAGCATGAGCCTTTACATTTCAATGAAATAGACCAAAATTTTGATTGGGGACATTTCATGTTCTACATAAACCGATCTTTGAAATGTCACATTGATGCCTAATATGCAATACATAGAGGTGCCTTTTAATGAATATGATTATTGTCACTAAGTACAGCAATATGGGTTCAGTGTCAAAAGTGTCAGAAATGGGCAGACGAAAAATGTGCAAAAAAACCCAAAAAAAAAATTCTATTGTCCTACCTGTAAAAAATAAATAATTATCAACATTTAGTTTAGAATGACACTTGAATTATAATTTAATTTACATAAATAACAGAGTTTTGGTTTGGTTTAAGTAATAATGGAAATCAGAAAGAAATAAAAGATTAATCTATGAGCAATTGTTTATTTTAATGTATATTTCCTATATAATTCTATATTCCATATTAAGAACCCCTAGTATTCCATATTAGGTTCCCCGGGAGCTTAACATGGAATAGTAGTAACATTTAAAAAAAATAGCTATATAAGAAATATCTACCGTAATATCGTACCAGAATTCGAGTAATGTGTTGCGTATTCATTACAAATTCCTTATAATTTGTTTTGCAAAATTTTGTTGAATAAATGTGAATATTATTGCCGAATACAAAACAGTATTCCATATTAGGGCACTTTACTCTACTCATATTTAAACGAATGAAACTTTAAAATTCAAATTTGTTTTTCTTGGTTAAAGTTTTTTAAGGGTGATATCAAATACAATAACTTTTTATTATTTTCGTTATTTGTTAGCTTAAATTGGGTTTCCAGTAAAACGATCACTTTTGTGTTACAAGTTTGCTTAGATACATGTCAAGTACGTCATGTGAAGGAATTTATATAATTGTGCACTTTTTATAAATTTATAATGTTAATTGTGTACATTTATTATATTTCTCTGCTGCAAATGCACAAGTGATTGTAATAATTATGGAAATACGTTAGTCGCTGTTAAATTATTATTACATCTAATATTGATTTTATTCTGTTTTAACTTAAGGTGTGAAATAAATTTCTTCGTTATGGAATTCGCGTCTATCGTTGCCAGCAACTGTTTACCCACGCGTAGGATGATTTAACTTTCATACCTACTTGTTTACATAACAAACATGAACGTTTGTTTATCATGCAACAATCATTACGACAAGTGGATATTATTTTTAAGTGAATATAAAATAATGTAAAAACTATTTATTAATAAGGCGTAATTAAACTTTACTTTTTTTTATTACTATAGTGTAGTGAAAAAATAATTATTGCATAAAATAAAGCATTATACAAAATAGTAAAATTTATCTTTGTGCTCATATACATAGATGATAATTTTTTCTTAGTACCTACCGTATGCAAAATCATAAGCCATAATTTAGGTAAAATTAGACAGCAAGTTACGTTATTTACCAAGTCATCATTTTAAATTCTTGTTTTAAAATTTTGAAATGAATTAATTTTGTTATCTTTAATTTAAAACCCACTGAGTACCTATGTTTTTTTATTTCATAATATGATTTCATTTTAATAATATATTCACTCTAAAATTATTAAAATTATATAACGCAGTCATGTAGATAATCATACTGCTATTTTTCTTCGTTCACACTAACAGTTACAATGTTAAAACGATTAGCTATTTGTTTTATTATCTACTTTAATTCATTCAGGTACGATACTGCAATTATAATTTTAATGACTATTACTTAAATAATAAAGCAAAATGACTTATTGCAAGTACCAACAATATACACGATAATAAAATAAACCATCTTGTTAGCTTAGCTCTGTTACATCTTAATTTACAACATCATACGAACACCAAAATGTCGTGTTAAACTTTTTTTACTGGCTGCACAAAACTAATTGTGAGAAAACCATTCAGAACTTGTGATCAACAAAGTTTTGGTGTTATTTCAAATATATTTTAATGAAGAGATGTTCTTATAGTGTACCCACATAATATAAGAATTTAACTAGGAAGTTACAATAGACGTAGCTACGGTTGTTCTTTCATTATAATTAGCCAATTAATCCAATAAAAGATAAGCTGGAAGAACGTGTTTGTTAAAATACCATCGTTCTCGTGCATCTAGTATCCATAGCGTTTATGCTATTAATACATCAACGTAAGTTTTGTTATATAGGTTTTAATAGTAATTGCCCAAAAATGCTGTCATTAAAATAATAACCATTGGTTAAATAAGTCAGTTTTCAGAGAATGACTTCAGGCATATCTTTTAAAAAAATTATACAAACCTTTAACCTATTACTTGGTAATATTGGACGACGCACATTCAAAATATGGACAGTTATTATGAAAGTAGTGTTTTTGGAAAAATGGGTAGAAAAATAATTTACACACAAGTTAGTGTGCACTTTTTATTTGTAGACAGTGAACAGGGTGGTCAAATTTCGATGTTTTCATAGGGAATCTCGGTAACTATAAGAGGTATCGCAAAACGGACCCCGCTTCCTCGATCTCTTTTTTCGAAAAAAAGTAAATGGTGAAAACAAGGGTTTGGAGCAGTCCGATTTTTTAATTGCTCCGCTCCGGCATCAAAATGCCTGATACAGCTCCGCTCTATGCTCCAAATATTGTAAACATTAAATAAAAATGATTTTTGATCAAAAAAATTATGTTTAAAAACAAAGTTTTAATTTGATCGGATATGAGTAAATGGGTCAAAAATAAGAATATTTGACTCTAACAAAGAAGTGAAGTTAAATAAATTTTTAAAAAACAAATTATTGATCTTCAAACGTTGAAAAAAAGATTAAAAAAAAGTAGTTTTTGTTTAAACTACATAATAAAGTGGAGCAGTGCAGTGAAGCAATCAAAATTAGTTGCTCCGGACTCCGCTCCAGCTCCAGGCAAAAACCCATTGCTTCACTGTTCCGTGCTCCGCTACAAACCCCTGGGTGAAAACTAAAATTGGTTATCGTCTTTTGTTTTCGAGTTATGACCGAAACTCGATTTTTCGACTTTTTGTTTTATAACTATATCACGCTTGTTTATGAAAATAAACAAAAATAATTTTGACGTTCTTCAGGCACTTTTTTGATAGGAATGCAGTGGCGTAGTCAATTTTTCAAAAAAAAATCGAAATTCGAGTTTTGACAAAAAGTAAGTTGTATTTTTTTTTAAATAGAACCCATAGTTGGATGTGGCATCACGAGAAAGCAGTCTTATCAAAAAAGTGCCTGTAGAACGTCAAAATTAACCGATGTGACCACCAAATATATTGCGTGTTCGTGTTCACTGAAATTCTAACTTTATTGGAATCTTTTTGTTTAGGATGAATACAGTTACTGTCTAATAAGATCAACTAATATTTTGCATGCCTATAATTCTGCAATGGTGTGTAAATTGGCAACAGACACACTATTGCTTACCTCTCAATAACACTCGACAACCGTCGCGTCGCCGCATATAAATTTCTATCGCAGCGTTTGTCCCACTTCTCCAAGTTTAAGCCAACAAAAGAAACTCAATCGGCTGGTAGTCCATCGTCTTTTGTCTCTGCAACTAATAAACGTACGTTGAAGTTATTAATGTCCGTTGTATGTTTTATTGATTTTCATCAGACGGTTTTTCATCGAGAGAAAGCAGCGATGAAACTGATTTCGCCGTGTCGCATAAACTATCAAGAAAGCCCCGTGATTAACGATCAAAACAAGACAGTCACATTATATTTAATCGAAGTGGCCGTTCAGGTTAAGCACCAAAAAATGGTCGTTGCTCAATTACTTTAAAATCGTACTTAAAAAATTTAAAAACGATTTCACTTGAACGATTTAAAAACAAGTTTTAAAATCACAGCATTTTTAAACACACTCAAAGAAAACGTTGGTTGTGTGCAATTTTAAAGTTAATTGTATGAATTTCTATAAAAAAAAGTACTGAAATTATTCAAATATCTGTAAAATACATTGAAGAATTTACATAAAGAAAGAAATAAGTCATAAATCTTGAACAAAAAAAATACCTCTAATACCGGGTGATTCAGTTTGACTGGCGTACCCCTACGACTTTGATATTTTGAAAAAAAAAACCTATAAACCTCATATTTTTGCAAAACGATGCAAATTCTCTATCAAATGACGTTCAGATGTTTTTTTTTAAAGTTAGATTATGTCGGACTGGCGATAGTCAACTTTTTTTTTTGTTGAGATTACATTGGACACTTTTTTTATTGATTCTGATTTAATTCTAAATCCGAGAGCGCATTAAAAATATAAGCATAGGCATAAAAACAATGTTAAGAAAAATGAGTTTAAAAATTGATTTTAATTTTTTAGAAAATCGTTGAATTTGATTAAACAAAACACGATCGCAGTGGTAATCGACAGTTTATAACTTGTTCAATTGTGTTTTATTATTTTTCGGCGAAAACTCATTATTTTGTGAGCATTAAATTAAAGCAAATTGACAGAAGATCCATATTTTTATAAAGTAGATTGAAAAGATATCAAAAAAATGTAAAAATATACAGGGCGTTCTATTCAAAATCGCCGGTTGAAACAGAAGTCTTGTTGCAATCTTAATACTCGGATTAAATTCGGAACAAACGATATTGTTGTTTTACAACTCGTGTTATGTAGCTTACTTTTTCTACGATCACATTAATACCTACGATTTTAACGGCTTTTTGGCGAATATACACATTAGGGTTTCTTTCCCGGGATCCCGGGATCCCGGGAACCCGGGATCCCGGTCCATTTTAAGCTATTTTATATTTCCCGGGAAATGCTTTTTGTCCCGGGAATTCCCGGGATTTTAAAAAAGTGTTGTTTTCGTTTATTTTGTGCTAAGATCTTTGTAATACTATCGTAACATCAGAATTTTATGCTTAAAATGTCTTTACTAACAGTAAATTATGAAAAAACTTCAAAATAATTTTTCTCTTTTAGTATGGCGCAAAGAAGCCCGGTCTTTATTACAAAGTTAATATCTTCAAAATACTTTTACAGTTTTATTTTTGTGTACCCTGATAATTCAAAGCAAAATAGCTTATAAATGAAATTTTATTGATAATAATTATGTTCCTTTGCTGCTAGATGCTCTCAAGACAATTTCACCTACATCAATAGAGACTTAGAGAGCATTTTATGCAGCAGAACTTTTTGTTAATAAATTAAGAAAAAGACTAATTGACTGAAGCACAGATCACCTTTGTTTTCTTAAATCACATTACAAAAATTCATTGTAAAAATTATATTATTGTATTCATAAATATGAAACTGCAATAGAAAGGTTATAATTCCCAAATGTATGTTTCTCTCACCAATATTATTGAATTATTTGTAATAATCATGGAGCAAAATGTATTACATAAATGACTTGGAGTTGTTTTTAAGTAATAAACCGCTCCCTTAATTTTTTGGGTTATTTATTTAAAAATATTGACATAATTTATTACATCCCGGGATCCCGGGAAATCCCGGGACAAAGGCCGATTTCTTCCCGGAATCCCGGGACAAGCAAAATGGTCAAATATGAGAAACCCTAATACACATGTAATTACGTTGTCTTGTCAATTTTGACGTAAGTCTACTTTGACATTTCTAGACAAGTGTGCGTTTTGCCTACCGTGCGTTATAACTCACTTACTATGCATGTACGGTAAGTCATTTACATTAGTGGTCGTAAAAAAACATATCTACACTGCACTTTTTGATGGTGATTCTTTACTTATTTTGCTTAAATTTAACCATAGCTATGGCTACACGGTTGTCCGGCAAAATGGCTAATCCGGCAAGGGTTTGGAACCAGCAGTGCCGGAAAATCGGTGGTGTGCCTGTATGAATAAAAAAGTTTTTAATTAATCTCATTTTCGTAGAGCCTTGGGCAATTATACTAAACGTAGTTAGTTTAAAAGTATAATTTGTTAGTGCGTATGTTTAAAAATGGACTTATCGAAATTAAATCAGTGTGTAAGCAAAGTATTAGCCTTGTACACAAATATATTGTTTAATTTATCTTAGGGAAAAGGTAAACGATTGTTATCTAATATTTTATTGTTATTGGTTTTCTGTCATTTTACGCACGTGGGCGATTTGTTCATTAACAACTTTAGCTGAAAAATCACAGCGAGCAACTAGTTTTTACTTTTAATTTATCGTTCTCTACTTGTTAGCATACTAGAATGTTGCAAGTGATTAACGATATTTTCCTTTACAAGTGTAATCTCCCAAGATGAGCCTGTAGTTTCGCATATTGTATGATTCCAGCTTGGCTAGCAGTGCTAGTTTCCACAAGGAATGTGGGCGAGCACGGCAAGAGTCGATCTATAACTTCAGATAAGTGGCGTCGCCTTATGTATAACTTTGAGATTTCAGAAATAAGTAGGATTACAAATAAAACCTGATGCATTTTATGGCCCATTGCCGAAACCGACGGAGTATGGCCGAGGTCGTCCGGTTACATTCCTCGTGATGGAATACGAATTGTCCCACTTAAGTGAAATTTTGTGTTCGGACTGAATTAATCGATATCACATATTGGGTGTTGGTCAATATCTCGTGTCAGATTCTGATGGATCGTTGTTGTAATGCGATCATAGACTGCAATATTTGGAAATCGTTAAAGAGTTGAGCGGTCATCGGTAACGGTCATTTCTCACCATTTGCTCTCGATTTATTCGCTCTAACAGGTAGACAACCCAATGAATATTAATTTTCTCGTTGAAGGCTGAAATTTGCAAGTTTATGTCACACATATTTATAACAAATTTAAAATCAATAAAATTACTTTTCCGTGTGAACGTGTCGATAGCCACACATTTTTTAAAATCCATTAACAACTTTTTTCTTATTTTAGAAAAACTTTTAATTTTATTCAGTTTATCTACATCTTTCATTATAGGTACATACAGGGTGGCCTATTTTCGATGCCCATACAGGGAGGGTATCTTGGTTATGATCAGAGATAGAAAAAAAAACTAAGTACGTAGTCTCAATTTCTTTTTTTCGAGAGGAATTCATTGCCGCAAACAGATTTTTGATATCTTTTTTAATTTTTGAAATATATAGAAATTTTTATGAGTAAAAAAATTGAATATCGCTATCTTATTAGGGATAAAAAAACTATACAAAAAATGTCTTTAAAGTTTTTCTCTATCTTTCCGTTTAGGCGAGATATTAAACATTTTTGAAAAGTGCCAAAAATCGGTTTTTGGCTATATTTCGAAAATTAAAAAAGATATCAAAAATCTGTTTACTGCAATGTATTCCTCTCGAAAAAGGAAATCAAGACTAACTACTTAGTTTTTTTCTATCTCTGATCATAACCGAGTTGTGAGAGAAATAAGAAATTGGACATTTTCATATTTTTTGCGATAACATCTGAAGTACGAGAAATTTTGTTCTTTTAAAAATGGATTGTAGCTCATCTCATACTTGGGAATAATTAATCAAGTTAAGCAAACTTGTATCTGTTATAACAAGCGAGATCCCCATGCTGGAAATGTAATCTGAGACACCCTGTATACACTTCCATCCACATTCCTTAACACGTTAAGCGCCATTTGTATCCATATGGATACAAATAGTTTTTGCCAAATGGGTCACCTGTATCCATTTGGATACAACAGCCTACGTTTAGATTTGGCTGCCTGTATTCTTAAACATACATGTATTACATATATACCATATACCAGAAAAGGTTTAAGGATGGCCCGCTGGACCAGAAAACCTTGGTACCCACATTGATAATAAAAAAAATAAAAAAATTTTATGATACAAATTTATTCACAAAAAAAAAATTAAAAACTGGTTAAAATGTTATTATTTTGTTGTGAATTTTTTTTATATTACTTAAGAGCAATTAAGAAACGTAAATTTAAAAAAAAGTGGCCAAAAAAACACCTTTTTTTTAACATGGTGGCGCTTAACGTGTTAAGATTGTTTCGATAAAACTTTTTTTAAAAATTAACTCAACTATTTTTTAGTAACATCGTGTGCTAATTTTTTTTAAATCAAACTGTACATCAAAGTTATTTAATGATTACCGAATATCTAAGATGCGCGATTGCTAATATTTTAGCATGTTTAATATGTTATACATCTTGTACACATAACCCAACAGAAGTGCATAATGGGTTTTGCAATTCTCCAACCATTAATAACTCTCACCGCTCATAACTCTCACAGTAACTTCTGTGTTACTTCTATTAGGTTAATCCGTTGCGTAACTACAGTGTAAAGTATTCATCATCGAATTTTCATACCGATGAATTGCTAATTATGATTAACTTTAAAAAGACAATATTTTTCTATTAAACTTGTGTGTAGCTCTGGCAACATTAGTGATAAAAATTCTTCATTAGGTTATTTGATTCTCACATTTGAGTTTAATTCTCGCGAAATACTCGCGCGACTTGCTTTACGCATGTAAAATTAAATTGGACAATCGATGTTTTCCGTGTTGACTCAGAAATCGAAGTTATTTTGACAACTTATTTATAATTTTACAACACATTCGGCTCCTAATTATTCTCTTTTAAAATCTGAACAATTTAGATCTTAATCTGTGCCGATGGTGACGTTTCACTATTAACATTTGTTCCGTTTTGCTGCATGTCAGCTCATTCAATGTTACATCAAAACAATCTGTCAATCTACATCAACGTTTTTATTTTTTTATGCGAAATTTATATTACCGTGTGGGTTACCTTGTTTGTGCACCGATTAGTAAACGTCAACGAATTTTCTGACCACAGAGTTAATAAGATATTTATTGAAAATACCAAGCTATTTTAAGTGGTCCTTAAAATTTGTAGCTGCCTATTTTAATCTAATTTAAATTGACGTAGGTTTATTTTAACTGATTAATAGATTCTTAGATAAAACCACCTGTTTTATGGCCCATTAAGTTTATACTTACTAGAACATAACACGAGGTACAGCCTCTTAAACAGAATTTTTTATGGCGAATCGAATGCCTACATATTAAGGATGCTTGATTTTATAGCAAACTGTTTAATTATAACGGTTGTAAAAATCAAACTGTTTGGACCGTGAATATTTAGAAATAAACGCATGAAATGTGCTAATAGTATAGGTACTTAATATTATTATTTTTTTTTAATTTCGTAGGTCGGACGGAAACACATTATAAAATATTTGTTATTTTTAATTTTGACCATTCGTTCCTCTTGGTAATCGTCACAAAAAAATGTAAATACTCTTGTCTTAAGAACGTTTGAATCCTATCAATTTTTTTGGTTAAACATTTTTCTTCTTCTTGTACCTTTTGGTGTCGAGGTATGCTTTTTTATTTCTGTGTTATGTTTCTCCACTGCTGCCTATCGTTAGCTAATTGTGGCACATTTTTCCCGCTGACCCCTTTTTCTTCTAGTCTCTGCTTCACTTCTTTTTCCCATTTTATTCTTGGTCTTCCTCTATTTCTTTTTCCCTCCATCTGCATTTTTCTTCACATTTTCGCGCATCTATTTTCTGGCATGCGTAGTAGGTGTCCAAGCCATCTTAGTTGATTCGTCTCCATCTTTTTCTTAATATCTGCTACTCGTAGGTAATTTCGAATTTTTTCGTTACCGATTTTATCAATCAGTCTACATCCCCATATTCATCTTAGAATTCTATATTCTCTTTTATTGTGTTAGTGTCCAAGTTTCTAAACTGTACGTGAGAATGGGTACGTATACTGCATTAAAAACTCGCGTCTTTGTGTCTTTTAATAACTTTTTCTTGCTTATCAATCATTTATTAGTGGCGTAGTAAAATTTCGTCGCTGCTACTATTCTGTTATTCAGATCTTCCTCCAATTTACCATTCTCTGCAATTATTGTACCTAAATATTTAAATTTTGCTACCTGCTCTACCTTTTTTTGGTCTAGCATAATTGTAACTGGTTCATGATTTTTCGCTATAACCATAACCTTTGTCTTTGTTATATTATATTCATATTATATCTACTTAATGTATCTGCCCATACGTCTAGATTGAATTGCAAGGCGTTTTTGCTTTTAGCTAATAGCACCACATCATCTGCAAAGGCTAATTCTGTTCAGGATATTGGTTTTAGTTTATTCCAACCCCAATGGGCTTTCTTTGCTTACATTCTTTAACTATTTTATCCATAAGAATTATAAAGAGCAGTGGACTCAATGTGCCCTCTTGTCTTACTCCCACTGTTGTTATAAATTCCTGGAAACTGCTGTTATGGGTTTGCACATAATTTCTACTACTCTTATATAAACTCTTGATGGCGTTTAATAATCCTTATCCCACTCTACTTTGTTTCAATATCTTCCAGATTTTCCTTGGCACTATATCGAAGGCTTTAGACAAATCAATAAAGCCCAAGTACAGCATCTTTGAATGTTCCATTGTTTTTTCACTTAACTGTCAACGTAAAAATTAGATCCTGCGTGCTTCTACCCGGTCTAAAGCCACATTGCGCCTCTTCCAAATTTCTTTCGAAATGTTTCCTTAATCTCTCCTCTAAAATTCTTTCATATAATTTTACTACTACACTAAAAAATTGTTATATTATTAAAAACACTGTAGTTTTACGCACAAAACTGTGTAAATTTGGATTTGACTAACTTATATAATTCCTATAAATCGTATATTTTGTAATTTGCTGCAGTTTATTGGACTTGAACGGTATGAGTGTTGTTTTTCTGTCGTCTAGCACTGTATTAATTGAAAAATGCAGTTTAGAGAGAGTTACAATGGTACGCACAGCCCTTATTAGTGAAAATGAAGTTATAAAAATCTTGTACCGGGATCATTAAAATAGTTGATCCATATACGTCGAGTTGCAAGTACGTTTACCGCTTGATTTTATAAATTATGTAAACAACGGTTTGAAGTTACTAAACAACAGCTAGGATAAGTAGCAAACAATTCATTGGCAACTGGAGATGTTTGAAAGAAAAATAATTACTCCCGATAATTATACTATTTCTCGGTTTACATTATTCATGCGGCGTATAAATATTTATAACAAATAACAATATGCATGAATGTACAATAAATTAGAGTTTTTAGACTTCTTATAAAATTGTACTAGTTTTCCGCGATCAGATAAATTATAAATAACTGATCTAAAGTGTATATCATTATGTCTTCATGGTTTTGCTTTTGCTCTAGAATATTCAAGATGGCCGCGTTTAATTAATAAATAGGTAAAAATGTTTATCTAATTATTACGTCCATGTACAGCTGCACACAGTGTTTGTTGTTAGTATTGTTGCTTATAAACGCATACTTAATGCCTTATTTAATTAATCCGCTATTTGTTACATCCTTTTATCAGTTTTTTGAAATAGAAAAGTTGTTTTTAACAGATATAGTTCTTTTAGTGTTATTTGTCGTGGACTACTATCAGCTTACATACTTTTTATATGCGCATGTTAATCATTTAATAATTTAATTAGTCCAAGTTCCTAACCCGTGATCCGTGGATCTCGCTAGAGCAGCAGTCTCCAAACTTTTTTGGTCAAGTACCCTTACTTTAATTAATGTCTCAGAATCAGCGCGCACCCCAGAATAAAAATCACGCGTTCATCATTCAAAGTAATAAAATTAACGACTTTCATAGGGCTAAAAAAATGTGTTGCAACAGGAAGAGACTTCTTGGAGAAAGTTCATCTAAGATGCGTTTGACGTACCAAAAATTATCTCGACGTTTGTTTCACATCAATACATTTAATCACTAGGCTCAATTGAGACATCAAGGAGTGTCGATGAATCGAATCGACGACCATCAAGGGATGCCGTTATGAAATGTTTAATTGTTATTAACCAACATTCAGACAGCGGCGAATTAGCATACAATTTATCTAACGTAAAACAAAACCCGTCAAATCAGCGTTGCGCAATTTTATAATTGTGAAATTAAAATAGTACAGTTCCATATATCGCCATATACGTGACCGCTACGTTACTCTCACTTTCTTGCAGAATGTGCGTGCAAAATTCACACGCTCACTCGCAGAACCAGAGATAATTTTGATTGTGAACCGATAATGCAGTCGATGTGGACCACCCGGCTTATTTAGTACAAAATTCACCTACTCTGTATGTTTTTGTTGCAACATTAATAATCTAATTTGGAAATATTAATCAAATTATTTTTCAATGCGAAACTATACATCAGTCACAACCCAATTATTGTTGCTGCCATAGTTTTGCAATGCAAATTTATTCTTAACACTTATTTACCTTTAACATAGTCAGAACACACAATTGTCATTAGTTTACAACATCCATTTTTGCTGTTGCATTAGATTAACTTACTATTAATCCATTTAAATCTCCACCCATGAATAAATAAACGACTTAAATCAAGTTTTGTTAGAGTTAACTCGTCAATAATTTTTATCTGATTTTTCAAAGCTTATTGTTGGTCCTGGCTGCCTCCGTCATTTTCTTCCATTATTTCCTATCTTTGCATTTCGATTTGCAGTCATTTATTCTCAATGCCTTTGGATCTTCCTCCATGGCGTCTCTCCATCTTTTCCTCAGTCTTCCTCTGACCCTGGGCCAAATAGGGATCCATTGTGTTATCCTCCTGATCATTTCGGTTGGTTTCCTTTTCATGATGTGTCCTGCCCATCGTAATAGTTGTGCTTTATTGTGTCGAATGATATTTTCTTCTCCGAGTTTCTCCTCTATTTCTTTGTTCCTTCTCAGTCTTACTTCTCCATCTCTTGTAACGTTAGGTCCTAGAATTGCTCTCATTACTTTGATCTCCACTATTTTCAAGTCTTCCTCTTCTTTCTTATTTATTGTTACTGTTTCCATAGCATACGTCATGGCGGGTCTTATCATGGTTTTGTATATTTTTATTTTTGTTGTTTTACTCAGTCTTTTACTCTTTAGTAGGGTTTTGTTTTTGCCGTAGGCTGTATTTTTTTAGAGTTCTCTCCTCCACTCCGTTCTTTCCAGCTTGCCCTACTGTCACGCCCAGGTAATTGGAAGTATTGACTTCTTCGAAGGTATTAGGAGTTTCTAGATCGTTCTGTGTGCATATTTTATCTTCCTATCTTCATATATTTTGTTTTTTCTTCATTTATTTCCAGGCCCAGTTTTTTTGCCTCCTTGTCGTTTACATACTTAAATAATTATAAAATATTCAAAACTCCTAACTACATTTTAATTGTACCCATTACCATGCGGATGTAATATTTGTGTCGAATCTTAATAATAAATACAATATTTTATTACAGTAAAAGTTGTTTGGTAATTTCAATTTATTTCATACAACTGGTAATAGCAGTCGATGTTCAAACGCATCGAGTTAGTACCAAGTTCTTTTGTTTTTGTTTTGTTGTACGCGAATCAATTCCGTAATTTACACGCGCTTCGACACAAAAAAAAAAGTCTTTGTTTATAAGCTTAAATGTGGTTGATCTAGTTATTAAATATGGAACACATGTTACTTAGATTATGTACTCATCATTTTTTGTGGCCACATCGTCGAGTAACTATTACAAGGTTTCGTTTTCGTCCGGTTTTTTCGATAGTCTCTTGTTCCAATTAACTGTGCCTAATTAGTGGCGTTATAATGCTTTGTAGGTAGAATTAATTGTGCTATCAATGCTGTATTCAAAATGCAACGGTTTAGTTTGTTTTTTGGAACGCAAAAAAGCTGTTATTTATAATGTAAAACAAAGACAGTCGTCCTTGAACGATTGACTGCAATAGTGTCCGAATTAAGTCTGGAATATAGAAAGTTGCGTAGCGACTAAATGTGTTGTAATTTTTGTAAATCATCAGGTAGCAAAAACGGGCAGATTTGTGATAAAAACCTTGGGCGTATGTTAATGGCATACCGTAAAAATTATTCTTTTTAATACACGATTAAACACGATTTGTAAAAAAGAATCGTTACCTCTAAACTTAATAGGTGCTGCTCCGGAATTAATTATGTCTAAACGAAATTCGCAGTCACCTTGCCCCAAACGATTTATTTATACCATTCGTAGAATTCAAATTGACTCGATTGATACTGAATAAATATCGTTCTCAAACAAAAAGATTAGGTAAACACGGTTTTAGCGTTTATTTCCATAATTAAATTCGATAAACATCTACATTACCTTGCGGGCACCTTAATTGGACATTGGACAGTGCACTATGTGTCAATATCCTCATGTCCGTGAGTGTTTATCTACAACTATGGCTACTTGTCTTTGCAGAGCGATTGCCGGAGACAGCACACAACATGTTTGTGTGATTTTTGATCTTTAATGTCTGCATAAGCAATTAAATAAGTTTCTTTCAACTGAAAATGAGTATTTGCATCGGTATATTAGATTTCTTTACTAAAAATACTGAAGACTGTTACACAGGGTGTCCCAAAAATCATAAGGATCTCAATCGTCTCATTTATTAAAACAAACTAAATCAAAAACCTTATACAGTGTCCAAAAGGTATGGAATATGCTATATATCTCAGTAAATATCCACTTTGGGGAAAAATGTTTTGAATAGAAGTTGTTTGGTACTTGGTTTTTCACCATAAGACAAAATTTACATTCTATTTATTCGAATAACAAAAGCGCAATGAAAAACAATTGAATTTTTTTTTAATGGCAAGGTACCTACCCCTATATTATACTCATTTGATAAAGACTTTTTTTCTCTTTTCAGTAATACAAAACTTTAGTACCCTTATTTAAGCAACTTTTTGAGAACAACGCAAAAATGATGAATTTTATTTGTTTTGAGTCTAAATATCAAAATAACTACACTAACCCTTATATTTTTAAAAATGGGAAAATAATGCTTTTTCATGAGGTCATAGCCAACTATGGTTTCCATTTAAAATAATGCAAGTTTGTAAGTTATCTAAGAATTTAAACCACATTGAAACAAATGAACATTTTCATTTTGGTGCGTAAAACAATCTACCTACAACTTTTTTCCCAAAAGTATTTTTGTACCATCAAATATAATCGAGTTATTGACGATTTAAAAACAATGCAAATTTTGGCTGTTGTTTATAATCTAGCGTGTCACAGAACTTTTTTTAAAACATTAAAGTTTTACTGAATAGTTCTCAGAAAAGGAAACAATTTGTCTAGTTTAAACTTCTTTGTAACTCTTACTGTTAACGAGATCCCAATAGTGGCCCTTCTATGTGGACCACCCTGTATATGAAGCTTTTTAAGGTTATTTCTAAGAAACGAACTAAATGCATTATTGGTTATTTACTCCGTACAAATTAATAAAAACGTGCCAAAATTATCAAAGAAATACCCTACTTAAAGAATCAGCTTTAATCAATGTTTTAAACTTCAAGTATATAGATATTTATAAACTAGAAGTGTAATTAGTTGCATATTATATAATACAATTAACTACTTTTTAACGGTATTCTTACGTTTTAATTTATTCACGTCATTTATTTTTTTCTTCAAGTTTACCATCACTTAAGAAATGTATTCAATATTATAATAACGATGATTGCATAATATTTATGTTAAAATGTAATTATATCGTTACTTGTAATCCACGCATGCGATTTTTATATTAGTATTTTGTTTACGTTAGTCATTGTCATCAAATATTTATATTCAATATTACGACAAACTGGGTTATATCTAATTAAAATGCAATTATGTAGGGGAAGTTGGGGTAAGATGACTAGATTAACAAGAAAATTAAGTTTTGGCCAAGAGAAAAATGATATAATTAAATAAAAATGACGAATATATACATTGGTGAATTACCTTTGAATTCCCTATAATTTTAAACTAAACAGCGCTTCCAATATTACAATAAAAAAAATTCCCTATGATTTTAAACTAAACAGCGCTTCCAATATTACAATAAAAAAACATAAACAAAAAATGTCATTTTAGTCATCTTACCCCATAGTGCGGGTAAGATGACGAACATAATGGGGTAAGATGGCGCCTACATACATAAAACACAAATCAATTGTCCTTGGCCATCGTAAGTGGTGCAGTCTTCATGGCACCACTCTTGACATTTGCAACACTGAATCCAGTCTGTCGCTGGTGGTTCTGTATAAGGTTTGTGGCAGATTAGACAATAATAGGATAAAGATTCAGTTGTTTGAGAAGATATAGCAGTTTTTTCATTAGGCCCATTTCCTCCCTTCTGTTTTGCTAACCTGTCTTTCTCTTCTAATTGATTTTTGATGGGAGTGCCAGTAATTACGCTCGCTGAGAGTTTTTTTATTATTTTGAACAGGACGATTAATAGTTGGCAAGGGTCTGATTTTCCACAGTGAGGTGTCAGATTTCGACTTTGAGCAGCTAGGGCTTGTTCCTTTAGAGGTAAATAGTTTGCCCTTTACAATCCTTGATGATCAAGAAGGTTCAGGTTCTCCATCATTTTTTACAGGCGTAAACAAAGCATAGCTTTTCATTTGCTTCAACGGAATATTGCCATCTGAAGAAAAGTCTGAATCATCTGAGTTTTCATCAGGAATCTCCCTACCAATGTTACCATTAGTATCTCCACCAATGTTACCATTGATATGGTCAGAAACATTCAGCAGCAGCAGCTGCATTGCAGGATGTAGTTCCTTCTTCAATGTAGTGCATAGCCGCTATCATTGCACCTTGAGACCACTGACCACGATTGGTCTTTTTTTTTGTAGGTTCTTGGCATTGATGTTCTGGATGTAATAAAATTTTATTACCAAAAACAGTGCTTACTGGTTGCTGGGGCAAGATGACGAATCGTTATCTTACCCCTGTCATCTTACCCCACTACATATTAAAAATGTTTTTCTAATTTACATAAAAAACTACAGAAAGATTTATAAAATTTAAACAGAATACCAATACTATCACAGGTAATGTACAACCTACAGCAAAATTCAATTTGTTTTTACCCGAGTTTTCAAAAAAAACACTAAACACCGGCAATAAATATTGTAACCGAACATGTGATGGCAAACAATTGCTTTTAACGGAAGAAATTGGAACTATATTAAAATCTTATCAGCTAATATTAACTTCGTCTACTAACCTCCAGATGGCAGTGAAAATTTTGAATTTGAGTTTTTGATGGATTGCCTGTAAAAATCGTTCGTCATCTTACCCCAACTTCCCCTACTTGTTAAAAATGTTCATTTACTCCAACTATAAGCTTTTATTTACTCTTAAGTTGTAAAAAAAAAGTATTGTGTGTGTAACAAACTATCAGAGGTTTAATTTCCAATTATCTTTCAGTATCTTGTAACCAATTACTCTCTTAAAATCAAAAAAACTTGTATCCGTTTTCAGATCCTAATTGACCACTTTTAAAATTATTTACACACGAAATGAACACCATTTTTTTATTAAAATTGTGGTCCAAGGTATCAGTTTACATATCCCAAATAAAAATAATGATTAATACATTTTTGTATGTTTAAGATGTCACGTAAGATAATTCAGTAGGTACTTCTTACTATAGAAATAAGTTACCAACCCGAATACGGTAGGTGTTCTTTTTACACATCAAGGCATATAAATCTGTAAATAGACGTTTGAGAAATCAGTTATAGTAATTTGACGGGCATGGACCTGTCGGACAATTTAATATACCGATATCTATTGCCGGGATATTCCGTAAACGATCAGTTTCTTTGTTTGTCAAGCTGCTGTTTCCATTTGCAATATAAAACTAAAAGAATGAAAGTACTCGAAATGACTACGCATATTTTCCCAAGCTGCTAATTACGTTATTAGTTAATGTTAGTCTTTTTCATCGATATCCAATTGATGCCTTATTAGATAGTGCCTGCTGTTAATTAATTACATGTGTAGTTTCACAATAACATAAACATGTAGGCGCGAGTTGTTATAAACAGGGGAAAATGTCTCCAGAATAATTGTCAATTATTTTCTTTTGGACGCGAGAAATGATTTACAGTTCCTTTTACCCGAGCGCGATTACAAAATATAACTTCCTTATTCTAGCGTGGTTTTGTAGCAGATAATTTGATAAGGAAATCAATGTATTATAAATCATAAGTTAAAGAATTATAATTATGAGACACAATTATGTTATCATACAGTTTTACAACGTTTGTCCAATTATTTTAAACATATCAACACGATTTGTAACGGTAAAATAAACTTAAATTTTATTTAACTTTAAATAAATTAGAACACCTTAATATTGTGACTAAATTATTGACTAAAAACAAATAAAATTGATAAGCAATTAAAAAATTTCCAATCTCAATAAATATTTTATTATTTTTTGGACCATGCCGTATATATTTTCGTTCGCTTGGTCTATGGATATCAAAAAAATGCGTGGTATTGTGGAATGCGAGGTTACATCATACGCCAGATACTGTTAATTCGAAATGCTCCCAAGTAAAAAAAAAAAAACAACAAAAAATATAATAATCGGAGTCTGCAAATGTGGGTGTTACATATGTCAGAATAGGTCAGTTCCTAGACAGTGCCTACTGATAAAAATAACTCATATTGAAGTACAAAACATTTATATTGCCCTAAAATTATTTTCAGTTTTTCGTGTCCAGATTTATTGCTAACAAAGAGCAAGGCGCAATTTTTATTAATAATAAAAAATAATATCCACAAGCACTCTTAATATATTTTCTTGTGACTTAGATTATTGTTGGTACACACAAAACTACGACTAAAATTACCGATACAAACTGGTAGGTATATCTAAAATATATCAATCAGGTATTTTCTTTCTTTAACTTCCGTGTGTGTCTAGACTATTGATAAGATTTTCAAGGTTTTCAAAAGATGTATGCAGTTAGCCAATACATTGGAATGTTTAAGGTTAAGCGAAGTATATACAAAGTTTTGTCAAACAAAATGTTGCCCTACTTGGTCAAAATTTCCTACAACTATGCAAATCGACTCCCCGCTGCTGCTGTATGTAAATTTGGCAAGGACCTGTACAATTATATTACGAATATTTTAATATTTATTTAAATAACTTAAATGAAATTTTCGGTGCAAAGAAAAAATAAATGAATGTATAAAAAAGTACTACATTGTGTCCAAAAGGTATGGAATATGGTATACAATATCTCAATAAATACCCACTTTAGGAGAAAATGTTTAGAATAAACGTTGTTTAGTACTTAGTTTCTCACCATAAGACAATTTTTTTTTGTCGAATAAGAAAAGCGCAATGAAAAACAATTGAATTTGTTTAAATGACAAGTTACCTCTAGGTATATTATACTCATTTGATCAAGGATTTTTTTCTCTTTTCAATGATGCAAAACTTCAGTACCCTTAGTTAAGCAACTTTTTGAGAAAAACTCAAAAAATACTCTCAAATTATTTTAGTTGTTTAGTATTAACAGTTCTAACATAAACATCATAAGAACTAAATTTTTTTAAAGAAATTTTCAATAAGTGTTCAAACTGTGAACCACTTACAGCTTGGCAATGATAAACTCGGTTTTTAAACCTGTTAATAAAATAACATTCCCAGCCATTTCAGGTGTAATAGACCTCATTTCTTCTCTAATACAATCTTTTAAATTTTTGATATTCTCCGGCCTCTTAGTATAAACTTTTTTTTTAAAAAGAGAAACAAATTCTCCATCAAATGAGTATAATATAGGGATAGGGGTATCTTGTCATGTAAAAAAATTCAATTGTTTTTCATTGCGCTTTTATTATTCGGAAAAAAAATTGTCTTATGGTGGAAAACTAAGTACCAAACAACTTTTATTCAAAACATTTTCCCCTAAAGTGGATATTTACTGAGATATATAGCATATTCCAGACTGCCTCGTGGAAGTCTCCCCAGCATAAAAGATAAATTCGCGATTGAGTTTAACAAATAAAATTTAAACAGTGATTAAACCGGTTTGGAAACTATTTACTTCGTTTTCGTTTTCGTTCCGTTCTCAGTCCCTGGTCCAAATATAACATTTAATTTTTTCGGGTACATGGCTGTCGGGAAGTTTGACTGTCGGGAAGTTGGCCGTCGGAAAGTTGGCTTTCGGGAATATGACCCACACCCAATATTTACACCAAAATTTTGTCCAGGTACACCAAACCAATTTTTAACTGGTTAATAGCTTGCGAATAAAGACATTTCACTATTTCTAATATTTTTATTTATATCTTATTAGAGTAAGTTAACGATTTTTGTTAATATCTTGCATTATATGAACGTTTATTCGAATTCTAAACAGTTTTTAAGTTGAAGATTTAGATGATGCTTTTGTTTCTGCCCGCAGTGGTTGTAAATTGTTTAACTTTACCGTTTTTGATTGCCATTTTTATATATTTTTCAGTAGTATACTCTTTTTAAGTTCAATAAATTTGAGAATATTAACTCACAAGCCATTTTAAGCTATATTGTTTGTATCAAATGTTAATAACTTAAAAAATATGTAATAATTTGTTCATAATCGATCAGAGTTTGTTGTTTGTTTTTTCATGGTCATAGAAAATTTAATTTATGGTAAATGTTTAGAAATAAAACTGACACTATCTCATTTTTTATAAATTAAGCGATTGTCCTTCATGAGACCGAAGAAAACATATTGCACAGTTTAAAGGTGATAAGGGGGGGAGGGAGGCAAGAGCCACAAGAAATCGTTAGATTGATTATAATATTACAAAACCGGTCCTATTTGGCAGACGCGCCTTTATCGCTCCCGGCTAACTACACCTCCACAGGTGCTTTTACTGTATATAACTTTCGTTTTCGAAAATTTTATTCACACCGAACACTACTGGAACGAAACGGATGCATCTGCATCAGGTTCTCAAATGAAGACAACAAATACCCGAGTAAATTCACTAATTGATATGTGTGCGTCGAATATGCAGCGGCTTGCGTAATATATACAAATAAAAACATTTAGTTTAATTGGTTATCGTTGCGTAATCATAAGAAATTACGAAGATTCATGTGATATATCGTCAGACGTTGCGAATTTCGACCAAATCGGTTTCTCACATTGCATACACGAAGCCATAAGTTTTATCTAAATAAATAGCTGTCGTTTCGAATTAGGTAAGCTACGATCGAAATCTAAATGGAACGAATACCTTAAAGCTTAGCAATACCCAGTACCAGTTGTGGTTGTGTAGGTGTTGCACGCAAAGTGTGACATAACCTCAGTTGTACAGCTTCTACCGCCACTGTTGCTGCACATACAAGAGCTGATACAAGAGATACGTCGCTGCCATTTTTATTTTTAGCATCTCCACACTTTATTGCGCTACGTGTTCTAATGATCTTAGTTCCGTGCATCGCTGGTAGCACTTACTGGGAATTTAATTGGGTCTTCGCAGGGAATTACATTCGGACCGTTTGTTAGGAGAGGGGTGCAAGTCCATTTTAGGAAAAAAATTAAGATGACCAACATTTTTCGTATAATTTAGTGTGAATTTTTTATTGATGGCCCAATCAACAAATTGGACAATTAGAATATCTGTACCGTTACTTGTGTTGCACAAAATTGCAAGTATTAGCAATAAAGTTGTTAATACATAATGTATAATATGAAGAAATGTGAAGCTCAAGTGAGATATTTTACTGCTTTGTGCGAGTCTTCCCAGCATAGACAGAAAATCGAGTTTGTGTTCAATGAATGAAAATCAAATAGTGATAAAACCGATTAAAACCGGTTTTAGGAAGTATTTATTTCCTTTTCGTTCTTAAACGATAAATATTAATTTCGTTTTCGTTCTTATAAAAATTTCGGTTAATTTCGTTTAACGTTTTCAGTCCCTGCTCCCAAAATACATCTGCAGTCCCTCTTAAATATTCCATTTCACTTGCTTGTTACCTGCTTCTAGATCTGTCATCTAGCACCCAAGTTCACTACCGTAAGTTTGTATAGGAGCAAACACACGGTTGAAAAATAATTATTGCTTGATAAATGTTCCCTGGTTTTTATTTAAAATACGATTATGGCTTAAAAATTTAATGCATCGTTAATTTTATTAGTTGACAGGCAATAATTATACTAAAATTCACGTTAAGTTAGACTAGAAGTAATCACGTTTTTTTTATATCTACTAATTCTTTGTGTTAATTATGGTTTTTAATTGGCGTTTTACAAAATACAAAATACAAAATACAAAATAAGAAATAGTAATTTAATTTTAAGAATCAGGTATTTAACAAAAAGAAACTAGCTCCTTTTTTCTTTATTTTTAATTATAATGTTTTTGTGTACTAATTATGTGTATAAAAATATTATAATTCAATTAAAATAGGTTCGCGAAATTAATAAAAAATAAAGTCCAATTAGTATTGTTCCAGTATTTGGTATTTAAGTATTTCGTGATTAAAATTAATTAAAAAAATCTATCTAGAATAATGTTTTTGCATGTAGTTCCCATAGTATAATTTAAGAAAAAAGTAATTCCACGAAAAAAATTCTTAACCGGTGAAGAGGAAAGAGTATAAAGAAATTATAATAAGCAGTTATTATGAATTGCAAAATCAGGTTGTAATTACGTACAACATATAGAACGAACAACCAGGTTTTTCTAAAATTCCCTGCATTTAACAAAAACGCATAACGGCAAGACGTACTGTGTGCGCACCTGGCCAGAGTTGACAACCGCAGTTAATGCTAGTTAACCACCTTATTATAGCTTGTAATAAATTTTTACACATCTGTGTCTTTATTATGCGGTTATGATGTAATAACAGTTATTAAATTTAAATTATCGCGAATTCAAATACATTATTTAGCCATCGTTAATAGCTAATTTAATCATTTTTGTGCAATTAAATGCAATATTTGGAAATAGCCGCGGAGAGAAAATAAGAATAAATTAGTGTTTGAAAATCGCAGTAATTTGCATATTTGAATAGGATAAATAGAGAATTAAACGTGTGTAGTATACAGGGTGATACTCGATATTGAGTTAAAAGCTAAGGATATAAAGCAACTTTGTTCGACAATAGCATCATAGTGATTGCTGGCTAGTTAAAATTTTAAAATAATACACAGGGTGTTTTTTATGCTCGGTCCAATTGGTTAAACTTCAAACACGGATAAGTCATTTTTTAAAAATAGAACACCCTATAAATTTTTACATAGTCTTATCGATAATTTAATTACCTTTAAAATTTGTTAAAGGTCTATTATGTCTAAAATTAATATTTCTCGAGTTATTGCGGTTTCATGTTAATTAATGGCCACAAACAAAATATTTAATGGAAATTAATTAGTAGGCTTTGGAAATATCTCGATCATTTGTTTTAAATGTCAAAAAACGTTCTATTTTCATCTTTAAGCTATATGTTTACATGATTATAAATTAGTTTAATAAAAAACAATAAAATCGAAATTGTTTAATCCACATAAAAGAGGTTGATAGAAAGGCGAGGTACAATTAAATGGCCACCACGCTTTCCAGATTTGTCACCTTTGGAGTACTTTTTGTGGGGATACCTCAAAAATAACGAATATAAAGCAAAATCAGAAAATTTAGATGATCTTAGAAATCGAATAATAGTGACAACCGAACAGATTTCAGATAAGAAGTAGCGAATTGTCATATCAACTTTTTATAATAGACTGTGGTACTGTCAAATAGAAGAAGAAAGACAATTCGAACACTTTATTAAATAATAAAATACATTTTTAACATTGTTTATTAAATTACTTTAATAAGTGTTTTCACCCTGCACCTTTTAATTGGTTAAACTTAGCAACATGCGGTTTTCACAATTCAATTTGTAATTTAAAATAGTTTCATAAAAATGATGTATTTACGAAAATAGTTCTAAATGAGCAACTACAAAATCGTATATTTTAATGAACAGATAACTAATCGAAGTTATGTTACTAAAAATGTCCTGTTTATAAGGGCAGTTGATAGTTAATATTAATAATATTATTAGTTCTTTAATACTAGGGGTGCAATTTTAGGTACTTATATTGCAAAAACTAATCACACAATATGTATTCTAAGAAGGTATGTATTTTCGTCACATTGGCCTAAAGAAGGAAACTCTTTTATGTCGATTAAACAATTTTGATTTTATTGTTTTTTATTAAACTAATTTATAATCAGGTAAACATTTAGCTTAAAGATGAAAATAGAACGTCATTTGACATTTAAAACAAATTATCGAGATATTTCCAAAACCGACTAATTAATTTCTATTAAATATTTTGTTTGTGCGCATTAATTATCATGAAAACCGAAATAACTCGAGAAATATTAATTTTAAACATAATACACCTTCAACAAATTTTAAAGATAATTCAATTATCGATAAGAATATGTAAAAATATATAGGGTGTTCTATTTAAAAAAAATGACATCCGTGTTTGAAGTTTGACCAATTGGACCGAGCATAAAAAACACCCTGTGTATTATTTTAAAATTGTAACTAGTCAGCGATCACTATGATACTATTGTCGAACAAAATTTCAAAGGAATTCGTTCTGAAATTGCTATGTTGTGAAATCTCAATATTTTCTTAGAGTCCTGTTTCTGTCAAAATTTTCATAAAAACTTAAATAACTCAAAAACTATTAATTTTAGACATAAAACCCGATACATTTTGAAAGACAATTTAATTCTGCATCTTAAAAGTGCAAAATTTACAGGGTGTTTTATTTTAGAAAACAAAGTGACGTATCGGTACGCAAAAACAAAACACTGTGTATAGTTGAAAATAATTTTAGGTTATGTAGTAAATTACCACAAACAACTTTTATTTGAAACTTTTTTTTTGTAAAGTTGTCACAAGACGAGATATTGATCCGTTCCGTTACTTTATGTACACTCTCTGTAAATATTACCACAAAATTATTAATATTTGATTTTTATGGCCACGCTGTATTATCCCAATCGGTAAAGGTCAACGTTCAGTTGGAAAGTAGACGACACCGCGGAATTCCATAAACAAAAAATCAAAACGGCTTTGATTTAGGTTGATATTCCGTCAAGACGTTACAGCCAATACCTTTTAAGGAAATGGGAATCAAGGGTGTGTAAATCAGTGTGTAATATCACTTTCTTGAAACAATCCTATACTTAAACTATTCCTTGCTTTACTTTCATTCCATCTCCTTATACAGGTAGTACAAGTGATATATCATTAATAACTGACAAGTATGCGCATATATTGTTGAGGTGCATACATTTAAATTTAATTTAATTCCTTCTAATTGTGAGCGCGAATTATGAAACTGAAATAGAGACAGCAAATATTGCAAAATATTTTAATGAAGCAATAAGGAAGGTAATGCAAAAAGCAATAAAATTAATGTTCAAAATTGCTATCCATTTGCAGTATTTCAAAACTAGTGTCATTGATTTATACTGTTTAGTCCCTTTAATGTTACAGAGCAAAGTAATGACTTAACTAAGTAGAAGCGCACTTATCTCATCCGACCAATCAAATTACCTCTTTCCTCTAGACCAGAACTCTTAATATTTTTAAGTAGAGAGGCGTGCATTATACAGTTCCAACCAGATCATATACAGGGTGGGCAAATTTCGATGTTAACAAAGGGAATCTCGGTAACTAAAAGAGGTTTCGAAAAAAGGACCCCGCTTCCACGATCCCTTTATTCGAGAAAAAGTTAATGGTGAAAACTAAAATTGGTTATCGTCTTTTGTTTTCGAGTTATCATCGATAACTCGATTTTTCGACTTTATGTTTTATGACTGTATCTCGCTCGTTTATGAAAATAAAGAAAAATAATTTTGACGTTCTACAGGCACTTTTTTGACGAGAATGCAGTGGCGTAGACAATTTTTCAATAAAAAATTCGAAATTCGAGTTGTGACATAAAGTTGTATTTTTTTAAATATCTACTACCCGTAGTTGGCTGTGGCATGACAAAAAAGAGGATTTTTCCACATTCCAATAATACATATTATATCATGTGGGGTCGATTTATTCATTTTCCTTACATTGTAGCAAAATTTAGGTAATTTTTCGTATTTAATTTTTTTTTTTAGTAGTAGGCTTATGTCATTAAGAATATACCTGGTAAAACAAACTGTCATTCTGTTGTTTTAACGATAGTTTGACAGAAATAATCACGTTCAATTGTTGATTGTTTTTATTTTTGTACCTTAAAAACACGAAATGGCTTAAGAATATTACGAAAAGTATGATATGTAAGAATATTTTATTCAAAGTAATAATAATTCTGAAGCTGCAAGTGAAGCATATTTTAATCGTTACCCATAAAGAAGGCAACCTAATAAAACAATTTTTGGAAAATTAAAACAAAATCTCATTAATTGTGGGACATTTAACAAACCTAGAACAAAGTAATACACAATTAAATAAAGTGAAGAGGTTGTTACCAATAATTATCTACCATTTTCAAAAAAACAGGCGTAAAATAAGATATAGCCATTAAACGAAAAGTCGAAAAATCGAGTTATCGGTGATAACTCGAAAACAAAAGACGAAGAAAATAGTTATTTTAAGCAAATAGCTTCTACCCGGGAAAAAACTGTATCATTGAGGGTGTCTGATGAAAAACAGCTTAGCAAACCAAAGCAATTATATTGAATGTTTATGTACGATATTAATTAAAAGGCTCATTTATATAAATACGTACATTTTTTTACCTAATTTGGATACAGAAAAATTTACATATTTTCGTATAATCGTTATTTGTTATTAATTATGCCACAAAAACCCAAAATTTCATCACACTCAATTATTTTTTGTAAAGGTCCCAATTAAACTAGAAAACGTTTTAGACCTAGTAAATGAGATGTGATTATATGACCTTAACATGACACACTTAACTGTCTCTTTTGAAATTGTTTATTATTGACGTATTGTCAACTTGCAACATGTTAACTACAGTTGAAAATTAATTTACCTTGTTAATTCATTGTTAAATATAATTGATTGCTACTAAATTAAAAATTTACACACACACACAGTTAATCGTATATCCTTCTTATTCTAAATGCTTCTAATTAATTCTAATATGGTTCTCGAAAAATGACTCTTACATTTCTCAACTAAAACCAACTGTTAAAAATTGATTCTCAGTAGTTTTCTTATAGCTTTTGTTTAAATTTATAATTTTTATTAGTTTTTCTACCTGTTCATAAATTAATTTTACCTTTATTATTACAAAAAAACTTTATAAATCTGTCCAATTAACGATTGGCGTATTTCTCACTTTGTTATTAATGTTTAATTCGTTTTCGACAAGCGGATATATCCAAGCTTGCACGTGAACATAAACAAATTGTAAACGTTAGAAAACGTAATTGAAATATGTTTACGTTAATTGAAAAACGGTTAACATTTCCTAGTATTTTTATTTGGCTGATTACTGGTTTAAATTACCATAATATCACTAATATTGGGCAAACATTGATAGTCTGAAATCTTTCAGTCACGATTAACTTGTCTATGAGATCAGAGACTCATAATTATCTACAGGTTGTTTGCAGGGAATTAATGTATTTTGCAGACTGTGTGCGAAGTATATAAGTGCTAGCTGTCAGGTGTTGAAGTTAAAAATTGCATTTAATAATTAATCATACTGTAAAACAGGGTAGTTATCATTTTAATATTAAAATAAAGTGGAAGTGATATAATAAAGACATGAATAGTTTTGTTAAAATTCAAAATATTGACTAAGTTGTGTGAATTAAAATTTGTGCAATAAATATAGCAGGTACTTGTGTTGAAAAGAAAAATAATTTTTAAAGTTACTCCAATATAAACAGACCCTTACTTTTGTGCTGTTATTGTTTTGTGTCAGTGTTTTGTTCGTCTAAGAACAATAATGATACACATATTAATATACAGGGAGTTTCTTAAGTATTGCACAAAAATTCTTTAGTTTTTCTCGTAAAACCTACCGTTTTTGAGTAAAAAATAAAATAAGTAAACATGAACCATTAAAAATATTCCAATATAAAACAATTCATTTTGGTGATTGCCATGGTTTGTTTATGTTCATATTGCGTAGAACTGACGGGTGTAATTCGTTTTAATGTTTACGCTGAGACAACGCGTCAACGCCCGTCAATTCTACCCAATATGAACAAAAAAACCATGGCAACCACCAAAATGAATCGTTTTATATTGGAATATTTAATGGTTCATGTTTATTTATTTTTTTTTTACTTAAAAATTGTAGGTTTTACGAGAAAAACTAAGGAATAAAAAAAGTTTGTAAATAGATCAAGCTTTCAACAAAAAACAATGTATTGCAAAATTTAAACCCACCAAAAAGTT
Organism: Elmis aenea; assembly: GCA_947652605.1. NCBI lineage: Eukaryota > Metazoa > Arthropoda > Insecta > Coleoptera > Elmidae > Elmis > Elmis aenea. The sequence goes on along the minus strand of OX393580.1, from coordinate 50,792,068 downwards.
CTGATAAAAAAACCAACAAGGGTCGCACTTTTTAACCCCTGTGAAGGTGGGAGATGATTAGAAATATTACTATGGGAAGCCTTTCAATAAGTATAAAACATCTACCAAATATTATTCTCCTACATTTATCCAAATTTAAGACATAAAATAAAAACCCAATTTTACCGCTCCCCTTTAGGGGGGTGTAACTCCGAATAGAGAAGTCTAATGAAGAAAATGTATATGAAAGACCCCCCTTAATTTTCGATAAGAAATCACCTCCAGAATTTTTTTACAATACTCAAGAAACACCCTGTATAAAATAAAACTTTTTCTTTATAAAACTACCGAGTTTATATCTAAATCTTACAATATCAGTTTCATTTTTAACTTCGCTTGGTAGATGATTAAAAACTTTTAATCCTTTATAAAACGGATAATTTTGAGTGTCATTTCGTTTTGTGAATGGCAGTTGAAAGTCCTTACAGTTTCTAGTTAAATCAAGGTGAATCTCAGAATTTTGGGTTGAGTATTTTAACGAACAAATTGGAAGCAGGTTATTTATGCTTTTGAAAATGAAAATAATGGTATTAAAACTATCCGTTGTTTGATACGAAGCCACTATAAAGTATATAACAATTTTTGTGTACCTAGAACAGTGTAAAATAATTATTATAGCCCTATTTTGCAATTTTTTAAGTCTGTATAAATCGTTAGTATTTGCCAGAAATAAAATTCTTGACCAGTATTTAAACCGGGGTCTATGATATGTTTACATTTTAAAATTTAAATAAGGGTTGGTAGATTTTGGATTACTTCTGACTCTACCAAAGAAACAATTTTTTTACCAACCTTCTATATGTCTTTAAAAATTTAGCTTTTCTATTTTATTATTTAATTTTATTAATGCTACTTTAAATGTCTATTCAAAGACGTCAGTTTGTGTTAGCTGTAATTCAAAAAAGATTTTGTTTGGGATGCACTCCAAGCTAGGGATTGTAAATTTACCGACTTTTTGAATTACCGGTAATTCGGTAAAATTTTCAACCAAAACCGGTTTACCGGTAATTTACCGGTAAATCATAATATTATATGTACATATATTGGATATAGATATAATTGTTTTTTTTTTAGATTTTCGCGGTTACTAACATTTTTAATATAATTTTCGGAGTTTATCCGCGTATCCCTATAGGGAGAGCTTGCCGAAACGTCGAGCCAATTTAAATATTACGCGGATAAACTCCGAAAACCATATTAAAAAAATATATATTTATTTAGTATGTAACTGATTGGGATAGTTGAAGCCTAAACTATCACAATAAGTTTCATACAATATATCAGTTAAGAGCCATCAACGTCATTTTTTTTATGTAATAATAATAATATAATTCAATATAAAATAAGAGTACACAGGGTGCTCTTTTCCATAGGACACTATTGCTATCTCCGTAAATAATGAATATACAAGCTTGGTTAAATGGGACAAAAGTTAGCTATTTAGGAGTGTATTTTAAACCAGATCTTGTTTTGTTTAAAAATTCCAAGGCTTGCGTGATTTAACGGAAAAACCGAAATCGATCAAAATTTTTAAACTTAATTATCTCGGTTATTGTTGCGTATACACAAAAACGCCAAAAGAAAAATGTTTTGTAGACTTAGTTTGCCATAAGAAGACGATAGTCAGATATTTATTTATAAATTACCGTGCGAGATATTTGACAGAGAAGTGAGTAAACAATCATATTCCATTTGTATCTATTTTTCCCTTATTTTTTCTCCCTGAAAATAAGTCAATATTCTTTTTTGATTATTTGATTTAGATTTTTATCATTATTGGAAAAATATTGTAAAATTACCGGAATTACCGGTAAAAAATTGGAAAATTACCGGTAAAATTTGAAGAGCCTTTTTTGCGATTTACCGGTAAACCGGTTTACCGGTATTACAATCCCTACTCCAAGTATAGCTAAATCATAATTTATCTGTGCAATTAAATTAATAATAATTATTCTCACTTTTAAAGTCTACCATAACAATTTTAGAACGTAACTTTTAAGATTCTAGGAACAGTTACTGCAACCATTCGTTAATATTTTCTCAAATTGACGTGTGAAGCGATCCTATTCTTGGTCAATAAAGAATTTCGCTGCCTTTATACATAATTTTCATAATAAATAATACAAGTTCGTTATTATCGTATACCTAATATATCGTTTTGCAATAAATGTATAGGTGTATTATGTATTACGACAACTGAGTGTAATTGAACTGTATAAGTTTCAATAGCAGTCGTAGCTAGATCGTGTTCATTAGATAGTGTAATGTTGAGAAACATACGAAATCATCGGACCGCAACAATATCGTATCGGGTTGCCGTACAAGAAAGTGTTTCTAGATGCGTGTAAACAAAGGATAATTGCCGATACGTGGTCATTACAGAAACCTACAATAAAATTTTATATTAATGACTTCGTTATTTATTATCTACAATCGAGACATAAATAATAGTGATATGTACTAATTATTATCCGCGTCTGTGAGAATGACTTAACCGGATTTATGTTAGCAGTCACTGTCAATTGTTTTAAAAGACGTATAGATGACTAAAACGTTTAATTAAAGGATAAAATGCTTTTTATTGATTGGTTGTGTTTGCTTTGAATTCCAGTATCAATAAAATCCCGTTTTTTTGTACAAAAAAACAACAAAAAATGTCCAGTTGTAGAAAGATTAATCACAATATGCATCTTAAACAGAGGGTTTCTATAGCAGAATAAGCAGAATATTCCTCCGGATCTAAATTTCAGATGATTGTAGTAGTGCAGTGTTACCAAAATAAAGAAAAACATAGTTTTATGAAATTTGAAAAATATGCATTTTAAATTTTTCTTTATGGGTAAAACCTAATAACTTTCATTATCGAATCTCGGCGATTTTTTAATTAAATAATTAGCTCCGATTGGCCGAATCGCACTGTGTGAAAAATTATACTTCACGAGATGTAATAACTCTTTCAAATAAGTTTAAAACGCGACCTCGCAAATTTTGTAAAACGCGTGCAGCGTAAAATGTCACAGCTGAGATTTTTTAAATTTTTTAAATATGCCACTAGAGAAGACCCGAGATAAAAGTAATTTTTTTTGTTTTTATTTAATTTTTCATAAAGTATAACAACATTTTTTCATCCAAATTGATTTAATGACAGATTGAACATTTGTCTTCCTTCCAAGATACTTATTTTATATGTTTCGTAAAGCCTATGAGAGATTTTTTTCTGTAAGATAGCTGTTACTTCCAACCTCAAAGTTGAGGCTAAAAGTAACAATGATCGGGGTAAGTTGTAACGGCAAAATAATTTACACAGCTCGTAAGTAGTGGGTAAATATATTAGTATTCATCAACAAAATTAATATTTGATTCCCTAATACACATTAGCAAAATAAAAAAATTAAAAAAAATCTTTGGTACGATACAAAATGATAAGTAAATTATATCAATATTCAAAAATGTGAAACAAAAAGATACAACAAATTGGAAAATTAATCCGACAAGTTTTGTATGTTCTCATCTACGAAGAAAACCACCAATTATGTGCTACGAATCAACGAACATTTGCAAGTGAAAACGTTGATTGGGGTTGGTTGTAACACTGTTACTTTTGACTCCAAGTGTACACAAAACAAATTTGAAGAAATCCACAATTAACTATAATTCCAACGACAAATTGTATAGCATCCACTAATAGCCAACAAAATGTAGACTCTTACTGTACAGCCTGCATGCATAGTAAGTGGGTCCTAACGCTTACTTGTCTAGAAAGATCAAAGTAGCCTTACGTCAAACACTTCCTGCATGCCTAGTAACTGAGTTATAACGCACGGTAAGCAAAACGCACACTTGTCTGGAAATGTCAAAGTAGGCTTACGTCAAAATTGGCAAGACAACGTAATTACATGTGTATATAAGCCAAAACGCCGTTAAAATCGTAGGTATTATGTGATCGTAGAAAAAGTATGCTACAAAACACGAGTGGAAAAACGCACTCGCGCATAATATGCTTCTTACAACTCTTATTATGTAATAAACTATTAATTTGTCATAACTATGATATGAATTGAATTGTCTTAATAACGGAACAATTTATTAAACTGATTTGTTTAGTTCTAATGCTCAACATTTTATTGTTTCACGGGCTGCTGTTATTGTTATGGGACAACTTTTTTAATTTTACAATGGCTAAAGTTCTTTTTCCAATCTCTAATGTCGACATTAAATTTATTCAGCAACAATTTGATTTGGGCCAGTTTATTTTTTATTACACCTTCAATCTATCGAACCGATTGTGTCCGAAAAAAATTAATATATCTCGTAAATTAAATCCTAAGTACGATTTTGCGAAAGTGGTGCAACACTAAGGCGTTGTTGTACCTATACACACACTAATATTGTGACACCTGCGTTAGACTTTCTTATAAATCTCATATCTGCGTGAAGCAATCGGAATTGTTACAATTGCAACATTCAATATAATGTTCAGTAACGCATTTAGCTCGCATTTTAGGCTATCACCAAACGGATTCATCTAATATCCAGCCGGCATAGGTGTTCCGCAATGATCGAGTCGCGGTTGCATGCGAAACCGAAGGTAGTTCGTTCATTGTAGCGTGCTTACCATGAAGTTAATCGCTAAAGCAATCGGTTTGTTACACAGATTAATATCTCACACACTGCCTACGATTTTAATTCTGTTATAGAAACTATAAAAGCTAACGTCACCTGTGTACGTCAATGAGAAATATTTGTGCAGTTCAAAAACCCTCAAATTCTATAATATTCGTATTTAGAAATATGCTAATACGTCTAAATATAATATTAATCTGATATGGCAAATAACGGTGGTTTATTTTTGTACACAATTAAGCAAGACAATTGAAAAACTTAACGCAAGTTGAATAAACTAATTTGGCGGGAAGTTATCCGTTTAGAAACAATAATTAACACAAAAACAATTTTCAAAATCATTTTTCATAATCAACCGTCCATATATTATAAAGAATACTAAAAGTCAAACTGTTGTAGCTTGGAAACGATTAATAAAAAAATTACGAGCAAAAATAAGATTGCTAATTATTTTAGCTAGAAATTAGAAAACTGCACGAAGTGATTAATGTTTTTGCAATTTTGCCCGCGCACTACGTGTATAAAAACCACAGTTTTAATTTTCAAAAACACCGGGTGGCTCTGTTTTTAATTCGCTCGTACAACGGAACCACAAGGTCGTATATTTATTATTCTGTTCGAACCAAACGATAAATTCAAGCTTAGATTTTTTTCTGTGAAACTGGACCACAACAAAACATTGCCTTTCAAATTCGTGCATTCACTTTTTTCGTGAGCTTTGTTTTTTGCATGAAACAAAACACGTACGATATAAGACCGGACGAACACCGAATTGATGTTGTAACTTACCCCGATCATTGTTACTTTTAGCCCCAACGTTGAGGTTGGAAGTAACAGCTGTCTTACTACAGAAAAAAACAATTTTCTCACAGATACTTTACGAAACATATGAAATAAATATCTTCGAAGGAAGACAAATGTCCAATCTATCATGAAATCAATTTGGATGTAAAAAACTTGTTATACTCTATGAGAAATTAAATAAAAACAAAAAAAAATTAAATTCATCCCCGGTCTCCCCTACGTAACTAATACAAGACTATAGACAGTACGAGTTCACATCACTAAGGTACGCCAGTGGGCACACGGCCTAAATAAGTCTACGATACACCTTGGCCCATTAAGAATCAACGCATACTTAATTTAAATATTGCGGTTTCAGCCCCAATAAAAAAAAAAACTTAAGTCGGAAGTGTCGCCCAATGGTATCAAACTCAAGATCAACCGAAGATCAGTATCATTTGACTTCACCATTATCCTTATTAATATAAATTAAATATTTATAATGTCGCAAACTTGTTTCGGCCCCTTTATGCCTACTTACGGTCATTGAAGAACTAATTAAACAGAAAATTTAATCAACCTCATTCTTGGACATGCGTTTCTTCGTCAACAAACAAAACGCTCCCGGGATTAACGATATTTTCTGAAACAGGTTTAGACAGTAGCAATTATCAGATGGTCTGCTGATTAAATTGTCCATAAGTAACATGAAATTTTAAGCATTAACCAGACTTAACCATGAATTGTTTAGAAGGAAAACTGTGCTCAGTAACTATAGCAAAATTCTTTATTTTTCTAATATAATTCAGGAGACTTAAGTAATGGTAATTAATAGCTGTTATTTCAAATTCAAGAAACTGCAATGTTAAGTCATAAATCATTTAACGATACACGATTATGATACACTTTTAGCAGTGATAAGCTGTTTGCAAATAACTTTTAGGGATATTAATCCACAGTTAATATTTAGAATCCACCTAACAGTCACGGCAGATCTATATAGCGTTTAAAAAAAGTTTAAATTAGAATTGTAGATTCATTTCTGGGCAGAACTACATAAAAACAGTTTCACCGTATTAAGAATTGATCATTCTAAAGAAATCTGTTTTTTTTTTTTGTTTGGATGATACATTTTGCTCCGGAAGTTCAAACCTTTACAACCAAGCGTAGCATTTTTGGTGAAAATCAGATTTGATTTTGCTTAAAACTTACTCATTAAAAAGAAGTTTTAGGCGCCAAGCCAATTTTAACAACTAAACATGTTGTTTTTTTTGTAAATTTTATCTATTCAAGATCTTATTTTTTTCTAATTTAACAACTGTACATATGTTTTTTTTTGTAAATTTAATCCATTTAAGATCTTATTTTTCTCTGTTACGTGTCGTATTTTTTATATTATTACCTTCATTTAACGTACTTCGTTTTTTCACGATGGCAACGTTAGCAATTATGAAACAAAAGCGTAAAATTCGAAAAATTTCATCATTTTCGTCGAACATCGAACGTCCTTTGAAACAATGTGTGGCCATTTTCTGAATAATAATGCGTTTTTTTTTGCAACCGTTCCGTTTAAATATACACATAAATTATTTATATAAACTAGTTTATATTACAAATTGAACATGAGTTTAACGAAATTTCGTTTTTTAACCTAATTAACCTTGTCCAATTAGTACTATCTCAAGGAGTACCTATATATCTTGAATAACAAACATTTGAATAAAAATATATCAGAACTTTTTTCAAATAGAACTAAGGCAAATGAATATAGAGTATTCTAATTAAAATAAATTAAAATCAGTTGTCTTAATGAGTTAATTATTTATACATGCCTTTGTTTAAAAAAACGTATAATTGCGTTCTGAAATTGATGCTTATAAGTTTTGGCGTTATCAGTTGCAAGCTACTGTATAGGAAAACCGCCTGTTATGGGGTACTTTTTGAATTGTGTTAAAAAAAATAAACAATTTCATTTGTACGAGTAGTAAAAATATTTAGTATAATATATTTAATGATATTTCAAGAAGTTAATTTCAAAAGCAGATTGTATAGGTATGATGACAGAATGTTTATTTAAAATTAAAAAATCATTGTCATTTAAAAAAGTTCAATTGTTTTTCATTGCGCTTTTGTTATTCGAAAAAAAAATATTAAATTTTGTCTCATGTAGGAAAACTAAGTACGAAACAACTTTTATTCAAAACATTTTTCCCTAAAGTGGATATTTACTGAGATATACAGGGTGTCCCAGATTACATTTCCAGCATGGGGATCTCGCTTATTATAACAGATACAGGTTTGTTTAAATTAGATGAATTATTCCTTGGTATGAGAAGAGCAACAATCAATTTTTAAAAGTACAAAACTCCTCGTGCTTCAGATGTTATAGCAAAAAATATGAAAATGTCCAATTTCTTTTTTCTCTCATAACTTTTTTGTTTTATTCATTAAATCAATTTTATTGGTACTTTCTTAAGATGCTTTTTAATGTAGAATGTAACTGTTATTTTAGATTTTTTTTTATCTTTTACCATTTTTGAGATATTATCTCCCTAATTTCATTTTTTCTTATGGGCCGCGAAGTTGGCTATGGAATATTTAAATGTGCTTTTTTTTTCTCGTTTAAATAAGATATTACTTGCTATACCTATTTTTATAAACAAGTCACAAAATGAAAAAAAAACGTATTTTACCCATCACTTATCAAACTATCTATGAAAATAAAAACAAAAAACAACTAATTAAATGCCAAATGACAGTTACTATTTGTCTGCGGTATCATTTATTAGAATTTTTTATTATTGTTGTGTAATTCGATAGTCTTTGTAGTAATCGTTATAATGATGGCTATAGCCACTGATAAAATTAGTTACGACAACTAATAGTTAGTATAATCTAATGACCTATGTTTAAGAGTATACATTTAAAAATAGCGAAAAATTTGACATGTTGAGATGCTGCATTCTTTACCATAAAAACTGTGTGGAAGCTGAGAAACCAACCAAAAATCCAAAACAAATCCATAAAGAATTAGAATTAACTATTTTAGACAGTTTCTATTGTAAAGAATGTTGCATTTCAACATTAAACATTTTTAATTAGTTGTACATGTGCCCATAATTATATGATAACAAATTTGCTACAAAGACTATCGAATTACACAACAATACTATAAAATTCTAATAAATGATTCCGCAGACAAATGGTAACTGTCATTTGACATTTAATTAGCTGTTTTTTGTTTTTATTTTCATAGATAGCTTGACAAATGACGGGTAAAATACGTTTTTTTTTTCATTTTGTGACTTGTTTATAGAAATAGGTATAGCAAGTAATATCTTATTTAAACGAGAAAAAAAAAGCACATTTAAATATTCCATAGCGAACTTCGCGGCCTATAAGAAAAAATGAAATTAGGGGTAATATCCCGAAAATGGTAGGTGTAAAAAAAAATCTAAAATGACAGTTACATTCTCCATGAAAAAGTACCTTAAGAAAGTACAAATAAAATTATTCTATTGATTAAGACAAAAATGTTATGAAAGAAAAAAGAAATTCGACGTTTTCATATTTTTTGCTATAACATCTGAAGCGCGACGAATTTTGTACTTTTAAAACTTGATTGTGGTTCCTCTCATACTAAGGAATAATTCATCTAATTTAAACAAACCTGTATCTCTTATAATAAGCGAGATCCCCATGCTGGAAATGTAATCTGGGACACCCTGTATAGCATATTCCATATCTTTTGGACCAACTGTATATCCTCATATTAGACAACTTTCCTCTACTGTGCACAAAAGAACTGACGAATATTTATGACGAATAGGCTCGTGTGATTAAGTCAGTAGTGAAAAGAATCGTTTAGTTCGTCATAAACACCATCAAATTTAACGGTATTTTTTATATTTAACGGTGAACAATAGTTTTTTTTTAGCTGTTTATTACTGTGTGCGACGCCTGGTATGAATGGTCAAGATCATAAACTGCCACTAACGGTGTTATATGATAATGTTATTAGCCAACGTGATCCGGAGTTATGAAAATATTGCTTTATATCTGTTTATGATTTAAATTTACATAGAAGAATTTATTAATTTATTTAAATCCTTACATATTTGTAACATGAATACAACGATGTCATTAGTGGAACTAATTTATGGCCAGAGAACTAGTTCTCGTGTGTCTGTTTTTTTTTTTCACCTTACTTGTATAAACTATAACGTTTTATTCTGTGTACTATATTTTCTTCTTGCACGTGTAGTTGGGTAAATATTGTTTAAAAGATCGTGAAACAGTGTAAATCATACACACGCCAGCTAATTATATCATTGCAATCCTTCGTTTCATAAAAGTTTACAAACGTCGTTAATAAAATAGCAAATTTATCGCGGTATACAGCATTTTAACAAACGTCTATATAATATCTAAAATCGTAGTTAATAAGGCACGATTTCTCTATTTACGTAGCATCCTGTTTTCAGTTAAAAGTAAATAAACACTGTTATGTCATAAAATCTATTAACTATTTTGATTATTCAGTTACGCAATCCGCATCATCCAGCATCAGCCGAGTAAAAAAAAAACCTTTGCTATTAAGTTCCTTGCGCACTTCTTCATATTGTATTCAACTATTAAAGCTAATTAATTGTGCTAAGCAACAAATAAAGTGTTTGTTTTTTTTAATGGAAGTCATGGGACATGTTTAATATTTTGTGATTTTTTATAAAAGAACAGAAATACCTTTGCATTTTAGCCGATCACTCACGTCATAATATTGTAATCAGTTTTCAAAGCTAATTAATTGTGCTAAGAAAGATTAAGTGTCTTCTTATAAAAGACTATGGGAAATGTTTGAAATTTTGTGATTTTTAATAAAAGAGAAAACAACTGTTGCAGTTTGGCTCCTCACTCAATTCTTAATATTGTAGTCATTAGTGTTTCCGGGTGACAATTTCTTCCCGCCCGTTCTTACAAGGAAGGGTCACGATATGTTGTCGCCAGAATCTGATCAAGGCTGTGTTTATTGCATCAAGAACATCAAAACTAAATGTTTTGCAGAGTTATACGTGCCACTGGCCATCTCCTTCGGTAAAATAGGGGGAAAACTGAAAAGTTGAATAAAAAAGGTAACTTTTGCGATCGCGTTGGCCATGAAACCGTCAGAGATAAAATCGAAAATTTTCTATTTAGTAATTCGCGCATCCTTTGCAAGTAAAATGGTGCAAGGTTTTTTGAAAAAAATCTGAAACAGTCCGGAGAAAATCGTCAAAAACGGGACCCCTGCAAAAGCGCTATGATTTAAGAAGTTGTAGTTTATCTGTTATAGTTATAAGTTATAACTTATAACTAACAGCAAAACAGAGCATGTTATTTTAAAATGCTCGAGATACACTAAAATTAGCGAAATGTTAAATACTTTAAAGTGGTTAAGCATACTTCAAAAACTTACGTTTAATTGCATTTTTTAAATATACAAGGCAATAAATAATTTTTTACCACGTTACATGACTAAAAATTTAATACCAAACTGTAACATTCACGAATACCAGACCAGGAACAAAGACGACTTAACACTACCGAAATTAATGGAAACTAATACACAGAACGCCTTGTACTACAAAGGGCTCCAGATTTTTAATGAAATACCTATGGAAATTAAACAAACAACGTCCATATCAAATGTTAAAAAATTATGTGTAGAATATGTGAACAATAATGTTAAGATTTAATAGTTAGGTAAGAGAATATGTACAAATAAATACAAGCATAACTAATATGATGTAAAATTAGCTAAAAGCTAAATAAAGATTTCTTGTTAACTAAATCTATGCAACTTGCATAGGCGTTTAACATAGGGAAAACCGTTTTTACAAGTGGCTCGTTTTTCTCCGGAACCGTTAAGGATTTTTTTAAAAACTTTGCACCATTTTACTTGCAAAGGATGCGCGCATTGGTAAATAGAAGGACTTAGATTGTATCTCTGACGGTTTCATGGCCCACGCGATCGCAAAGTTACCTTTATTATTCAACTTTTCAGTCTTGTCCCTATTTTTCCGAAGAAAATGGCCAGTGGAACGTATAGCTCTGCAAAACATTTAGTTTTTATGTTCTTGATGCAATAACTACAGCCCTGTTTAGATTCTAGCGACGATATACCGTGACCCTTGAGATTTTTTTACTATTTTTCGTTCTCGAATCCCGAAAAAATCGGTAAATCCCGTAAATCAGTAAAATTAATGTAACTCGTAAGTAGCATTATGGGAAATAAATAAAACAGTTTTAATATCACCGAATTTACATAAAAATATCTAAACATAGTTTTTAGAATTTTTCCGATATTTACAACAATAACGGATATACCTATGACACATTATTAATTTGACAAAAAAAAAAACACTTTTTTCCAATAACTCAAAAACCGAAAATTATAGAATATTTTTGAAAACGGTTCTGAAATTGTCTTAAAAAACTGCACGTTTTTGGTAATTTAACTGTTTCTCTATCTGAACTAAGCGAGATACTCAATTCCATCAAATTTTGACCTCCCTGTACAGGGTGGCCTATTTTCGATGCCCATACAGGGAGGGTATCTCTGTTATTATCAAAGATAGAAAAAACTCAGTACGTAGTCTCGATTTCCTTTTTCGAGAGGAATTCCTTGCCGTAAACATATTTTTGATATCTTTTTTAATTTTCGAAATATAGCCAAAAACCGATTTTTGGCAATTTTCAAAAATGTTAAATATCTCGCTTAAACAAAAAGATAGAGAAAAACTTTATCAATGGTTCTTTGTTCTTAATAAGATAGCGATATTCAATTTTTTTTTACTCATATAAATATCGATATATCACACCTAACTTTCTTATTTTAAATGACTATGCATTTAGATTTTTTCTATCTCTGATAATAACAGAGATACCCTTCCTGTATGGGCATCGAAAATAGACCACCCTGTACATTACATAAAATGCATTTGTAAAAAATATATAAACGGTTGCGAATGATTTTTGGTCATTAATTATTAGTTAACAGAATTTTTAAATGACGTTGGTAGTAGCTCGTCCATATATCATCATTTAATTTCGATACTAATTGGCGAATTTTCACAATGTCACTTTTAAAATGTTGCCAAGTTTTCGAAATCATCAACTTGAAACGTTCGTAGGCCATTCGCTAGATTAACTTACGGCTTGTCACCATAAAGATTTCGTAAAGGCATAAATTTGCTAACCCGTACAGAGAAACGCCAGGCAAATAAAACTTGATTTGTAATGTGGGTCGGCCTGAAAAGAATCAGCGTTTCACACGAATAAATCTTGTGGAATATGTAAAACAATTCAATATATACAACACGCCTACTATAATTTACATGCATATCTCTACTTAGAGACACGTATAAGTATGTAAGTCTACTTTATTGTATCAACTGTCGTGGTTATCGATCATTTATTATTAGTTTATAATACACTATTTTGACTATTAGTTGCAATGTCATTTGAACAAATTAGTTTTCCATTATTCTACACCTACGTTCATTGTTTCACTTGTACCTGTCGCATGAACAACCATGGTGGATAATTTATATAAAGTGGCGTTCATACGTAACAATCAGCTAGAATTATTAACAAGAATAACGACAAATTTTACTATTAATCATTGCAATGTAACAGAAAACAACATTTCACTAGCGAGTTGCCAAATAAAAAAACAACTTGCACTTTTTTACAGACTTAGTTACATTGCATAAAAGTTGAACCTGGAATTAAACTACGTTAACCCTAGAACTAGCCTAAATCACAGCTGATACTGTCTAGTTTCCGGTGTTAACTTGTATATTAACACCGGTGTTACTTTGTGTAATCCGGCTTCAATTTCTTTCATTTCAAAATCCTATTAACAGATTAAAATTATCACTAAAGTGACAATTATCAGGAGTAATATAACAAGCGCATTGAAAATTATCGATAATTTTTGTTAAATATGCCCGAATGCAAGTTGAGCTAAAAAAAAAAAATTCTGATTCAACTTGCATGAGTGAAGATTTGTCAAAAATTATATATTATTTGCAATGTACGAGTTATATTTTGTCAGAAAATTTCCTTCACCTAACCTACCTGTCAAATTAAATGTTGTGTCAAATTTTACAAGTACTGTCAGAGTGTTGCGTCAGGGGTGGGGTTTAATCTAAAATGATATTTTTTACCGTACCATGTAGAAAAGCGTTTTAAGGCGCATACAACGACCTATGGTTTAAAGGCGACTGCGATGGAAAACAGACTTTATATTAAAGTAACGCTATTGGTCGCCGAAATTCGCCAAAAAATTATCAAGACCAAAATATTTAATTCCCTCTTCAAATTTATATTTTCGACCAATCACAAACTCAGTTTTCTTAGAAACGACCAATAAACGCATGAAAATCTGTTAAATGTGAAAAGGATATTATCAGTGTATGATTATATTTATTGGTCGTTTTTAGAAATCTGAGTTTGTTATTGGTCGAAAATGCAAATTTGACAGGAGGTTCAACATCTGACAGGGGAATGTAAAATTATTACCGTGTAAGAATGCTCATACTGGTAGTCTCTAGAATGGCATAAAGAACCCGTTGGGTACGAGCGCGCAGCGCGAGTAGTACGAATCTCGATGTATTCGATTTAGAAAAGCAATAACGAGTGTTGTAAATAAAAATTTTAACCAATCGATTGTTTACCTCCAAAGAACATGACCGGGTTAGTTATAATCGATATTCAGACCGAAAATAAAATAACCAAGTTTATGTTGGTATCTCAGTGCAAAACTAGGATATCAGTGGCGTAGTATTATTTTCTGTTCAGGTTGCCTTGTCATTTCGTGTGCGATTTCTACGTAGCTGTTCGATTTAATTTGCATATTTAATTTAAATGGAGAATATTATAACCTGTTCTGTTAATACAAACTTTTTTCCCTACGCCACTGGTTTTCCCTTATGGATTACCATCCGTTCGGATAAAGTTCCTGACACACTTGGCATCAACCATTTCCGATCACCCGATATTTCGGGACTTAGGGACATGGGACTTGCACCAAACGAAAGATAATTTTTTGCGCAATAGAATTTTACGCGCAAAGAGAGTTCTACGCGCAAGGCGGGGTCTAGAGGTGAAGAAGCCCCGAAGGGGCTACGGTATTGCTAGTATTTTAACAAGTGTTGCTTTGTGAAATCGGACCCAGTCAGCGCTGCGTCTTCGGTTTATTTAAACCACATAACAATTATAACACGAGACGTTATTAAATTTATGTGCTAAATTGCTGAAGACGACTGTCGCAAACAGGACAAAACGTCTGTCAATAAACTATTTAAATCGTGGTTTAACTTTAAAATCTGGAAACACCATTGTGATAATGATTTTGAAACAAAAAAAAAACAAGTTTGAATACTCTTCCGTTGACATTGCCTAGTTTTAATTGAAAAAACTTGCAAATGTGTCACAATATTTATTATACACCTCATGACCACTGTCCCGTTATTCTCTACAATTACTGTTTGGTCGTAATTTTTGGTTCATTCGTCTCACAATATACTCATTTCAGTTATATCGACTCAGTTATTAGAAAGATTCCGATTCATTTGAAACTTAGGACTGGATTTTTTTATATACACGC
This sequence comes from Elmis aenea, assembly GCA_947652605.1. Classification (NCBI taxonomy): domain Eukaryota; kingdom Metazoa; phylum Arthropoda; class Insecta; order Coleoptera; family Elmidae; genus Elmis; species Elmis aenea. The sequence continues at coordinate 50,776,974 of OX393580.1, read as the reverse complement.
TTTAAAAGGAGTGTACAGTGTATATAATCAAATAGCACACATTAATTAATACATATGTACACAAAGTATTAAACCAGTCTTAATAAATAGTCCACGAGCTGGTTTCGTAAAAATTTTAGTCCGTTTTTAGCAATAATCGACAAGTACCGAAATAAATTGCCTTATAAATTTATACCTTTCCTTATAATCCGAGATAAGCATTAAATTGTGTTATAAAAGCAAAAAACCGGTAGAGTAACGCAGTACTTCGCATGATTTTATCTTCCAAATAATGTTGTTTAATTTAAACCCACTTTAATAACTTTCCATTAATTTTAAAGTACGCAACGTCTCGACTACCGCGTTCTTTGCGTTTTTTTTTTCTCTGTAAAACAAAAAAAAAATGCTCATCACATTATCTGCAAATCTGTCTATGAATCTTCTTGTCGTTTAACAGTGCATCATAAAACTTTCACTCTCTATCACCTTAGGCAAAACAATAAGTCTTTTATGGCCAACTTTACAACTCAATATTTCATCTTTAAGCGTAGCCATACTGGTTTATATTACATTTTACACAACATTACCAAAATTTTCTCATAAATATTTTGTTACACTTATGTAACTTATACTTTTTAGTTTATAACACGCTTCGACGGTTCTACAAGAAAAAATTAAACTCCGATTACTTTTTTACGTAACCTTGTAAAATCAAGATCAGGTATTGGATAGGGATAATTTTTGGGTATAACTTACACTCGTTGTAAATAAAACAGTTTTTTTTTCTGGATAATAAAGTTGATTAGTATTGAACATTTTTAAAACGTAGTAACTGTAAACCTAACCGCACACTAAGTAATTACATCATATGAATATTAAAAACATGATGATGTAATTATTACAGATGTTCATTTTTAGCTCAAAAACATAGGAAGATTTTAGTAGGTTATACATTAGTTGGAACAAGTTTTGCAATATTTTTGGTTAGCTTCATTGATTATTCATGAACCGGGCATAAAATCAAACATTGAAACCGATTTTTACAAGTGATAGGTTTTGAATCTATGCATACCCCAAAGGAATGCTCAAAAAAATCCCCATTCCCTGCCATGATCCCCATTTGGGGCTCGCGCCTCTGTAATTAGAAGCACTTCTTGCTAAAATATTGCAACTGGCAACTCAGTGACGTTTAGAAGAGTCTATAGCAGCATTATAACAACAAATAATCGACATTTGTTTGGTTTTGTTTTATTTCGTTAAATGATGTAGGTAGAGGTACCAAAGCTATTTTTCAATAAAAAGGAAGACAAAAACCGTAAAAAGAACGGGAAAATATTATTTGGCAGGTAATGAGCTAATAAATTGACATATATTTAAATTCAAAGAAATGTGAGAAAACTTAATAGTAGATTTTATCAGCATTTTTAAATCGACTAAAATGTAAACCGTCAACTTTTTACCAGCAAATCTTAGCTATTAAAAAATGTATGCAGGGGAGACCGGGAATGAAAGCAAAATTTTTTTGTTTTTGTTTAATTTCTCATAAAGTATAACAACTTTTTTTTACATCCAAATTGATTTGATGATAGATTGGACCTTTGTCTTCCTTCCAAGATATTTATTTCATATGTTTCGTAAAGCATATGAGGATTTTGTTCTGTAGTAACACAGCTGTTACTTCCATCCTCAACGTTGGGGCTAAAAGTAACAATGATTGGAGTAAGTTGTAACGGCAAAATACTATACTATATATAAATAAGTAGTGGGTAAATATGTTAGTATTCATCAACAGAATTAATATTTGATTCCAAAATACACATTAGCAAAATGAAAAAATGAAAAAAAAAACCTTTGGTAGGTACAATACAAAATGATAAGTGAACATTATGAATAGGTATTCAAAAATGCGAAACACAACTATACAAAAAATTGGAAAATTAATCCGACAAGTTTTGTATGTTCACATCTACGAAGAAAACCACCAATTATGTGCCAAGAGCGAACATTTACAAGTGAAAACATTGATTGGGGTTGGTTGTAACACTGTTACTTTTGACCTCAAGTGCACACAAAACAAATGTGAGGGAATTCACAGTTAACCACGATTCCAACGTCAAATTGTATTGCATCCACCAATAGCCAACAAAATTTAGAACATAATAATCTAGGTATCGTTTTGTTTCTCTTTTAGAGATCGCCTAAAAGTCACTCGACCGGTGACACAACGCATTATTTTTTAGGCGGAAAATAGTGACTCTGGCTGGCAAAACCTTAGTCTCTATGACAGATGGGTCAAAGGTCACGTGTTTTTTCCGCTCGCGCGGAGACTGCTATAGGGGGGTTGACCCCCTCTTCAGTCGTAAGAGGTACAAGGATAATGGGTAGGGATGTGGATAGTCAAGGATGGGCAAGGATAGGTGGAAGTACTGCCACAGCATTTGCCTTAACCATAGAGGAAACCACCTGAAACCTCTACAATGACAGTCGGCCCTGGGAATCGAACCCAGGACCTCCCGATTACAAGTTAGGTTGTTTTACCAACCAGCCACCAAGCTCGGTCTATGACAGATGAAAACTAGCAATGTAGGTAGGGAGGTGGATGTAAATGAACATTGCACAAGCGCCTAGGGCGACACATAACAAAAATTAAAGAAACTATAGGCGCTGTTACAGCCTACCCGTGTTACTTTCATCCCCAGTCTCCCCTACATTTGCGGGGAAACCACTACTGTTCAAATTTCCTGTATGTGCCGATATTGTTGTTTATGTAACAACTCGTTTAGTTCATACGACTCCATTATTAGGCAGTCAAGACTGCTACACACATAAAATATACCATAAATCATACAACGGTTTTAATTATGCACACGTTGCTTGTATATTTATTGTACAGAATCATCATTGTAATTACATAGTAAAAGTTTTAAATCACTTACCGTTAAAGGAACTTGGTTGAAAAGTCGGGGCGTTTTAATATCCGGTTAGCTTTGTTGTTTCAATACAAGAAGAATATATTAAGATGTCACGAGATAATCTGAAAAAAAAACAATAGCAATTTTAATAAATATGTTTATACCTATTACACATTGAAATATAATTCGCTTTGGGAAAAATATAAAAATATATTGATTCCCAAATTTAAAAAAAAAAGACAACTATTTTTAGCCCGCTTCCAAACAAACCAGTTGACAATCAATTTTGCTTTGTTAAGGTACATTAGCTCCTTGTTTTTTCGTTATTACTTCCATTGCCACTCTAAAATAAATTAAAGATAGTAATCAAAACCTAGACTATAAATTATCATGTATCACGAACCATATTATACCTTCTCTAGACCATTATAAAACTGGTACAAATATTCGTGTAATACATTTTAGTCATTATTTTCAATAACTGATTATATAAAAGCTTTTTTAGCTTCACGGAAGTTGCGCGATGCAGAACCGATATTCCCATATTCATCCAGCTCATTAAGATCTATCGGAATGTAATTCTACTAATTTTTTTACGTCAAAGTTAAGTACATTACATACATCCGACGTAAGTAGTACATTCTAGCTTTTATAGACCAATCAAAAGTTTATACCTACATCACAGAGTCTCGGGTTACTCGTCGCATCCACTATTGAAGTCTCCGACGCCTTTCATAACTTACAATCGTATTTCTTATTGTGTATTACTGATAATTCGAACGGTTTATGATTATAGAGTCATCCGCAATAATAAAAATAATCTTTATTTGTTCTAAATATCCAAAAAGGCGCAGAACATGTCATAATAATAATAATACACATATAGGTATACCCACAAAATTATATTTACCTACTTAAAAGAGTTTTTAAAGGAAGCATCATTCATGTATTCACTAACTCCATAGTAAGCTTTAGAAATCAGAACATTATTTAATCTTTTCTTTAAGTCGTGTTTGGGAAGATTTTTTATACTCTCAGGTAATGTGTTAAATTTGTTATACATAGCAATAATTGTGGAGGCATTTTTTTTTTAGATAGGTATATTTGAAGCAATCGGGCTTAGATTTTTTTTCTGTCGGGTATTGGCTGCATGATTTCTGATATTCTCTCTGAACAAATCAACATTATTTCTTAAGAAAAAGATGCCTTCGAGAATGGATAAACCGTAAAAAGTTAATATTTCTTTGTCACGAAAAGTGTCTTTACAGTGATCTCGGTAGTTTAGACCAAAAATATTTCTTATACATCGCTTTTGTATAATAAAGAGGCGTTCAGAGTCACTAGCTTGCCCCAAAAAATTACAGCATAGCGTAACCTAGATTCAACATAATATGCATGATATGCAGTTTTGGCCGCGTTTGTATTGACCAATTTTTTAGGTCTTTTAGTGCGAAAGGGTACCGTGACAGGCTTTTTGACAGGCGTTCGATGTGGACCAGTCCAGTCTAGAGTCAATACATAAATCAAAAAATGATATTTTATTAACAACATTTATAGTTGTGGAATTATTTTGAAGTTTTAAGTCGGAGGTTATTTTACTTTGTTAAAATTTCATAACTTGAGTTTTATAAACGTTTAAGATTAAATTGTTTAAGGTGGACCAATGTTGGAGTTGCCCTAAACAGTCAAAGAGTTTTTGTTCAGAATTTTTGGAATCCGGGTCACTAATAATAGCAGATGTGTCAGCGGCAAATTGTTTAAGGGAAGTTTTGACAAAATCTGGAAGATCATTTGTGTACAGTTTGTATATGATCCCTGCGGGACTCGGTTTTTGATTTCCTTTTCGTTGGATTTTAGAATTGTACCTGACGAGTCTTTTTCGAGAACATATTGATACACCTATACACAGATATATTACCTATTTGCATATATTTAAAGGGTATTAAATGATAGCTAAATTAGAGCAAATTTTTCTATCAACAGATGGTGATACCGTCAAATTTACATTGGTTAATTAAATTAAAAAGTCGGACAAATTTCAATGTATATCCATCAGAGATAAGACCCACGCTTTTTCGCAATTTAAACTAAATTTTACGCCTACTATGCTGCTATTCTTTGATGTATAATAGAATGTACATTATTGCGCCAAACAATTGAAATCTATCTAACAATATTGGTTTTCGAAAACTCGTTTCTTCGCGTGTGTGTTACTTAATTAAATTATCACAATATTTGAGTATAACACGATTATTTGTAGGTACTTATGTTCGAGTAACACGATAATTTATTGCTCCACATTTATCAACGTTTGTATTCGTTATTAATCAAGTGGTAGATGTATCGATACCATTTGCCTACTACTGGTTTGTTATTGAAAACAAAACAAAACAAGCCCAGAGCAAAACTGATACGTAGAGTAGTTTAGCTACAAACTAAAACTAATAGTATGGTTTGCGTTAAAACAGTAGCCGAGACACCGAACGTGATCTTGGTGGCTGATGATTTAATTTTACATCTTAATCCGAAGTCTAGCCGCCTTTCTTTCATCTTAGTAGGTCGTTTATGTAAGGCTAATAAATGCTCCACTTTATATTTACGACTAACTTGTCAGATCATAAACAAAACGACGACATTTTATCTATTTTTAATCTGATTTTATTATTAATGATTATAAATAATTATCGTGCGTACCAGTTCTAGCTTCGCGTTTGTGCTAATTACGAAAACCATTAATTTGGTGCACTGTGGGGGCCCATTTTGACAAGGAAAATTATATAGACATCATACACTAACTAATAATTCGACCATGAAAACACCATGACTAATAATATTTTTGTCTAGGCCTACACACAAAATATATAAAAAAAATACTGGAAATATTACTTATTATTGATAAGACATATACAGGGTGGTGCTTTTTTCGATGCTCACCATTGCTATCTTGGAAACGGTAAGAGATACAAGGTCGGTTAAATTAGAGAAAAGTTGCACATTTTTATGGCGGTTAAGAATCTGAAAAGAAATCCTAGATATTTTGATTCGTTTTTGATTTATTACAGGAAAACTGAAAAATGTGATTTTAGAAAAATATTATTATCTTCCCTACCATTGACGCTATTTCATTTAAACTTGGTAACTTTATGTTTTTGACCGTTCTGGGTTTGATGACGTCAACAGACATTTTCTAAGCCTTCTAGATTTCAAGTTGCGATAGTCAACTTTTTTATTTCTTATGGCCGCCGTATTGGATTTTTACAACATCAGACAGACAAAAAAATTAGCTTTTCAAACAAATAACATGAAAGTTGTAATTAGTACATCTAATAGTTAAAAGCAATCTATGAAATTAACAAAAAGCATTTTTTGTTTACTTGCTTATTCAAAGCACCAAACTCCCTTAAAATTTTTTCTAACTAAAATATGTTCTGTTGGGCTGCAGCCGATCAGGAAAACGTTCTAAATATTTTCTACATGCTTCAATGCAGTTTCTCTTGCACTCAGCATAAATAAAAATCATGTCAACCATTTCGGTGTAGAAAAATTCGTTAATTTTTACTAATACTGGCGAAATTCTTCGATTATTTGACACTTAGTTCTAAATCGTTGTCTCGTTGTTTTGTTTATTTTCATAGATTGCTTTTAACTATTAGATGTACTATCCCTATCTAAATTAATTTAGTATACGAACACAATAATACTGCAAAACTTACTCGTCTACAAAACCTATTGTCTTATCACGTTGGGGTTACAAACGAAATGTTGGAAACCGCTGCTTCACTCTGTAGAGATAGCAAACGTAATATTATTAATAATTATATTGGCAAGAGCGAGGTACGCAGCTGCTATTATGTAAATGAGGCTATCACTTTTTAAATTGAAATATTAATTCAAATAGTGATTAATACCTACACAACATAATTCCGCCCAATATCCCTTCTTATAAACGGTAAAGACTTCATTCGCCAAGCAGTACCGACCGTTCTCTACAAAAGATAATTAATTTGCGATGTTAAACAGTTAATTAGTTATGTTTTTTAACTTTCTTTATACAGCGCCAATACCTATATCGCATCAATCAACGAATTTGAAAATGAGGACGAAAATCCGACGATTAAGTTTATTTAAACAATAAAATAATGAAATTTTTCTACGACCACTACTGTCAATGACTCTTACCGTACAGCCTGCATGCATAGTAAGTGGATCCTTACGCACGGTAAGCAAAAAGCACAGTTTTTTAAAAGAAATGATCAAAGTAGACTCACGTCAAAAACCTCCTGCGTGTTAGAGAACTAACAAGAGATTGAAAAAGATAGAGAGGAGCATACAAAAAGACGCCACATACATAAAAAGAAACTCCTATCGGTAAAGAGGATAAGAAGAAAAAAAGGAGATTGTGAATGCAATTTATAATGTAGAAACTGCGCATACTTGTCACAAAAACTCTTTAATTCTTACAATGCAATGCGTCTAACAATAAACACTGCAGTGATTTCTATCGACAGACAAACAAACCGCAAACCGTATTTAAGAAACATAGCAAACGATAGCCAAGTATGGCAATGGTAAATTGTTTACAGTACAAGCCGGTAACTGTGCAGAATTCTGCTTAATTCTGCAATACCTAACACATAATTAGAGCAAAAACTTTTAAAATCCGATTACGTTACTCTTCATTACTTTAAAAGCTGCCCTAATATGTTGCACTGAAATCCACTTTCTCATGGTTTTGTATTGAGTAACTGAAAGTTATTTCGTTACATACATACGTGATGCTACATTAACACAATCTAATGCCCACTTAGAGTGCCTATCTCTTTTTCACCATCAAGTTTATGCCTGTTCAATTTAGGTTACCGCAATAATAAAGATGACTCTAATCAACATCACAAAAATTACACTAAACAACAACATAAATCGAAAATGATTTAAACAAACTAGTTAATGTTTTCAATTAGGGAACCGCGTAGTAATTTAACTGTAGCCATTGCAATTGTGTAGATGTTATTATGCAAGTAGGCTAAGATTGTACAGGTAAGGATACCGCTTATGGTAATCTCAACTTTCTTTCAAGACATAATGATGGCCCGCCACATCGGTTATTAATTATAGTCAACTCCTTATGTAACTAGAAGATGATAAGCGGGTGATAAGTAGGTAAAAGCAATTTTTTTAATAGAAACACGCATATTTTAAGATACTTTGGTGAAGAATTTCTTACAAATACGTTTACGGAATTTTAAAGAATCTTGCAAAACTGGCGGAGAAGTAATTCCACTAACACCTGATGCCAAATTTTTGTTACACAGTTTGGTAAAGCAAACGCCTAATTATTGACTTGATATATTTCAAACGAGATAATAGGAATTAATTCGATCAAGGTTAAATACCTTCGCTTTAGAAAAAAATTTATTCCTATGACGCAACTACTGTTAAAACCTTACTCAACTTCCAGTGAGATTTTAATAGATACCTACTTAACTTGCCAGGCTCGGCTAAGTGGTACATACAACCCAAAATAATAGTAATAGCGATGTAGATAATAATTTGTTGTACGGAACCAGAACGAAATGAACCGAAACAGAAAAAAGGCCGAAGAGACTCGTATAAAAATACATGACCTATGTACAGGGTGGTCCAAATTCGATGGGATTACATGGTTATCTCGCTTAATTGTCAAGATAGAGAAACGGTTAAACTACAAAAAATGTGCAGTTTTTTGAGACAAACTCGGAACCGTTTTCAAAAATATTCTATCATTTCCGGTTTTTGAATTATTAAAGAAAAACTGTTTTTTTGTTATATTTATAATGTGTCATATCTCCCGTATTGTTTTAAATATCAAAAAAGTTTATGAAGAATAATTTTAAATATTTTTATGTAGATTTTGATGGTACTAAAAAAATAATCTTTACGCTCGCCGTTAAAAAGTTATGACAAAAACTCACCTTCTTTTAAATGGAAGCCATAGTTGGCTATGACCTATTTCCAAATATGTAAGAGTTGATGTATTTATTTTCGATAATACGCAAGTTACAGAAGTTTTTTAGTTTTTTTTTAAGATTAGAAACAAAAAGTAGGCTGTGAAAAATAACAAGAGAAACCGGAAATAATAGAATATAATTATTTGAGAACTGTTCTGAGTTTGTCTCAAAAAACTGCACATTTTTGGTAATTTAACCGTTTCTTTATCTTGACTATTAAGCGAGATACCCATGTAATCCCATCAAATTTGGAACACCCTGTACATCTTATATCTTTATCGTTTTACTCAAAAAAACTATTAAATAATGAAGTTTACTTTTTTGCTAGTAAACGTTCTTTTCGAAGACTTTTCCCTTTTTTTAAATATTTCTAGCACCGGATTCAAAAACATAGACAACACTTTAGGAATATTAGTCCCTTTAAAAAAGCCGCTGTATTTTTTAAGTTAAAATAGGGGCCCTTCGCTATCAAAAATCGTGGAAACGCCGTCTGTACTGTAGCTCTTACAGTAAGCGAGTTCCACTTCAGTATAATAGGAGCATATTTTATAACGTTGGCAACAGGTCTGTCGCGTGTTTTACTTTTTGCAAACCAACAGAACCGTAAACGTCCCTACTGGCCACAGTAATACACACTAATAAATTACATGTGATGGTTAAATTACCAACATTCAGTTGTGCCTAGGGTAATTCTGTTTATCATACTGGTAACCATTAAAATGTTTATGTAAATAATAAGTTTATACGGAAATCGATACGGGAAAAAAACTGTACAAGTAGCTTTAACTGTAAATAAACTTTTTTACGTTGAGCTGGTTTTATAAAGGTATAATTTAGGTTAACAAAGAATGAATCGGAATATAAAAAATTGCAAGATATTTCGTGTGGCGAACAATCAAAATAAACCCACTTTAAACGATAATAAATCTGCTAAATTTACTGTTCAATATATTACGTGTACAAGGCTCCTCAAATTTATATTGTCGAATTACTATAAATTCATAGTCTCATCTTTAATACCAATAAACCCAATTTTTAAGCAATTAATCACCAAGGCCTTGTTCCAGTAGAAACACCTAAATTGTATTATGTTTCCAGAATAATGATTGATTGCAGTTTAAATATGCGCTGTACACATACGTGATAAATGCAAGTTTATTGGTATTAACACGTTTGCCATGTCCCGTTAATTTTGAAGCATAAATTTGGCGAATTAGCTTTAGAAATCATTCAACCGCTTGATGTTCATTTTCATTATTATTATTACATCACCTTTCTAAACTTTGCATTCGACTACCTATTCTGAATAGCACGATTAAAAGTAATATTCTTAAAGAAGATTTATTTGAATGTTGAACCAGCAGTTAGTTACAGGGTATAAATTAGGTAGTATGTTTGTAAATGTACACCAAATTTTATTTAATTATAAATCAATGAAACTGCTATCATAAAAATGCATTTCGTGAAACTAAATTTTGCTAAGGAACGAAATCTTCCAAGGCGAAATTTAAAAAAAAAAAAGCATTTTAAATTGTTTTAATAATTGTGGGTATGTGTGGGCTAATGTATTTATCATATATAAAGTAAATTAGTTAAAGTTTTGAAGTTTCTAACATGCAATTTAAATTATCTCTTGCCATAAAATATTATGAACAAACAGTAGAGTAAACCCGGGCAAAAGTCCGCACTTAACGTTCTCAACTCTCTAAATAAGTAAGTTTTATGTTTAACGGGTCAACATTTTTTTTTATGAACACCTTAGACACTTCTCATTGCATCATAAAATGGGTCGCCACCAAAAGTAACGAATTCAAATAAATATATTTTTTTTTATGGTTTGATGTAGATTGGTACTTTTGCCCCACTCTATGGGGCAAAAGTCCAAATTGATGGGGCAAAAGGCCATTCGTGCATTCGTCTAATTAAAATGTTTACATCTTTCACACAATAATACACGGTGTGTTATTTTATGAAATAAAAGTTAATTCTCTTCAAAAATACTAAATAAAAGTTCATTCAGTCTTGTAACAAAATTAAAAAATTATCACATTAATTTAAAAGAACACAAAAAATATTTGACAAATTCAACAAAAGTCACAGGTGAACTCGTCGGCTTCAACATTTGAGCAACTTTCGTGCCACCAGTTGTGGCATTTACGGCACTTAGGTAATCTAGTCCTCGGCTGGTAGATCTTCATATATTTCTCAACAACCTGGGCAAACAATTTCGTTTTCCTCTTCTCTGACTTGGCTGTTTGTTAAATTATCGTAGAATCTTTCTATTTGGACTTTATTGAAACCTATAATCCTTCCGACACTTGTCTTTTTGGGCGTTCTTAATGAAAATTTGTGTCTAGATAAAAAAAACTTTTGGTCCAGTCGTCTCCCGCCATTTGTGACTCCTTATTAAAATCGTTTACGATGTTATTTTGCGAAGCAAAGTCAAAAGCCAACCGCCGAATTTTTTTTCTAGTAATTCCGTAGAACCTTACGTCCATCTATCTACAGTGATCAGCTAAACTTGCTTCGTGATCAGACGTAAATGTGGATTTGAATCTTTCTAACAAAGTCCAGCTTTAATCTTTTTCTTAAGGATGATTCATGAACTCCAAAAGTCTTTGCTATAAGTACTTCGATTGGATTTCTTCTTTCTCGCAATCTTCTCTTCGCCTCCTCCAATATTTCTGATGTAATCGACTTTCTATCCGTGGTTCTCTTACAAATTCCGAAAGAAATGATTGTTGTAGAATATATCAAAGTAATTTAAATAAAGACGGGGCAAAAGCCCGTGCGCGGCCTTTTACCCCAGGCACGTCTGCGGCTTTTTGTCCCCATGCGTGCTAATTACGATAGAAGCATTATGACGGTATCTTTAGTTTAAGTTAGGAAACGTTTGGCGACATGATTGTGTAGCTAAAATGGAGGGTGTTTATATAAAAAAGTTGCATGCCGGTTGTGAGAGACTTTTAAATATCACTGCCTAATAAAAGATCATCGAAAACTATAACAAGCCAAGCATTTTCACACTTAGCTCATTTAAGCAGCGGTTTAACTGCCGATCAAGCTAGAACTATATGTGTCCACCACAGATACTGTATCTCAACTACCTATAATAAAACCTATTCTCTCTTAACTCTCCAGTCCTTCCTATCCCTAATAGGACTTTTACCCCGGTGCGGACTTTTGTCCGGGTTTACTCTACTAAGTTTAAACCACAGAGTTTCAAGTTAGCCTACACGTTTATCAATAATTATTACTTTGGCCTGACCATTACTTACAGGGCCTGTGATTTAAAATACACATAAATTGCAATTACCTTTTATTAAAAGATCCAAAGGATGAACGTCCGTTCTGTAAATTAATAATAAATCTTTCATTCATGATTTGCAACTGATGCTGTTTTAACGACACAATTACCGTCTGTAGGAATCTTTTTGACATGTTTAAACACAGCTGACGTAATATTTTTTTATTCTGCTCAAAAATTGGGAATTTATTGATTCTAAATTGCACGTATGTCATAAACGTTTTTTATTTTCCTTGATAAATGCTTAACTGCACTGTACTGGCGTAACTGGCCCATGTACAGTCACATTATACGCAAGTAAATATAACATTTTCATTTTCATAGAGAAAAAAATGGTTTCCGGATTCTAGTTGTTCCATTGCTACCTATACCAATTTCTACTACATGTTTTGGAACGAATCAATCACTCGTTAGAGTTTATATTCCTCAACTATTTACTTGTTTTGTGCAAATTAACACTGTCCTCGCATTCGCCGACAGTGACTAAAGGATTAACGAATTCAGCAAAAACCCTGGGCAAGACAATGCAACGCAAAAACTGACGAAATTTAAAAGTCATTACAAAAAAATACATTACAGTATAAACGAGTTGATGAATTGGCGGTTCATTATTTTCGGCAGCTTAATTTTGGGATTAAGATAAGTTTCCTATCACGACGGTAACTATAAAGATAATTGAATCATACTATGAGCAAACACATAAATTAAATAATTACAGGTTTCTCCAAATTTATAGTGAGCTACGCCAGGTTATTGTTCAAAACAAAATAAAACATTACCTGCAGAATTGTTTAGGTGTAGCTATCAATTCACGTCACTAATTTTAAGAAGCCCAAATTGGCAGCTGAGGTAATTACCACAGCAATTGGTTTAACACTAGACTTTTTTTGCAAAGAAAGTGTGGTATGTCTACTGTATATCTCGCAATCTTTGATAAGCAAGAAGGAGATCAAAAGAAACGAAGACGCGAGTTTTTAATGAAGTGTACGTACTACGTACCCATCCTCACATACAGATCAGAAAGTTGGACACTAACACAAAAACAAAAACAAAGAATACAGGCACAGTAAATGGAATTTCTGAGAAGAATAGAGGGTTGTAGACTGATCGATAAAATCAGTAACGAAAAAATTCGAAGTAACCTAGGAGTAACAGATATCAAGAAAAAGATGGAGACGAATCGATTAAGATGGCTTGGACATCTACTTCGCATGCCAGAATGTAGATACGCTAAATAGGATGGAAAATGAAGATGGAGGGAAAAAGAAATAGAGAGACCAAGAATAAAATGGGGAAAAGAAGTGAGGCAGAGACTAGAAGAAAAAGGAATCACCTGGAGGAATGTGTCATAACTAGCTAACGATAGGCAGGAGTAGAGAAACAATACAGAAATAGAAAGCATACCTCGACATCGAAACGTACAAGAGGAACCGATTAAGAGGAAGAAGACTAGGCATTTGATAAAATGACGAATTTTACCATTTGACTGACACCTTTATAAAATTTTGCTATTTATAGAATTAAATCCAACCAATGAGTCTTTTTGGGTTGGCACTTTATCAAAACCTTTCTGCTTCACGTGTGTCGTAAATTCAGTAGCAATTGCAAAATCCATACTTTGATCTCTGTATATTTTATTAAGAGAATGTATTGAAATTAATTAACATCGGATAAGTCCAGCAAAATTAACCGTATTACATCAACAACGAAAAAATGTGCACCAATTATTTTGCAACCTGTTATGCAGTCCAGCGAAAATTTTATCGGTTTACCAGTAAAATATTTATTGTTACAAGTTAAATTCATTACATATAATTACCGACAGCTGAGTAACAATTAACTTAACGCAATGGTTAATTACGACGTTTATTTATTGGTTATAATACATATTACGTGTATGGAAACATCACGTTCTTATGCATTTGTGATTTTTACAATTGCATCAAACCACGATGCGGTTTACCGACACCCACTGTACATCTATAATCTTGTGTTGTTTAAGACTTAATAGCCCGCGGATGACCGTGCACTTCCCTGTTGCCTGGGTGGTTTGTATTGTTGATCGATTAAAAATCATTCAATTATATAGTCGAGTGACTTTTTAAAATAAGCCCGTTATGGTTAATTATACCAGTACATTGTATATTGATAAAATTATGTTGTAAGCAGCGGATTTGGCTTGCGCCGTAAGGAACGATTCCAAATGAATGTAACTGAGATTTCAATCGGCGCTAAGAATGAAATTAATTTCAAATCAAGTGTAATTCATTTGCCTCGATAGAAAGTGTCTGCTAAGAAATCTTTGGGGGCTTACATAAATGGGACAACAGACTTGTACTTTTGTTTGGGTTATAAATTTCGCACGGTGTTGAATATTTCATTACAAAATAATAACGTATAATATGAAATATACTAGTATAAATTTATTACGAGCACAGAGAATTAATTAATTAATTTGATATTGCTTTAACAACAAACTCCATAATCAATAAGGCGCAACTATTTGATATAAGTGAATTGACTTAAAATTCTTAAGCTAATGAATTTTATAAGTATTACTTTTAGTTATAGTATACAACAATTGAACAATTTAAATCAACAGTTTGTTTTTAATTGTTTTTTTTTTCAATAAAAATTTACCAGTGTCGATTGGCTTGACGTACTTGGACAAAATTTTGATATTTTTTTCTTCTTGGTTTGGCAAAAGCCCCATATCCACCCAAGCTTCTGTCCAACGTACAAAAATATGTGTACAATATTACTGTTTTTGAAAAGTATAATCAAAGTCATCAATAATAAGAAAAACAAAACATTACATAAATAAACTAGCTGTACTTAATAAGCGTAAATAATTTAAAACTTAAACAATTTAAAATAGTTTTTATATTTCATAATAATTTATGATTTTTTAGTTACTATTAAATCTAAATTATAACATATATATATATATATATATATATATAACATATAGGTTGAAGGGGTAGCCCTATCTTCATGGGCAATACAAATTTGAGATCTGCACTTTATACATAATAACGCTTTTCTAAGCATATTTCTTTTTATTTGATGAAACCTCCATAAAATAGCTAATCTTAAGTCATCAACTGTCTTTTTATGCATCAAAAATCCCCTTAATCATAATTCAAAGAAATGAAATATCAGGCAACAATTATCATAATACTTACGATACGTATTTTACCTTCGACATACTTAAAATCATTTGTATAAATCTGAACTTTCTACGTATAATGTGGCTATTAAATTTTTCCTGGTCGTTTACATGTAAAACGTTTTTAAATAATTTCTTAGCTTATTTAGCAAATATGTAAATTTTATTGTGAAATATTCAGTATATGTTGATAATCACATTTATTTGTACGCGTTTTGTTCATCAAAAAGAGATAACATCTGACCTCTTCTTTTGGAAGTAGGTAAATAATACGCGGTAGAAATTTATAGATATTATATTACAAAATTATACATAAAATTCACTTTCTGATTTGAAGAATTTTCGTGAATCGTTTGTTTCTGTAATATTTCATCTTTTTACAAGCTTTTAACACGGTGATGGTCAGTTGTGAAACCACCGCGTTGTCATTAGCTATAAGAAACAAGGCTGCCATTAATTTGGCGATGACAAAGGTTTCATGGTTTTTTTCCTTAATTTATTGAGGTAACTTTTAAAGAAGTCTGCACTTATTGGTTTGTTAAACTTGGACAAAGTTCTGGGGTCAATTTTATCTGAAATTTCGTATTAGTTTAACAATTCGTCGTTTTCTGCCAGTTTGACAAATGTGCAGGGTGTTATATTTCAAAAAGAATAACCCTGAATATTGAATAAATCGCAAATGACCAAGAACGCCGGCTAATTCTGTCGATAGTAGTAGCAAAACCTCTCAAATAAACACATTTGTCTATGTTATCTAATAACTTAAGCTATTTATCTAGGTTTATTATGACAATGTGTTAATTATTAGATACTTTGAATTAAAAACACTGCCCTTTTTAAATTTCATAAATATAGTTGATTTAAACGAAACTTTCGCTGCGATAAACATTTAAATAATTAAAATCTCGTTGACAATTTCACGCAATTATAGCCACATAATTAATATTTACTGCTTAATTGGAAACATTTGTTTATAACAATTAAAAGTACATTGTTTCTTTCTTGTAGGCACTTACGACGGACAAAGATAATATTTATCAAGCTTGAACGTTCCCTATTTGAGTGCCACAGTACGGCCAATTGTTTAACAAAAGCTCTCCGAAGATTCTGCGAATTTTCCAATAAAACAAAAATCGTCTTTTGTAAACAGCTTCAACGTAAAAACCTACAACCGTAATCATAATTTCCCGACACAATCAAAATTCAATTTACGATTTAATAAAACTAAGCTAATAAAAAGCCGGCAATATGTTTTTATAAATATGGCATAAAGCCCCACTTAATCAAGTAGGCTGTATTACTATACAAAGCTTTCGTTACGGGCCATAACTTTGTGTTGATACCATCCTGATTAGTGCGCGAGGGCTTCAAATATCAGTGACTTCGGGTCCCGGGGGATGCCCGACTATACCATACCTAATATACCTACCCCGTCTATTTATTATGTTATAGCATCGCAGGCCGCATATAAGGGAGCATCCGCGAAAATTATTTATTAGTATATAGTTTGCCGTACGCCAACAATCATAGTGTGCCTAACATATAAAACAGACGAACGTCACATATCTGTGTTGAGTAACAAAAAGTGGTTCAACTGAGCTAGAATAATTTAAAAATTGCTAGATTTATATCACAATAATTAATTGCTTTATTCAATTTAAGCTCGGTTTTAAGAAATTGTAGTTAAAGAACTGTAAACAATTAATCATTAATATTTATTCTAATGCAATGAGACAGTATAGGTACTTAGGTTGCGAAGTATAATTATATATAATTAAGTGTACATGTTTCTTCTTTTTGCGATATTTTTGTCGGTGTCTTGCTAATTAGTTTGTTGTTAAGCTACAGTGAATACTTAATTAGCTCTATAACAATCTGTGGTTGTAGTAGCTATGTCGATAATGTAGGAAAGAATGCTCGCAACTACCTTTAATGGTTTGTACTTCTTATGTTATTTTACTACTTTTGTTGAACAGTGTCCAAAAGGTGAGGAATATGCTATATATCTCAGTAAATATCCACTTTTTGAATAAATGTTGTTTGGTACTTAGTTTTCCACCATAAGACAAAATTTAATTCAACTTTTTCGAATAACAAAAGCGCAATGTAAACAATTGAATTTTTTTTAAATGACAATATACCTCTATCTATATTATTCTCATTTGATAGAGAATTGTTTTCTCTTTTCAGTGATGCAAAACTTTAGTACCCTTACAAGCAAATTTTTGAGAAACACGCAAAAATATACTCTCAAATTATTTTAATTGTTTTGTATTTACTTCTAACAAAAACATTGTAAGAATTTCTTTTACAATAAGTGTTTCAAACTGCCAAGCTGTAAATGGTTCACAGTTTAAACACTTATTGTATATTTCGTCAAAAAATTGTAGAGATTATAATGTTTTTGTTGGAAATAAATACTATACAATTTAAAAAAAAATTGCGTTTTTCTCAAAAAGTTGCTTAAGTAAGGGTACTTAAGTATTATAGCATCATTGAAAAGAGAAAAAAATCTCTGCCAAATGAGTATAATACCTATAGGAGTATCTTTTCATTAAAAAAATCAATTGCTTTTTATTGCGCTTTTGTTATTCGAAAAAATAGAATTTAATTTTGTCTTATGGTGGAAAACTAATTTCCAAACAACTTTTATACAAAACATTGTTCCCTAAAGTGGATATTTACTGAGATATAGGTATAGCATATTCCATACTGGATACCCTGTATATGTTACGGCTACAGCGTATAATCGGTTATTTTATCAAATAACTATTTATTTCATAGAATACCCGTAGTTAAACTACATGAAATAGTTCGCTTTTTTGTAGTTTATTTGGTAAGGAAATATTTTTCACTTACAAAACAAATGCCACGTTGACAAACACCTAATATAATTCTGTTTACATCACTAATAGAGGGTATGGTCTAAGGTTGATTAAAGCAGTTTTTAAATAAATTATGAAAATGGACCCAATACGTTTGTTTTCATTAAAAAAAAGTTAAAATTTCATTTTCGAATTTTGTAGTAGTTTCAACTTTCAAAAAAGTTGCAATTGAAAAGTTTTTTATTATCGATTTTTCGGAATATTTTATTCTTGAGAAAAGTTATTGCATGGCCTAAAACTAATTTTCTGTTAAAAAAGTTCGATAAAAATTCATACGACGCTAGCTTTTAGCGATTTTAAAAAAATTCTCAATATGAAGTGTCCTTATTTTAAGTAATTTTTTTTTGTAACTCTTGAAATAAGGCCACTTTAGAATAACTCTTGTGAATATTTTTGAAATCGCTAAAATCTAGTGTCGTGAGCATTTTTATGAAATCTTTTTCATCTTAAAATTAGTTTTAGGTCATGGACTAACTTGCATCAAGAATAAAATAAATTTTTAATAAAAAACTTTCTTATTTGTTGCATACTTTCTGAATGACGCTGTATAGAACATATATTGTAGAGTGAAAAAGGAATAAATTAGCTGGGAGAATAGCCAAGTTTCTTATACAAAAATAAAAAACAAATGAAAAATTCGTGACTGTTTTGATTTTTTAAATTGAAATCAATGATTTTTGATTTTTTAAATGTAAATCAATGATTTTTGATTTTTTAAATTTAAATCAATGATTTTCGATTTTTTTAATAAAAAATAATTTAGCCAGACCCTGGTATTTCATGAAACACCTAGGAATAACATGTAATATCGATATTATATACTTTAACGGTAACATATTTATAAGAACTTAAAGTTCATAAAACAAAACAAAAACTTAAGATTAAAACTACGGTTAATAAAAGTGATTTATATTAAACTACGATAAATTAAAATGATCGTTATCTCTGTTTTTTTTTTAAATAAAATCTTTTGATGTTCGTATAAAAAATTCCAGTTTGTGTCCATTAATTTGCTGTGAACTAAATCAATTTAATAATCAAGCACTTATAAGGCTGCATTGATAAATCATTGGTTACATATAAACTGATTATAATCCATATTTAGAGCTACACTTGCGAACGGAAATATAACTTCGTTTTTTACCTTTCAGGTACAGTGCTAGTACAAGGCGAAGTGTCCAGTGCCTCCCTGGTGGCGGCGAGCGCGCAGCCTTCCGCCCCAAATAGTCCTCAGACAAGTATGCTTCTGCTCCAGACACAGGTGCGTTATTTAATTTGCAAATATAGCTTATCAAAATGTTATTTTTTATTAATAGGATTGACGCAAAATGTATGTCTTATTTCTTTAATTAAACACACGAAGTTATTTTTGTTTTACCTTCTTAATTTATTTTTATCAGATGAGCGTCATCAGAATAAAAGAACGTCGGTTTTTGAACCAAAATGTTCGGTTTTCACTTATCTTAAGACACCTCAAAAACACGCAAAAGCGCCCTAAGGCACCAAGATTTTATTCTTGAGAAAAGTTGGTGCATGGTCTATAATACCTAATTTTAATAAAAGTTCATACGCTTTTAGCGATTTTAGAACAATGCGCAAGATTAAAGTGTTCTTATTTAAGGAGTTAAAAAAAAAATCAAGGGAAAACGCTAATGTATTGAATATTATTTTTTAATTGTAAAGAACTTTTTCTTAACTTTTTAAAAAGTTTTAAAATCGTTAAAATCTAGTATGAATTTATATTGAACTCTTTTTAAACTTAACATTAGTTTTAGATCACGCATCAACTTTTCCTAAGAATAAAATTATTTGAGAAACCAATAATAAAAAACTTTTCCATTTGTTACAGACTTTTTGATGTTAAATTTACTATAAAAATAAAAATTGAAACTATAACGACAAATTTCACGTTCAGTCGTATTTTTGAATACTAAACAATCTTTCTCTATGAAGTTTTTTTTTGTAACTCTTAAAATAAGGCCCTTATTTTAAGAGTTACAAAAAAATATTTCTGAAATCGCTAAAATCTAGTAGGTATCGTATGAACTTTTATGGAATTTTTTCCATCATAAAATTAATTTTATGTCATCCACCAACTTTTATCAAGAAAGTTTCTGAGATATTTTTATTACAAAACTTTTTTATTTGTTGATACTTTTTGAATGACGCTGTATAGAAGATATAATATGTAGTGTAAATAATGAATAAATAATTTGTAAAAAGGGAAAACAGTCAAGTTCCTTTAATAAAATCAAAAAAAAATTAGATTTGTTAAATTTAAATCAATGATTTTTGATTTTATTAAATAAAAATCAAATTTTGCCCAACCCTGCATAGAACTAAGACAATCTTCGGTGTTTTCTTCTATACATCTTTTTCCTTGTGAGGCAAAATAAGCCCCTAAGGGACAAAGTAACCCTTTACGACAGTAACTTTATTTATAATCTAAGAATTTAAATTTTTTCCTTCTTAATTAAATCAAATAAGTATAAAATGGTTTAATATACTGCACCAAATTGATTTGTCAAATCTGTTTCAAATTCGTTGCAATTTACATAACAAACTATGCATCTGTTAATAGCCAACTGCCCACGGGGTAACTATCATATTAATTATTGCTCTTAATTTATGGACAAAAAATTTAGTATTTTTTTACATCCATGGTTATTTAAATAATTTTTAATCAAACAGATAGGCGACTAACAGGAATATTTATAGATATTGTGTTGGTTTATTTATGCAAATATATCCTTTTATAATTGTCATGCACAAAAACTGTCTTAAAAAATGCAAACATTTTTTAACGGAATATATTAAGTATCTACTAAACGCTACAGCGCAGTTAAATACCAGTATCGAATCCATTAATTTAGAAAAAAATATTCATCGTCAATATTGTCTTAAATTATACATCTATTGGGTGAAAGTTTAGAGTAGAAAGTTTCCGATTGTTAAATGAGTTTTTACATTACAATACAAGAAATTCAATACTGTTCTTTGATTTGATATGTGTTATTGTAACTGATTAAGGAAAACATTCCATTCAGCTTTAAAAATATTTGTTTGAATGTTCTTTTCTAAAGAACTTAGCAACGTGCGTTTAGATTATTGTTAAATCAATCAATATTACAAAAGAAGCGTCCGGATTGCCGCGCCTAGGATTAAAATGTTCTTCCTGTTTTACTGTATGAACAATTTAAGCGATTTTTTCGTTTCCATGGCATGTTGTAATGTAAAAATAGTGTATTACATAACAAGAGCTGTGAGAAGTACATTACGCACGAGTTGCGCACAGAGCCGCGTATCTTTTCAACTCGTGCGTTATTTCTTTACAACTCGTGTTATGTAGCTTACTTTTTCTACGATCACATAATATCTACGATTTTAACGGCTTTTTTGCTAATATACACATGTAATTACGTTGTCTTGTCAATTTTGACGTAATCATACTTTGACGTTTCTCGACTAGTGTGCGTTTTGCTTACCGTGCGTTATAACTCACTTACTATGCATGCAGAAAGTGTTTGACGTGAGTCTACTTTAAACATTTCTTAAGAAAATTAAACAGAATTTAGTGAGCTATTCTTAACTTAACATTAAAACAACTATCTAATGTTACAGCTAGATTATATCTGAGTGTAAGCACATATCCTTATTGCTTTTTTTCTATAAATCTTAACTAAGATAATCATTGAAACATAACTGAATGACATTGCATATGTTTTATTTTTTGGGTAAAGGTTACGCTAATAACTAACGTTGACCATCAGCATCGAAACAGTTGAATTTAAGGAGTGGTGCACAAATTGCAAGGGAAACAGCTGCAAGTGCAACAATAATTAACTATTTCACGATCGCTTGTGGTTTTCTGCTGTTAAAGTTGCATTTTTTGTCCTCCAAAAAAATTCCATCACGAATTAACGAATTGATTGCAGCTTAGGCAGTTGTATAAATTTAAATATCAAATGTTTTATGCACCAATATTCATTTGTTGTAAGTGTGCATTATTGACACTAGTTGTGACCATTTAACGGTTATTTCCATCAACAAAATTCGTTATTAAAATAAATTGTTCTTGCATTTTGTCGCTCACTTTACAAACGTTTATTTCTTTATTGTTATTGAATTAATTTGAAAACCTAATTTTATTATTTGTCCTGACCAGAGCCTACTAGAGGGGGGCTCTTGAGGGGCTGCATCCCCGGGCCCCCAGTGTTAGGAACCCCCATTTTTTGTTTGTTTAATATACACGTTTTATTTTTATCTCAACATAAAAAGCACATTTTTTCTTTCACAAAGGCCCCCAATTTTTTTTCCCTGGGCTACCTCTTACCTCTAGGAGGCCCTGGTCCTGACAATACATTTTTAATGTACAATGATATGAACAATATAAACCGTTGTTGATTACTCCTTGTTTAATTAAATCTGTCCATGTATTTTACTATCAAGTACAAGTTTACTGGCAAAAAAAGTCAAATTAGTAACTTAAAGCTAAAAAAGTTTCATATTTTAATTTAAACATAAGTTTTGTTGAAATACTACACTTAACCAGTCATTATTAATATCCGCATTCGAAAATGGTGATCGTGATATTGAAACTAGTCTAGTTAAACTAATAAATAATTACTAATACAGCGAATTAATACCAGTAAGTCTACATTAAGTTAATTCTCGGAGAAAAATGTATAAATTACCATTTACAGCAGAACAAATGTCGATAATGAGATACCTATTGTAATACTGATAATAAAAAGTGTAGTATACAGGCGCCGACCAACCGTGAGAACGAATTGTTACATTCATTAGTTGCGTCTGTGTAATTAATGACAATTATCGCATTTGTTCTTCGCGCTTAGAACGAGCTCACCGTCTTCAAAAGCATTTATTTAGATAATTGCAGCGTATGTGCGTGTTCAACGTTTTATTGTATCGATCAAATTGGATCGAATATTTATATTATGCTAAATAAACTCCTACGTCGCCCCAATTTCTACTGTCATTCATCAAACGCGTGGTTGGAATATGACGAATCTATAGGTAGGCATTTGGTAGGATATATTAAAAATGCTATTTCGAGAAAGTATTTCTTTGCCAACAAGGTGATGCACTATATTTCGAGAGATATTTATTGTACGTCCAGCGAACAATGGAGCTTTCATTGTTGATTCCAGGATATTAAAAGCGACCACGATATAGTGACTAAAAATGAGCATTAGTTTTTATAAATAATAATAATAATGTAATTTATTTAGCATTTTGCTAATTATGTTCACAATTTTACAACTTATGTATTTGAATATACAGTGTGTCCAAAAGGTATGGAATACGCTATATATCTCAGTAAATATCCACTTTAGGAAAAAATGTTTTGAATAAAAGTTGTTTGGTACTTAGTTTTCCACTATAAAACAAATATAATTTTTTTTTACAATAACAAAAGCGCAATGAAAAACAATTGAATTTTTGTAAATGACAAGGTGCCCCTAAATGATACTCATTTGATAGAGAATTGTGTTCTTTTTTCAACTTACCCTTCAACGTACCCTTAATTAAGCAAGTTTTTGAGAAAATCGCAAAAATCACTCTCAAATTATTTTAATTGTTTAGTATTTATTTCTAAAAAACATCAAAAGAACTAAAATTCTTTGACGAAATCTTCAATAAGTGTTCAAACGGTGAACCATTTACAGCTTGGCAATGATAAGGTTGGTTTTTAAACCCGTTTATAACATTCCCAACCAGTAATTTCTCTAACGCGATCTTTAAAATTTTCGATATTCTCCGCCTCCTAGCAATAACTTAATTTTTAAGGTGACCCCATCATTAAAAAGAGAAAAAAATCTCTATCAATTGAGTATAATATAGGGGTATCTTGCCATTTAAAAAAATTAAATTGTTTTTCATTGCGCTTTTGTTATTCGAAAAAAAAATTTAAATGTTATGTTATGGTGGAAAACTAAGTACATAACAACTTTTATTCAAAACATTTTTCCCTAAAGTGGATATTTACTGAGATATATATAGCATATTCCATACCTTTTGGACACTCTGTATAACAATTAAAACTTTTCCTTAATAAAACTACTGAGCTTACGGCTAAATCTTATAATATTAGTTTTATTTTTAAGTTCACTTAAAAAAGGTCACTAAAAAAAGCGAAGATTTTGCAACAAACAGAACTCAAATATCCCTAACGGTCTAAGAGATACGTCCTTTTAAATGAATGTCTTTATGGCGTCCTAACGTGTAAACTTTTTTCAACACTGTTATTTTCCGAATAATAATGTCAACAGCTCTTTTAACATGTAGATTACAATAAACGTACTTTCTTGCAAGATATATTAGCGAAACTACTATCCAAATTAAAAATGCAAGTGAAGAACAACTTTTAATGTTCACCTTATTATTGCTTTCGAAAATCCTCGTTCATCGGTGAGTAGCACCTTATTAGACTCCTAAATTAAAATTTGAAGGACATTTTGTTTATAGCTACTGATGAAGGATCAAATAAAGATCCGAAATATTTAGCTGATGTAAAGAGTTTTCTTTATAAACCTAAGGACCACTATCCCGTCATTCTATACAAACTACTACATGGTCGTAATTTTTGGTTCAAACAACTTTTATATTTATACTTTTGTGATAAAATAATCAGGAAGCCAATGTTTGCTACTATTTAATTTTGTATGGCAAAGTTCTATGTGCAATGCTCTCAGTCAACGCCCTGTGTATTTCTTGCGTTTTTATTTAAGTCGAGAAAAATGCAACCTTTTAAGCCAAAGTGCCAATTGCAAGTTTTGTGAAATCGTAACGAGCCGCACCACTTTCTAGTGGATATGGAAATTCTTTTAAGTGTGAAGGGTACGGAGAAATTTTGAAACAGATTTTTTTTTTGCGCATTAATTTGCAATATGGGCAACGCAGTGTCATAGAATTCCCTAAAAAATTTGGCTTTAAGTTTCTCAGTGAGAAGCGTAGTTAATTCGAAGCAATTTCCTGATTTTTATTTCTAAATCAGTTTTTAATTTAAAATTGAGATTCTCAACTGGTGTAGTTCCTTTCATCCTTACCAAATCTAATAATGCTTCAGTAACATTTAACTTTATATCTACTGGATCTGAAATGTTGGTTATGGCCATAATAGCATCTGATCTGTTTATTGAAAATATTTTTAAGATGGTTACACTTCCGTAAATAGCGGAATTGACGTCTACTTTCTTTTTTCAAATACAATGGTGTATTTTTTATTGCATTTTTGGACTTAACACGTTATTTTAAAGGGACTTTTGATATTCCATTTTCATGGATACTTCAGAAAAACGCGATAAATACGGTTGACAGTTATTAATATTGGCATTAGTTGTCATTTCCAATGCCTATAGGTACTATTTAAAAATATTGCAATTTAGCTTAACTTTATCAAAAATTCTTAATACCTCGAAAATTATTGCAGCTAGGTATAGGAAACGCTAATATAGTTAGTTAGAAAATATAAAAAAAAATGGGCATTGTATTTGAAAAAAAGAGTTTTAGTGGTCTGAAGTTGTATTAAAAGAAAATTAAATTTTGGACACCCTGTTAGTAATGCATCGATTGCAAAAATTCCAGGATGAACTCCAAGGTTTCTT
The DNA here is from genome assembly GCA_947652605.1 of Elmis aenea. Taxonomy (NCBI): domain Eukaryota; kingdom Metazoa; phylum Arthropoda; class Insecta; order Coleoptera; family Elmidae; genus Elmis; species Elmis aenea. Next base: position 50,751,107 of record OX393580.1, on the reverse strand, counting down.
CTATGCATGATCTAAATTTAAGTGTTTTCTCTTCAAAAATGGCGCCGGTAGATAATATTAAGCATCACGATAAAAATCGAAAATTTTCAAAAAACTCCAAAAATCTAAAAAACGACTGCACTTAGGTATAGGAAATGCTATCAAAAGTCCTTCTAAAATAACGTGTTAAATTCAAAAATGAAATAAAAAATAGACCGTTGTATTTGAAATAAGAACGTAGACGTCAACTTCTGGTATTTCCGGATCAGTTGCCATTATGGTCATAACCAAATTTTCAGATCCATACCCTTTTTCATTCTTCATATATTTTTAAGTCCCGGTCTCAATCAATCACCCTGTATGTATAGCGTTATACAGCCTTTGGTAAGTTTCTGTAAACGTTATTCTATCCCGGAGTATTCTGACGTTTTCCGGAAGAAAAGTAAACCAACTATAACCGGCATTGCGCCAATTTTTATCAATATCCCATGAGCTTCGAGTATTATAATCCTTAATTACATACAGCCGAGCACGAATAACACAGCCGTATAAAATATTTTAACAGTTTACATTAATTTATGACCGCTGCACGGTTTAAAAGAGTGCGAACGAGCGACCATAAGTCACGGAACCCTGTCAGGAACAACAATATCGATGCGATACGAGTTCGTGATAACGGTAACTTGATATGTTAAAATAACATATGGTAGCATCGAGCGCTTTCTACATCCGATACTAATCGTGACGATTTTCAGAGGATTATTACTTTAATTTAACCGAATATTATGCAATTAGACATCAGCGTGTGCACGTGATACGTTCGCACCAACGAGCGCGTATATCACGATTTTTAACTTTGTAATTACCTAAGTAAGCTGTTATGAAATCGGAAATGATAGTTCTTCCTTACACATGGATACATGTACCAACGTAAAAATAATGTATTCAACTACCTTTTAAATACAGACTTCAATGAAATACAGATTTTATACACTTCGTTCTTAATTAGAAAACATTTTTACTCCCTACAAACAATCTCTCCTGCTCATAACATCTTCTTCTTCTTCTATCGCCTTTTGCCTTACGGCGTTGGCTTTTGAGAATGCTCGACCCATCCTCTCCATTGATTTTTAGTATTCTTTCCAAATATATATCGAATAGCAGGGGGCTTAGGCTATCTCCCTGTTTAATTCCTCTTTGTAATGCAAATTCCCTGGAATATTTACCTTTTCTTCGCACTTACCCTCTAACTTTTCTGTAGACACTTTTTATTGCCCGGGTAAGTTTTTCCGTGACCTTCAGTTCTTTCAGGCAGTTCCACAATATTTTTCTTGGTACTGTATCGACTGCAGCTTTCAGATCCACGAATGCTAGATATAGTTTTTTTATAACTAAAACAATATTATTTTTTCGTCCATTTCACAACCAGAAAATTAATTGTTCTTGAACGAAGTATAAATTTAACTGCCACGTACATTTTTATGCTACCATATATTTTTATTGACGTTATTATCCGAAAATTAACGCGCGTTAACTGTAGACTACATACATTCTGCACTAATAAGTGGTCAGAGTTTTCTTAAAATCTCATAATTACGTACAATTTCGAACATAATTTACACGCGCATACCAATTTAAATCAAGAATAATTGTTTTATTGAAATACAGAGGCCAGGAATGTTCGAAACCGGTTCGAATCTCTTTTAAATGCATTTTAAAACGTAGTAAAGGCCTCAACTTTGGTAAATTTCATTGGAATAATTGTAAAAATGTTCTCTTTTTTAACACTTTGCAGTAAGTATATAAAAAGAATTTCTAAATTTAAATTACACCCATTGAGAAAATGTATGTAATAGCTAACTGTGGCACATCTCTCCAGCTGACTCCTTTTTCTTCTAGTCTCTGCCCCACTTCTTTTTCCCATTTTATTCTTGATCTTCCTCTATTTCTTTTTCCCTCGATCTTCATTTTCTATCCTATTTTCGCGTATCTACTTTCTGGCATGCGTTGATATCTCCTTTCAATTACTTCAAAATCTAAGACCGGTAAATTTCAAAAAGTGTACGATATCAAGGCATCAGGGTTTCAGATAATAGTCTTGGATAAACTTACAATCTATTAAATCGGGGCCAGGCCCCTAAATGTACTTCGTACAACACTTATGCCCTCCCCGGTCTAGGGATCTCATTTAAGTGACCCCTTTTGTGAAGAATTAAAACCGTAATAAATCATTTTCAAACTCGTACGGCTTTTTACAAAATAAAGCCATACAATTGGCTCGTTATTTATGCTGTTGCCACCATTGGTCAAGACTGCGAGTCGTGTAATTGTTGCTACAAAAGTAGCGAGCGCTATGAAAAAGGATACAATGGATTGCTTATATATTCAACGAAACAATCATTATAATTGTTTAAAAGACGAAAGTGAAATAAGAACTGTAATTATGCGAAATTATTTTAACTGAGATTTCATTTTAGTACCTCAAACTATATAATAGAAAGTGAATTTCACAAACTATTAATAATACATCAATCAAATCTGTGGACAAAGACACGATACAACTCGTGAAATATTCAAGTACTGACAGGAAGATTACGCAAAATGTTCATCCACGTTTACCTACATATTGTCAAGTAAAAATTAATTAAAACTGTAAGTAGGTTGAATAGATTTCTGTACGGCAGAACAAGCTTATAATCATCCTCATAATTCTTGAACGATGACTGAAAATAACAGAAAGCGGTCACGAGAATTCGCGTTCAATAAAAAATAATTTTTTTAATATGTTTAACAATAAATTTTACTGCATTTTGAAAGTAAGTTCTTTTTAAAACTCTTAATTTGTAGGGCTGTGTGAAAAATGCGTCCTTATTTTATAGACTAATATAAAAATAGTAACAAATAATGTCCTAGAAGTTTGCTGTGAGAATTTGCACATAACATTCCTTGCAAGGAATTTTTATTATAACGGGAATAATGAATAATTGTAATATATATTAATTAAACTAAGCACAATACTGATCATAAACAGTTTTTAGTTCAGGGTCTTATCTTATTAAAACGTTAATAATGTCGTTTTTAAAGTGGATTATGTGAAATGCGTATAGGCACTTTTAAATGTGGTAATATTAGCTCTCTATTATCGGCGAGTGTACAAAATTAGAGTCAGGGTGAAATTGTATTACCAACACAAACAAACATAAAAACAGAAATAATCAAGTCGGTTATTAAAAATCTCGAATTTATCACTAACAATAACTACAAAGATTAATGCAATAAGATTGAAAAAAAAAAAAGAATATGAAAGGCAATTTTGTACACGATCAATAGTTTAAATTAAATTGCCCCTGATACGATGTACGAAAAATTGGTAAATATTGTAAGAAGTAACAATAACTACAATGGTTAATGCAATAAGATAAAAAAAGAATAAGAAAGGCAATTTTGTACACGATCATAAGTTTAAATTAAATTGCCCCTGATACGATGTACGAAAAATTGGTAAATATTGTAAGAACCCAAAATGAAGAATCGCTAGAGTTTGAAACAAAAGAGGGCTTAAAACAAGGATACGTGCTCAGCTCAATAATCTTAAAATTTCACTGAAACTTTACAAAAACCTATATTAGTTCTACGCAACTCACAGTTTACGCTTATAAAGTGTCAGAAAAAATGCAAGCCTTAAAATGCTATTTATTATTGTATTTAACAAAATAAAAATTATAACGGGTGGGCTTAAGGTAAGTGGAATTATTTTATTGTCTTATATAGATAATATAACAAAACCGTAACGACAAATTCCGTTTACAGTCAAAAATAAACAGTTACACTATTATTTCATTTAATTTATAAAATGGCAAATGGACCTCCCTCTTCAATTTTTCTTAACTTAGATTTAACCTTCGCCATCATGTTCTGGACAACATCTAGGCTAACGTTTTTGATTTGCTTTTTGATTCTAGTTTGCAGTTGTTTCACCGATTTAGCCTCCCAGCCTTCACTATAAACAAGTCTTGACAGTATTGACCAAAAATCTTCAATAGGTCTTGCTTTGGGTATATTTGGAGGGTTAGCTTCTTTGGCTACAAAATTGATGTTTTTTTCTTTTAACCAATTTTGAGTTGTAGCAGCATAATGACTGCTAGCTAGGTCAGGCCAAAAGACATATTTCCCATCCTTATGGTATGTTCTTACAAATTTCTCAACAATAGGTAAACACTCACGCTGATACGCCTGAGCGTTAATAGCAGGACCAGTCGAAGGTCTGATGACTGGTTGAGAAATGCTTTTATCCGAGATGACCACCCAGACCAAGACTTTTTGTTCAAATTTCGCTTTTGGTTTATATTTGACGTCGTTTGGAACATTTTCTTTATTGCTAGTGTAATACCCATCGTTTCCTGGCAGATTGGTGTTTGTGAAAGAAAAATATTTTTCATCGTCCATAACGATGGAAATTGTTCCTGTTAAAAACTCTCTTCGTAATTTTCTACATTTCTTGGGTATTTCTTCTAATTGCTTTGCCGTGTATTTAGGAGTCTGCTTCCGTTTGTAGTATCTTAGGTTGTTTTTTCTTAAAATATTTCGTATGCAACCCCTAGAAACGCCATATTTCACCGCCAACTTGCGTTGTGATGCTCCAACTTTATTTTCAGCCCTTGATGTTACACCTCTTTGTTGTCTATTATTCAAACGGGGTGGTCTACCACTTTTTGGTTTTTCCTCAATAAGAAAACCCATTTCCCATCGTTTGATGATTTTATATAAAGTGGATCTTGCAAAATTTTCTGTTTTAAAATGGTTTATTACCTCTTTTTTTGATAGTTGTCCAAGAAGTTTGTACATACGACGACGAAAATCAACTCGCTTTTCCATTGGACATACAAACACAATAATCAACTGCACCAAAATACACACACTGACATTCGGTGTCTCCGTTACACTTGCCAAACATCACATGCAATTGTTTTAGAAACAGTGCACTTGATATTTTAAAAATCCACTTACTTTAAGCCCACCCGTTATAAGCACTAATTATAATTTTCTTTATAAAAAAAAGACGTTTTAAGTAAAAAGTTTATTGTTCTAGCTTAAATTAAATTATAATATCGCCAAAATCGTTAAGTTATGCACTAATTATACTATTCCGTTTTGTTTAGCTCTGCAACTTGTTATTTTAATATATTTTGCAGCTTAAACGTGTTGCAAAGCAAAACCTCTAAAAATATTTGTAATAAATAATACTTGTATTAAATATTATATTTACGAAAGCACCATAAACTTCCTTTTTGTGTCTCATGAGTTATAGTTATAACCAACAGGAACGCGTGGAATATATCTCTTCGAATGCAATCAAATAAAAACATGTCTGATACGCGTAGCAATCCAAGAATCTCTATCAATAAATTTTATTGATATGATCCGGCGTAGCACTTGACGCGAATACATTATGGTACAAGTTTTTGTTTAAATAATGATTTCACTCCACATTCAATCTGCGTTTGCTCACATCACTACGTTGATTTTAGTTGCAGATGTCAACGAACATAATTTTAAAATCCCTGTTTATGAAAAACTATTACCATTCTGTTTAACTCACAAATGATTGTGGAATTACTTTGTACAACTTAACTAAAATTGGTTATTCTTCTGAAAAAAATGTATCAAACGCACCACAATTTACGTAAAACTAAAGTTAACTGAAAAAAAACTAGCTAATATAGTTACTTATAGTATATTACATAACAAGAGTTATAAGAAGCGTAGCGACGAGTGCGTAATTGCTTTATAACTCGTGTTATTTGGCAAACTTTTTCTACGATCACCTAATACATACGATTTTAATGGATTTTTGGCTAAAATACACATGTAATTACGTTGTCTGGTCCATTTTGGGGTTAGCCTACTTTGCCATTTCTAAACAAGTGTGCGTTTTGCTTGCCGTGCGTTAGGACTCACTCACTATGCATGCAGGCTGTACGGTAAGAGTCATTTACATTAGTGGTGGTAGAAAAATTAATATTATACTCACTAATTCATAAAAATCTCAATAATGAACGTAAATAAACTGTTGTTACTGGAAATTAACGCACGGCAGCTTTCTACAAAATTGCAGTGGCAATTTTCTTTAATCACTTTAATGCATGTGTGTACAATAACCATTAAACAATTTAATTGCTAAAATTTTACTGAAAAATCAAGACGATTTAAACAGCGTTGGGAACTTGGTACACGATTTTTACGTAAGCATTTTCTATCGCAGCCCGAAGCTAATATTAATTGGTCGGCTCGATCTCTGTAGTTAACGCCATGCGATTTCTTTTTATAGCCCGCCTTTTAAACAATGGATAGTTACAGATCGTTTGGTCAAGTAAAAAACGGTTTAGAATAATCGCTTTGAGAGACTGAATTGCTAAATAATAGCGGTATTAAAGCGAAATGTTGCTAAAATTGACAAGTAATTTGTCATGAGAGACGTAAATTTTTGCAGAGCGTATCCGACGAAGACACAGTTTGGGTAGAAGAATATAAAACACATTTTTAAGTAGGGAAATAAAGATGAATCATCAATTTACTTAATTTTTGATCTCTTTTTTTTAAGTTCTTTAGCTTGAAATGGCAAACTGTAACCGTTCTTGTACTATAGTTATCGTTAAAAGACTAGATCGGATTTTTTTGATGATTTCAATAATAATTTATTAATATTCACAGTAAATTTTGTTCAAAACTTGTTAACTTTGAATGTTTTGGCTTATTCTTTGCATCAATTTGATTTTTACACGCGTTTGGGTTTATATTAGGGTTAAATCAATTGATTTAAATCAGCAGATTTTTTTAAATTGTATTTTTTAATTTATTTTCACTATTCAACGTTACAAGTCACATGTACCTAATTTAAATGCGCGTTTTACTTTTACCCGCTTAAACAACCGCCGGAAATATTGCATGATATTGGCTTCTTATAGGTCAGGGAGAAATAAAGTCTCAACAGGAATTTCTTGTTAAAGACGCATTCCGGTAGATTTACTTTGTAAATTTTCACAATAACAATGAATTTTATGGTCATAAGATCTACAGCCTCATTCCAAAAGCCTGCAACAATTGGAATAGTTTTTTATTATCAATTCCTCAGAAAATTGTATCTGATGCATGACCTAAAACTAATTTTAAGATGGAAAAAAATCATATGATACTAGATTTTAACTGTTTTAAAAATGTTCGAAAAAGTAAAGTGCCTTTATTTTAAAACTTACAAAAAAATCCATAGGAAAAAATTGTTTTGAAATCAAAAATATGACAATAAGAAATTTGACGTTATAATTTCATTTTCGAATTTTATAGTACCAGTAGTGTCAACATTCAAAAAGTTTGCAACTAATAGATAAGTTTTTAATCAATTTTTATCAAGGATAAAACTTGCTGAGAAATGTTTAATAAAAAACTTTTTCATTTGCTGATACTGTTTGAATGACTCTGTATAGAAGATGTATAATGTATTGTGAATAATGAATAAATTAGTTGTGAAAAGGAAAAATAGTCAAGTTTCTTAAAAAAAAATAAAAATTTCCTGATTTTTTTTGATTATTTAAATTTAAATCAATTTTTGGCTTTTTTTAAATAAAAATCAAATTTTGCGCAACCCTGGTTTATATCGACCTAATAATATATAATCATATGTATTGAAATTTGGTAACGATTAAAAACAAAAACATTAGATATAATTATAACGATGCAAATAAAATGTTTACTATTAAGAAAAATAACAATCAAATGATATTTTAAATCGAAATTAAACAGAAATAAATTAATCTTTTTCGGTTTCGTTTACGTTTCGTTAGACTCAAATAATTAATTCGTAGAGTTCCGAACATAGATGTGCCAGTATAAATTAGTTCGAATGACTTCATTTGTCGAGCGCTTTTTTTCAGCACGTTCAAGTTGCATTCTATTGCTTTTCGTTTCATGTACATAATAAAGCACCCACGATAATTTGTCGACTCCCACAGTAGTCCATCCAGCATCTCTAATCAAGATATTTATGTGACTAACGGTACATCATGCAGCCCGAGGTTATATTCACATAATACAACATTACTAGCTTATTTGTTATTTGAATCACGTATGAGCAACGTCGGCTCTAATTTTTCCAATAGACGTTCTTCACTTAAAACGCGCTAATTAATTCGCAATTTAAATGTTGAACCTGTGCGGTAATACTTAAAAAAAAACAACCAAAGTCGTCGTTCTCGCGATACAAATAAAAAGTTTATCATAACAGCCGTGGGAAGTGAATAGACCCGCGACTTTTACATTACAGGCGAAGAAGTTAAGATGGATTAAATGCAGGAGGCGGGTATGTTACACTACAACGGCCAAGAAATGGACAGGCCCATCAGAAAAGAATCGCTGCAAGCGCTACTTGATGTATAATCTCATTTAATAAAGCATTCAGCGCTCACTATCTCTCATCTAGGATTGCTACGAGTGTGCTCTAATAAATTGTACGATGTAGGAGATGTAGATTTAATGCAAATAACACACAGAGATATACACACGTGTAATTGTATAGGTATCACCAGAGGTGAATACGTGTGTGGTAAATAAATCTAAAAAAGCGTGATAGAACAGCTCCCGAATAGTTTCTCGGTGTTGTAAGCCTGCTAGATTGTAAAGGCGGTGTTTTATCATCTACGCAAAGTAAGAAAAGCGGCTCAAAATGGTAAAATACAAAAGAAATTCAGCATGAATGTAGTTTTTGTGAGGTACGTCACAAAATAAAGGTGCAGTGTCATAACTATCCTGTACAAAATTTAGCTTTCAGAAAACTTGAGTGCGAATTTAACCAATCGTTGCCTGTTAGTTTTTTGTACAGGGTGATTGAAATTCGAGTTTAAGCATGGGGATCTCGCTTATTACAATAGCTAGAGTATAAGTTTAAATTTGGCAAAGTTGCTAAAATTTGTGCTTATTAATAATCCAAAGACAAATTGGAAATATCTCAAACTGTATCCGAGAAATTTTGGAAAAACCGGAAAATACGATTTTTGAAAATCGCCTGTAACTCCTTTGAAATATGAAATATTTCAAATGTGTAAAAACATTGCCCAAGCAACTTTTCAAGCTGAATCGGATGGTGGTCACAAATTTTTCCTAGGTCGATTCGTTTTTGTTTTATGACAACCAAGTTTTTTTTTTCTTATAGGCGCAATTTTTGCTATTTGCATAATCTAATGGCATTTATTTTTATGAATCCATTGATGTATCACACATGGTATTTTACTTCTTCTTTCAATGTCAAATTTGAAAATGCGTTTTAAACAACCACGATAAATCAGGTAGGCCGGTCATTGTAGTTTATGTTGTTTCCATGACAACCAATCAACAAACTAAAAGTTTTGAAAGCCTATTGATGTATTGATGCAATGAATAAGCCAAAACATTCAAAATATACTTTTTTTATAATTGTTGACTATTTAGAATGATCGTTTAGGGTTAATTCAGTATATAAAATAGTTATAGTTAATTACCACACAAGAATATGTCGCTTTTCGCCAAGCGAACAAATTTGTGGTGAGTTGATTTTTAAAAGAATAGCACCGAACATAAGATAAATTGCAAATGACAAAGAACGCCTCAAACTCTATCAATATTAGTAGCAAATTGTCACTGAATTAAAGACATTTGCCTATGATGTATAATAAATTGAACAATTTTTCTCAGTGTTTCAGGAAAATATGTTTATTATTAGATACTTAAATCTAAAAGATGATAAATTTAACACAATTACTTTAACAGATTTATTAAACCCCAGAGTAATTTTCTGTAAGAATTATTAAATTTTCTTTTTGTTTGTTTGAATCCTACAATATTAGAATCTGTCCCATATGGACATTCAGTAATTTTTATGAAGAAACTGATACATTGATATGTAAGATGGTTACCCATTGGCGAGCTCCTTTTAGTTCCTTAACTGCTCGTTAAAGATTAGCTACTGGGGTTTCATTATTGAAATTGACTAAACATATAAATGTTCCAAAAATATTAAAATTTTAAACAAATTTTAAACAAAACAATTTTTAAGTGAACCTGTATAATCTCAATTCCATCTCATTTTGTTGTAGAAATTGGCACCGTGCTCATTGTGCATTTCCCAACACTTTTATTCATGAACAGGTATAACTATTCATCCTGTTTTTTTAGCTAATAACCGTTTTCTTACTCTTACAATTCGCGAAACTAAAAAACCGTTACTTTTTGATGGTCTCTTATTATTTTGTCGTTGTTTCACACTATAAACTCATCTTTAAGTTCCTAGTAGATTTTCGAACATTGAACAACTAACCAGGGAAGGTCACGATATGTTGTTGCTCCAATCTAATCAAGACTGTGTTTATTGCATCAAGAACATCAAAAGTAAAGTTTTGCAGAGTTATACGTGCCATTTCCTTCGGAGAAATTGGAAAAAAACTAGAAATTTGAATAATAAAAGTGATTTTTGCGATCGCGTTGGCTATGAAACCGTCAGAGATGAAATCTAAATTCTTCTATTTACCAATTCGCGCATCCTTTGCAAGTAAAATGGTGCAAAGTTTTTAAAAAAATCTTAAACCGTTCCGGAGAAAAACGTCCAAAACGAAACCCCTGCAAAAGCGTTATGATTTGAGAAGTTGTATAACTTTAATCCATGCGACTTTCATAGGCGTTTAACCTAGGGAAACCGTTTTTACAAGGGCCTCGTTTTTCGCGTTTTTCTCCGGAACCGTTTGAGATTTTTTCAAAAACTTTGCACCATTTTACTTGCAAAGGATGCGCGCATTGGTAAATAGAACAATTGTGATTTTATCTCTGACGGTTTCATAGCCAACGCGATCGCAAAAATTACCTTAATTATTCTATTTTTCTTCTATTTTTCCGAACGAAATGGCAAGTGGCACGAATAATTCTGCAAAACATTTAGTTTTGATGTTCTTGATGCAATAAACACAGCCTTGATCAGATTCTAGCGACAACATATCATCGTGAGCCTCCCAGCTGAATTATTCGAAATCTGATCCATTTAAATCTCAGTAGATGTCTTTAAAATAAAATTGTCTTATTGCAATTCTCTGTTGTAGTTGCTGTTGACACAATGTATAATAATCTATTACCATCACTTCCTTTTAATTGAAAATAATCGTAGCGTTTCTAGAATAAACACAGTTTGCCATCTGAGATATGATTCAAGTATCCGAAGGTTGTTTCACATACTATGCATTCCGGATTGTTTGCTCCATTTATACGCATGTAATTATGATATATTGGACAGGTGATTAATTCACACGTCCTTTCTGATCCCGTATTCATTATCCCGTTGCCGAGAGAAGTTGCACGAGGCAATTGGATAGTCATTTCTCCTTTATACTCGGTCGACTATGCTAATTTGTCCGGAGTCTTGTTCTTCTGTAATCAGTAATTAGTTGGTATCGTTACTTCCATAATTTAATGTAAAGCGCGTTTGCAAACTACATTTAACGTCACGGGGTACAGAAGGCCTTGATTAAAAGTAAATAAAACACAGTATTTAATTTATGGAAAATCGTAGTCACATGCCATTGGTTTATTTATTAAGTTGTAATATTAATAAAGCAGCCATATTTGGCGTCGGGACGTCACCGTGGCAACGACGCATGGTAACTTGGCTGCCAATAACAGTACCTTTCGGCCACGCCTCTCTCTCTAGTTTACCCCTCTACTATGTGAAATGAAACGAGGTAATAATTCAGTGGTTGACATGTAGCAATGTTCGACAATCGCCAGTGTTTAATTAGTTTACAAAGCGTAACGCGGTGCAAACAATGCATTGCCGTGATTAGATTCTGCCGTGTTAATTTTAGTACGGGTCTAATTGGCACTGAATATAATGATCGTCGAGCTGTTATTTGTGTATCGAGAACGTTCTTGTGTCTCTAATGGTGCGTTGTTTAATTACAGACCCCGTTTGGCTCGAGCAGTTTCGCGGACCTGCTGACCGCCCCTTTTCCGGACGACCCTAGTGCCGTTTTACCCCCCGAAGACCTAGATCCGTTCCCTGACGTAAATCTACAATCGCAACCTCCGTCTCCAGCACCGCTTCCCAGCTTCCAGGAGACCTATTCCGTTCGTTATAGTACACCATACAAGATGGACGAAGAATGTTTTAACGTTTCGTATCACCAGCAAGTGGCTACGGCTCCATCCCATCACTACGAATACCAGCATCATCAGTACGCTACTACCCCTTACTACCAGCAACCACAGACTTGCAGTCCCGGTTTTGAAAGCCTAATTTCCCATGAATCCTACTCGCTCCCCCCATATCAAACCACTACAGCCGAAATGCAAGTTAGTACGGCTCTTAGCCCGCGCCACCGCCGAGCTTCCCTTCCTTTACAACGTTCCGAATCGACCAGCAGTAGCGAGAGTCCTAAGCTACGACTCGCGGGGCCAGCACAATCAGTTTGCTCCTCAGCGGCTAGTTCGCCAGGCGGACCAGCAGAATCCCCCGCGGGTAAAGGACCAGCCCCTCCATCCCCGTCGCAGTTGTGTGCTGTTTGTGGCGACACTGCTGCTTGTCAGCATTATGGTGTCCGCACATGCGAAGGTTGCAAGGGATTTTTCAAAAGGACCGTGCAGAAAGGTTCCAAGTATGTGTGTCTGGCCGACAAAGCCTGCCCCGTAGACAAACGGCGGAGAAACAGATGTCAATTTTGTAGATTCCAAAAGTGTTTAGCCGTCGGCATGGTCAAAGAAGTAGTGCGAACGGACTCGCTAAAAGGCCGAAGGGGGCGATTACCGTCTAAGCCAAAATCGCCGCAAGAATCTCCGCCGAGTCCGCCTGTGTCCCTGATAACCGCATTAGTACGAGCACACGTTGATACTACACCCGATCTCGCAAATTTAGATTACTCGCAATATTGCGAACCAAGTCCTATAGAACCCGCCATGGCAGAGGCGGAGAAAATTCAACAGTTTTACACGCTGCTAACCACTTCGGTTGATGTGATTCGCAATTTTGCCGAAAAAATTCCTGGTTACCAAGACTTACCGAGAGAGGACAAGGAATTGTTGTTCCAATCGGCGTCGTTAGAATTATTCGTATTAAGGCTAGCTTATCGCACCCATGCGAACGATATTAAACTCACCTTCTGTAATGGTGTTGTTTTAAATAAGCAACAATGTCAGAGGTCGTTCGGAGACTGGCTTAATGCCATCTTAGAATTTAGCAACAGCCTGCACGCCATGGATATTGACATATCTGCTTTTGCCTGCCTGTGCGCCTTGACTCTCATTACAGGTGAGTTACGTAAAACATTTATTTTAAGCTTTAAAAGTGTCTTCAATTCAAATTCTAAACGCTGTTTACGGCTCAAAATAAACTAATGATGATGCAAAAATGTAAATTCACAAACAATACTTTATGGAAAAAACTTACAACTACAAACAATAGGAATAACAAAATATGTTCAATATTGTGAATATTTTACATAAAATTTTTGATTATTCTTAATGGATGACGCAAAAATGTACGTAAATATACAAGTAATATTTTATAGCAATCATTTTTAACTGCAAACATTATCAAAATTACGTTCAATTTTATCTAAAGCTTCAAAATTTTGGTTCACACTTAACGAACGATGCAAATTGTAAATATTTAAGTAAAATTTTATGGACATAACTTTCAAGTGCAAACAACATCAAGAATGTGTTTAATATTAAGAAAATCTTATACGAAACTTCAAATTTTTGATTATTCTTAAAATGTACCTAAATATACAAGTAGGTAATATATTATAGAAATGATTTTCAACTACAAACATTATCAAAATTACGTTCAATTTTATCTACAGCTTCAAAATTTTGGTTCACACTTAACGAGCGATGGAAATTGTAAATATTTAAGTAAAATTTTATGGAAATAACTTTCAACTGCAAACAACATCAAGAATATGTTTAATATTAAGAAAATCTTATATAAAACTTCAAAATTTTTGAATATTCTTAATGGATGACGCAAAAATGTACCTAAATATACAAGTAATATTTTATAGCAATAATTGTTAACTGCAAACATGATCAAAATTATTACGTTCAATTTTATCTAAACCTTCAAAATTTTGGTTCATACTTAACGAACGATGCAAATTGTAAATATTAAAGTTAAACTTTATAGACATAACTTTCAACTACAAACAACATTAGGAATGTTCAATATTAAGAAAATCTTATATGGAACTTCAAAATTTTGTATCATACTAAAAGTATGATGCAAAAAAGTAAGTATGCAAATAATATATTATGTAAATAATTTTCAACTAAAAAAAATCTTTAAAATTCTATCAACCTGCTTGCTCCAAGTAAATTTTTAACTTTTAAGCAAATTCGTACATTCTTCTGTATTTTATAACTATTTATTGTGGTATTGTGAATAAGTAATAAATTTAAACATTGAAATCAGCCATATCTCGGTTACTTTTTGCAAAAAATATATTAAACTATATATTTTTGGAAAAGTAAATAAAGCTCTTTTATATAAAGTCATGGCCTACTAGACTTTCCATTATAAAAAAATATAATTTTATGTCATATCTTGAAAGTCAATTAAAATATTTTCTTTAAATTAAGCATAAAACACCTAAATAACATTTAGCTCCATTTTTATAAATAAAGAAGTTTTAGCACTTTTTCAAAAACGATGAAATTTCATTTTTCGTGCCAAAATGGAAAGTAATTTAAACAATCTGATAATACAGGCGTGTTTATCTCAAAAAATAACCGAGATACCCCGTAAAACATTCGAATTTAGTCCACCCTGTACAGGGTGGTCCAAATTCAACGGGATTACATAAGTATCTCGCTTAATAGTCAAGATAGAGAAACGGTTTAATTACCAAAAATGTGCAGTTTTTTACGACAAACTCAGAACCGTTTTCAAAAATATTCTATCATGTCCGGTGTTCGAGTTATTAAAGAATAACTGTTTTTTGTTAGGATTTATAATGTGTTATATCTCACTTATTGTTTTAAATATCGAAAAAGTTTATGAAGACTATTTTTAGATATTTTAAGGTGGATTTTGATAGTACTAAAAAAATATTTTTTACACTCGCCGTTAAAAAATTATAACACAAATTCACCATTTTTTAAATGGAAGCTATAGTTGGCTATGACCTGTTTAAATTCTCTATTTTTTTCTCATTCCAAATATATAAAGGTTGATGTATTTATTTTCAATAATACGCAAGTTACAAAGGTTTTTTTAATTTTTTTAAAGATGAGAAACAAAAAGTAGGCTGTGAAAAAAAAAAAAAGAAGAAAAACGTGAATTGATAGAATTTATTTGAGAACTGTTCTGAGTTCTGCGTTTGGTAATTTAACTGTTTCTCTATCTTGACTATTAAGCGAGATACCCATGTAATCCCATCGAATTTGGACCACCCTGTACATTATACTTTTCGGAAAACAGTTTTTTAAAGATGCGTATCTCAGTAGTGTGAGCCGCTTTTGCAACATAAATAATCGCAAAAGTATTACCACCTTCTGTATTTCTGCACTGAAATATGTTGGCAATCGAACAAAGCACGATTACAAAAGTATTTCTTAATTTTCTACATAATTTTTGAACTTCCGCGTGGCGAAATGGAATGCGACAAGCAGCACAATCTTTTACCACCTACACTTTGATAAAAAAAAACAACCATTTTTCATTTACTTTTATGCAGTTTTACGTTCACGGAAACAGCAAATAACCGTTATTTATATGCAACGCCCGGCCCGGAGAATTAATTTCATTATCATATTTTATGGCATAATGGACTTTTTGTAGCGTAATGTGATAAAATTGAAGGATGGAATATTTATCTCCAGGATTTTAAAGCTTCATGTATTAGCAGTAACGTATTAATAAATACACGTGGTAAAATTTAACGGGTGGTTAAGAATGAAACCTCATCACTCTGATTTACATAAATTACTTAAGCTGTAATATACAACTACTTTGGATATATTTTTTTAAATCTAGGTATTCTTGAGTTATAAACGTATTCAGATTGTTATTCAGTGTTTAAATAGACTATGAGAAATGGACATAAATCATTTTCATTATAAATGATTCAGCAATTTACAAACGAATTTTTATTTGGTCAAAAATATGGATGTTTTGTAAATTATTTGTCTACAAATATTTTTTTTTTTAAATACAGTTGAGTTTCGGTTAGTTTTGAAAAGGGTTGGCCTGATTTAAATCAGGTGATTTTTTTAATTCAACTTATGACAAATCAAATTTTATTTATTTTCACGATTCAACGTCACACGCCACATATAAATTAAATGCACGTTTTACTTCCACCCGCTGAAACAACCGTTAGTAAAATATTTGCCTACTGGCTTCTTATAGATCGAGGAGAAATAAAGTCTCTACAGGAATTTTCTTGTTAGACACGCATCCCGGAAGATCTTAGGATCAAAAGAACTACAGCCTCATTCAAATTGGAAAAGTTTTTTTTTATTGATTTCTCGGAAAATTTTATTCTTGATAAAAGTTAATGCATGACCTAAAACTAATTATAAAGATGAAACACTAGATGTTAACGATTTTAAAAATATTCGCAATAGTAAAGTGCCCCTATTTTAAGACTTGCAAAAAAAAAATCTTGGGAAAAAATTGTCTAGAAATAAAAATTAATTATGACAATACAAATTTGACGTTAAAATATGTCAATAAAATTGTTTGAGAAACCAATATTAAAAAAAAATTCCATTTGTTGCAGACTTTTTGGATGTTAAATTTACTTCAAAAATTTTAACTTCATAGTTATTTCACCTTGGTCGTATTTTTGAATTGTAAACAATCTTTCCCTATAGTTTTTTTTTTGTAACTCTTAAAATAAGGCAACTTTACTTTTGTGAATATTTCTGAAATCGCTAAAATCATGGCATCGTATAAATTTTGTGAAATTTGTTCCATTTTAAAATTTTATCAGAAATAAAAGTTTCTGAGAAATTTTTAGTACAGAACATTTTTATTTGTTGATACTTTTTGAATGACGCTGTATAGAAGATACAATGCCAGGTAAATAATAAATAAATTAATTGTAAAACCCGAAAATAGTCAAGTTTCTTAAAAAAAAACAAAAATTCGTCATTTTTTAAATTTAAATCAATAAGTTTTGATTTTTTTAATAAAAATCAAATTTTGCCCAACCCTGCTTGAAAGTGACTTAAGTCGCTTTCAAAATTAATACTTTGTAGTGATGTTTGATAAGACAGCAATTTAAGAAAATTAATTAGTAAATTATACATTAATAGCAAATTATATAATGTTATGTATTTTTTTTTTTAAATTCATACAGAAATTTACAATCTGCTAAAAACTTTTATTAACTTATTTTAAGTATTTTTTAATATCATTAATATTCATGAAATATATTAAAAATAATTAAATTTATGAGGAGTAGGCACATTTTGAAACAATTATTGGTAATTTATATAACGTATTTCATGTAAAAGTTTATTTATGTATTGAATCTTTGTCGTTAGGTAATAACAGTGATGAAGTCTCCGGACATTTCACTTTACTTGAAATTTTTTAAATAATTGTGGTAAATTGATGATATACAGGGAAGCTTGTCCATTTTCAAAATAAATTTGTTTGCACTTTTGTTTAACATTAAAATTACTATTGACGAAAATAGTAATGCTCTGTGAAAGAAATTGCAAGTAAAATGTTTAAAGACAAAAGTACCGTACATTCTTGCAGTCGTAAACAGCTTTAACTGATTTTTCTCCAAAAAAATGACTCAATTTTTGCATTTTTTAATTTTGCGATGTTTGTTTTAGAACGTCACGGGCTTAAAGAACCGCATCGAGTCGAACAGTTACAAATGAAGATAATATCGTCTTTGCGAGACCACGTGACATACAATGCAGAGGCACAACGCAAAGCACACTACTTCAGCCGATTGTTAGGAAAGCTGCCAGAGTTGCGATCGCTAAGTGTACAAGGACTACAGAGGATTTTCTACTTGAAGCTGGAAGATCTCGTGCCAGCCCCGCCGTTGATAGAAAACATGTTTGTGGCAAGTTTACCGTTCTAAGTAAGGGGAGCGTGATGATTTTATGTGATTCGTTAAAATAAGTTTATAAAACTCATAACTTGAAATTACCTTGTTTTATAAAATTAGAGCTTTATCTTTAGGGACGTGAAATTTTTTAGACACATCTAAGGCTTTCATGATTAAAAGCTATAATGTTATAGAAACAATTTCGATGTTGTTTATACCACTTTGCCTAAAGATGCACTAAATGTTTATCCTAAATCAATTCCTTAATATGTATCCTGTATAGAGCATATTTTAATTTAATTTTAGAAGTTATATACAGTTTTGCGGTATATATTTGTATGCCTTTTACACTTTTTCCAATGAACCTTTGTACCTTTTTCAAATGTTTTTTACTTTTTTCTAAAATTGACGTTACTTATTGTAGAATAATATTCCTAACCCGTAAGTAAATGTAGTGTATGTTATACAAAAATCACCTGCAAACTATCTAATAACGTTACCTAAGTAAATCTTAGCAAATTTGCCATTTAGATCAAATCTATTAATCTATTTCTTACTACTCAAAGGGCATATTTTTTTAATATATTTGATCACTAAAATTAGGAAGTGGGAATTTTATTTGTGATTTAAATTTTTCGAGGCATTATTTATATATTATGTTAAGCCCACTTAGAAGATTTATTACGTAAATATTGTGTAAGAGATTAGTTTGCAGGGTAAGTGTAAAGCTTGTTTTCCGCAATGGTAATTTTCCTATTACAATACAAACATTTTAACATAAAATGTTCATTCACACTGTTTATTGGCGTTGCCAAGAATACAAAACAAAACAATCTCATAAAGTACATGCTGTGTTAAAACAATATTTATATTGTTAGGGATATAAAGTTGGTCAGCAAAATTACGGTCATTAAAATACCTATATGAAACAAGTACTTAAGATCATTTAACTGTACAGACTTTCTCTCAAGATTATTCCAGAAGTGACCAAACGATTTTTCTCCTTTAAATACAAATACAATCTCACCATGAAAATAGTGTAATTGTATGTTTACCCTAACTCATTTCAATAAAACGTGATTTGAGATTTAAAATTTGCCTAATTTAAACAGGAATGTTTCTTGTCCTGATATATATATATATTTTTTTAATTTAATGACCGCCAACTTTATATTTAATAGACTAATCAACGACACACGCGATTATAACAAAAGAAACAATAAATAAGAAAGATATTTTTACCTTGATATACGTTCAGGTAAAATTGACATAAATAAAAACCTAATAATGACTATATATTTTAAAATGCAGAGAGGGCTGTTACTGGTTAAATGTTATGACCAATATAAATGGTGTTTACTGCGTGATATCAACTTTATTAGTTTTTTTTTAATAAAGAAAAGAATTTAGATCGTTAGTAAGCTTTTTTAAGCTGATTTATGTACAGAAATTTTGCCATACATTTGAAAGTCAATGTTAGATTTCCACAGCATATTTATTGCAATAAAGCAGCACATTACAAACTTTTTTTTATCGTCATATAATCATTGTTGTGACTTCTTTATCTAGTAGCTTTTGCCCTCAGATATACCAAGTTTAATAATACTTTTTTGTACATTTTTAAAACTCGCCCAATCTCATACATAAAAATAAATTGTTTAATGCAGTTTAATCCAAAACGCTTGGTCCACTTACAGTCCGCATCAAGTTTAGTGGCGAGTGGTGGTGGTGTTTTCGCGCAGTAGACGCTACAATATGATCTACGGATCACCATTGGCAGGTATACCAACCAATACAGCTAGGTAGAGGTCTTTCAAGATACTGAACCGCGTAATGCGCGAAGAGTGGGGATGGCGATTGAAATTTAGACCTTTCTAAAAACGTTATGTTATTATAGGTTATAACCCCGTTGTTGAAATATACGAATGTTTTTGGGTGGCGTAGTAATTAACGCTTTAGACGAGTTTTGGTTTCTGCGTCACAGTTCAGTTTATCTTGAAATAGCTCTAAGTGGTGTGTTCAATTCCAATTGTGTTTAGTGCGCACCCCACCGCTCGCCAATAGAATTGACGCGGGCTATACCTTTTTTAACAGTAACACAGCAGTTATAGAGGTCTCAATATATGGATATATTTTATTAGTGTGGCTAAAATTACCATATTCTCCACATTTTACAAAAAAATGTTTATAAAAGTGATTTGTAAATAATTTTATTTTAATGTTTCCATTATTAAATACTTGTGACCTGCAGTGTACAGCCCTCCTGCACTAATATTATACAAAAAACATACGAAATAATAAAGGGACAGTGTGCTATCACAACTGATGCCAATTATGAAACTTAAATCTTAAATAAAACGCAATTGAATTCTAGATCCATAACTACCAGTTCGTGATAAAACTAATTATTATAAATAGATTGTAGACTAATCTATATTCAATGTTACCACTACACGAACAGTGTGGACGAAAAATGAATGCGATAAAACACTAGTCATGGCACTGTATATAATATAAAAATGCTTTATTTACCATTGTTTATATAAAAAAGTATATATTTTTAATAGCTTACATACGAAATTACTTATGTATCTATCTAAAGTTACCTAAAGGTTACCTTCGAAAATATAATGTTAATTATTTTGTATTAAAGTAATTCCATATTTGGAATTATATTTTTATTAAAAAGATTTATTGTGCCATTTCATATCAATTACATATGATACATCATTATAAAACACATTCAATAAACTGTTATTTATATATGTGCGAGTATACATTTTGCAAAAAAAATATTTTTGTAAGATGTATTGAATAATTGTGACTTTAATGTTTTGAAATAAAAGTTTAAATGTAATACGAAACTGTATCGATATCTGTTGTTGTTAAAGATGTATCTTCCTAGTTACTGTTAAAACGTGTACTAATGAATTGTGCAAAATAATCACTTTAGTACAATGAAAATAAGCCTAAATAGAAAATAATGATGTATCATAGCTATTTTTATTTTTCATATCAAAAATTGCCTTGGATTGAAACGATGGACTGAAAGATAGTTACCTGATGGGGTTGGATTTAAGAGTAAGATAGGATTTTTAAAGAAATTGCACTTTTCTGTATGTTTAACCACACCGTCCGTATCTGATCAGTTTACAAACGTATTTCAAAATAATTTGTGAAAGCTTTAAAGAGTTAACAGTGAACTATGTTACCAACATTTCATTAAAAATACAACTTGTAAACTGTTTGGAACTAACTAAATGTGAAATTTAAAATAATATATCACCTTTTCAAACTAGGAAAGCTGCTAAGAGATTAATTTTATTTTTTATGCAATACACAAACCACAAAATGTATATAAAGTGCTATTATAGATAATAGATCAGCTATTTTTTTTAGCAAGTGGTTCGGGGATACGGGGAGCCATGCAATATATTGTTATCAGATAATTCTTTAGTTGTACCTGCTTGATCTAAATTCTCTGCCATACCTGGTTTAACTAGGTGTAAATAATATTAAAATACATCCTGTGCTATTTGTGTGAGAGCTATATGTACTTAAGCAGCACAATTTGTGACTAAGTTCAAATTATGTAATCGTACTTGCCATGTAATGCCAGTTTTGTGTTATGTTTGGTATGTATATGTAAGAATAGATTTTATATTACTTAGTTTAAAACTATTAATTTAGAGTTACCTATAAAAACCCAAGTATTGTGCAGTTAAAAGCACATGAGACACAAAACTGTAGAAACTATTGTGTAATCCATACCTATATAAGTTTTATATTTTGTTTTGTTATAATTGTTAAGTTCTTTACGCAATATCTACAATTAATTTGCTTTAAATTTCACTATTAATTTGTTGCTATATAAGAGTCGCTATACTACAGAGATATTTGGTATAATGATTGTGTAGTTCACTCTTATTTTTACCAATTTAATTGTGTGTACATTTTTATTGTAACATTTAATTTCAATAAACAGTAATCTATGATTTTTGTTTTATTATTACCAGTATTTACTTAAAGCAGCGCTTCCCAACCGGTGGTTCTAGGACAGTGGTGCGCAAACCGTGGGTCGCGCCCCTCGTGGGGCGCCAAGTTCAAAGAAATTTATTTGATAATAAAAAAATATAAGACTTTTTTCAACAAGTATCAGGTACCAGTATTTTTTTTTTAAAACGAGCTGAAAGTATGAATCAAAATGAATTTTTGAAAAATTAAAAAACAATTCCTGGGGAGGCTTTACGGGCATCCTTAGAAGTTTCATATTTAATAGGGAAAAATTTGAAACCGCATACAATTGGAGAATCACTCATTCTTCGTTCAGCAATTAAAATCACTAATGCATAGAGAAAAATATGGTAACGATTTAAAAACAATACCATTATCAAGAGATACCGTTTTGCACCGAATTTCCGCCATATCACGTAATATAGAATCAGTTATGTTAAATCGAACACAAAACTCTCCTGTTTTTGCTCTACAACTTGACGAAACTACCGACATTACTAAAATGTCATAGCGGTAACAGAAACAAAGAAGAAGGGTAAAGGAGCGACAGTTATAGGGGATGGACATCTGCTAATCCATGTAGGGGTAGCAGAGACAGAGAATGCGAGTGGAGGAGTGGGATGTCTGGTAAAAAAGGATGCGGTGGATAGACTAAGCAAATGGGACTACATAAACAAACGACTACTGAAAATAGTAATACAAAGAGAACGAAATGATATACTGACAATTATCATTGTATATGCCCCTAACGAGGATGCTAAAGTAGAAGAAAAGAATACTTTCTGGATAGATCTACAAGAAACGATACAGGATTACACAGGAAAATTAATTATATTAGGGGATTTTAACTCGCGAGTTGGAAATCAGCACAAAAAGTGGGAGGGGGTAATAGGACAATACGGAGAACAAACCATGAATAATAACGGAAAAAGATTTTTAGAGTTTTGTAATGATAACAACTTAATGATAATGAACACATATTATAACCACAAAGAAATACACAAAATTACAAGAGAAGTACCGCAAAGAAACGAAAAGTCAATTATAGATTACGTAGTAATAGCAAGAGAAAATAAGAGGGATCTAAAAGACGTGAGAGTCAAAAGAGGATACGAAATCGGCAGTGACCACTACTTACTAGAAGCTAAATTCAGACAAGCCAAAAATAAAGAAACAAGCCAAAACCCAATAAGTATTGACACGAAGAGTAAAACTAGAAGTTACAAATTAAGAAATAATGAACTAAAAGAAAAATATTCAAGGGAAGTTGATAAAAACATAGAATGCCTTAGTGTAACAGGGCAAAATAAAAATGTGAATTATCTATGGGAAAAGTTTAAACAAATAATCACAAAAGTAGCAATAGAAATTTGTGGTGTGATAAAGAAAGGAGACAACAGAAAAAAGACGAGCTGGTGGAGTGCAGATATTAAGAAAGAGGTAAAACAAAAGAAAAAACTATGAAAAATATACATACAGAGTAAAACCCAGCAACAATACGAGGTATATACAAAACAAAGAAATAAAGTTAAGAACCTGGTAAAAGAAGCTAAACAAAAATCTTGGAATGAGTTTGGGCAGAAGCTTGAAGAGAATAGCAAAGAAAATCAAAAACTTTTTTACAAAGCGCTTAAAAATATGAGAAATAAACCAGAAGTAAAAGTGAAATCTATAAAGGATCGAAATGGACAATTAATAACTAACGGAAAATGCATTATGGATAGGTGGGAAGAATACTTTTACGAATTACTCAACAATGAAAGGCATGAGCAAAAGGAGGATATAAGAAACGAAGAAAATATGAACTTAACCCAAATACAAGAAACAACTGAAATTATAACAGAAACTGAATTACAGAAGGCACTCGACAAATTGAAAATAGGAAAAGCTGCCGGAGAAGATGAAATAGACTCCGAACTGCTAAAATACCTAGGACCTACTGGAAAGGAAAAATTCCTTGAAATACTAAACTTGGCCTGGAGAACAAAAAGCATACCTAACGAATGGAACATGTCTATTATACACCCGATATACAAAAGAGGAGACCCAAAAGACTGCAGCAATTATCGGGGAATATCACTATTATGCACTGCACTAAAGGTTTATGAAAGCATTATTGAAAACAAAGTAAGAAACATAGTAGAAACACAATTAGCAGATGAACAAAGCGGCTTTAGACCAGCTCATAGTGTACATGACCAAATATTCACAATTCAGCAGATCATAGAAAAAACACTAAGGAAGGGAGAAAATGTGTACCTAGGATTCATAGATATGGAAAAGGCTTTCGATATGGTGAACAGAGAAGAAATATGGAACGCCTTGAAGAACAAAGGAGTAAATACTGATATACTAGAGACAGTCAAAAGTCTATACAGAACAACACGTAACAAAGTACGAACATGTAACCAAACCTCGGGACATTTTGTAAATAAATATGGAGTACGGCAAGGAGGAGTACTAAGTCCGCTACTATTTATAAGCCTAATTGATGAAGTTATAAAACAAACCTGGAACCAAACGACGAAATACACAATAGGTTTTCACAATCTAAAACAAGTCCAAGTACAAGCTTGTGTATTCGCAGATGATGTTGTGCTGGTCGCTAAAAACGAAAAAGAACTTGAGAATAATATTAATGTGTGGGCCCAGATAATGAAAAACTATAACCTATTAGTGAATAAGAAAAAAACAAAAGTAATGGCTATCTCAAATAAAGAAAAGAAAATCAACATCAGACTCGGAGAAGAAATGTTAGAACAAGTAGAGGAATTCAAGTATCTTGGAATAATTATAAACAGTAAAGGAACACAAGAAAATGAAATAGGAAACAGGATAAAAACAGCAACAAGAACATACAACGCCATATATAAGAATTTTTTGAATAAAAAGGAGATATCAAGTGAAACAAAAATAACAGTATACAACACAATCTACATACCAATTTTAATATATGGTGCTGAGAATTGGGTACTGAATAAAGGACAAGAGAATAGATTACAGGCTGCAGAAATGCGGTACCTACGAAAGGTGGAAGGGGTAAAAAGAACAGATAAAATAAGAAACGAATACATAAGAGAAAAACTTAAAATGAAATCACTGACAAGTAAAATAGAGGAAAAGAAATTAAAGTGGACAGGCCACTTAATACGAATGGACAGCACAAGGCAAGTCAAGAAAGTATGGGAAGCCAGAAAAATAGGCAAAAACAGAAGGGGACGACCCAGAACAACATGGAACAGCAGCGTAGTGGAGGCAATAAAACGTAGAGGAAAAACATGGGAAGAAGCAAAAGTATTGGCCAGGGACCGAAAGGGGTGGCGTAGCTTTGTCGAAGGAAAAAAGTGAAGGAACAAACCTCGACACCTACGGGTACAAGAGGACAACGATGATGATGATGATGATGATGACTAAAATGTCTTAATTAATTGTTTGTGTGAGATACGTTTTTGAAGAAAACATATCAGGAGAATTTTTGTGTTGTAAAAAATCAGAAGGAAAAACAAATGGAGAGAAAATATTTGAAATTGTTAATAGATATTTAAAGAAGGTCCGCGAAAAAATAAGCAGATGTCCAGGGTGGGACCTACCTTGTGCGCACTGAAGAAAACCTCTGCGATGACGGCCTCCAGGTTCACTATCGGACATCAGCACTAAAGCACCAGCAGGTTCAAAGCAAAGGGTTGCCAGATATATCTTAATAAACAGAGGCGACAATTGAAAAATTTGGAGTCATACACAGTGTAAAAAAAGTCCATTGCTTTCAAGTGTGGTTCGATTTCTTGATTAAAAACTTATAACTCAATAAGATTAAACAAAGTCATTTAAAGTTAATTAAAAAATTCAACACCTTTTGCGAAATTATTGAGAAAAACATCAAAGAACTTTGAAAAAGTAAAAATTTTTAAACGAAATTCACTTTTTGAACGTAACAAATGGCACAAATTAGTTTAAAAGTAACATGCACGTAATTTTATTGATAATTTTTAAAGGTAAGATTGAAAAGCTAATTAGAATTAAATAACAGATTAAAAATCCTATAAAAAATTTAATAAAACTATTGCAAACTTTTTCAGAAAACTACATTTAAAAAAAAAAACGTTGGCAAACCACTATTTTCGACATAATTATACACCGCCAAAAAGTAGGTGCATATACCTGAGTGAAAATGGTGACCATTTGTCAAATATTTTGTTATCGAAAATGCTTCCTTTCAAAGTTAGAGACCCCCAAAGTTGCAAGAAAAAAAAAATCAAAAAATCGATTACGTCCTAACCGTTTAAGCTAGAGCTATCAAACTTGGCCGAAATGTTTAGGTGTTTCCCATTGACTTTGTGGGATAATTAGAAAAAAAAACACGTAATTGGAAGTATGATTTATAGTCAGATCATCCGCTTAATTATGAACAAGCCTTAAGTCAAGCATGACATTAGCCAACTAAGTTTAGTAAAAAAAATATTTGAGGTGTATAAACAGAGTTTGTCGATGCATCTTCAGCGCAAATTTTCTCGAAAACGGCTACGTTTACAGCAAAAAACAAAGAGGGACGAATTTTTTCCTCTGTAAGTCGTACTTTCTTATGGACCAATGACATTTTCAATTTTATTCCAGAGAAAAAAACTCTGAAGATGGTAAGCGGATGACCTGACTATAAATCAAACTTCCAATTACGTGTTTTTTTTCTAATTATCCCACAAAGTCAATGGGAAACACCGAAACATTTCGGTCAAGTTTGATAGCTCTAACTTTAACGGCTAGGACGTAATCGATTTTTTGATTATTTTTTTCTTGCAACTTTGGAGGTCTCTAACTTTGAAAGGAAGCATTTTCGGATAGCAAAATATTTGACAAATGGTCTTCATTTTCACTCAGGCATATGCACCCTTTTTGGCGGTGTATAATTGGGACACCCTGTATAAAAGAATTATAGTCAAGGAGACAAAAATGCTGCATGAGAACAAATTAACATTATAAAATTTGTATTTGATTTTTAAAATGAAAAGGCAATTGACTGACTTAAAATCATTATTAAGAACCCAAAAAACAAGAAAAAGGGGCGATTTAGCGTACAAGGTGTTGCAATATGCATGGGATTTTATGCAAATCTTTGCCCAGCATTTGTTAACTGAAAGAAATACCAACATTTTCCAAAAAATGCTTGATTAATACGTTAAAAATATTGTATTTTAATGTAACATTACTGCTTATTAATCCTAACAAAAGAAAAAATTATAATAGGCCTACGCGAAAATTGTATATGATGCATAAATAAATTAAAAGTTGTAACTATTAGTAATTTTAAAAAAAATATTGAAACAAAATTTTGGCAGTTTTAAAGGTCTCCAAAATGGTATAGATAAGCTTCAAAAGTTATTAACGTGGCGCGTCAGATCCTGATCAACTAAATACAAACGCCATTATTAAGTTTTTTGTAAATAAAACCAAAACTACTCATAACGCGTAAGAAAACCAAAACGTCGCCTTACTGAGTTTTTGAATATGAACAGCTTCCGTCATTTTATCAGCGTTGTAGCTGTAGCATAAAATAATGACACATAGCAAAAAAATTACACGCAAATTGGAAGACGCTGTCTATAAAATCTCAGTATCAAACCTCTGGCTGGCAACCCTATACAAGAACCTTACCAACAAAAGTCCAACACACACGCACTTCACTTAAGTTACCGCGATTATCATACGTTATTTTTAAGTACACAGCAATTTGTGTAAAGATTATATGAGTATTAAAGCGTGTTACTAACGCTGTCAAATTTGCCAGGGCCGACAACATGGCCTAAGTCCTCTTAGCACTTTTGAGATCGGATGGCGGAAAGTGGGGATTGCGCAGGCTCTCTCCCGGTATTCCTTCCAGATGCAGGGAAGGCTATCTCTTTTTACACGTTGAAAAACTCCGAACACAAGTTTTCGCACTAATCCAAACTCGGGAATTTGCCAACTGTTCGAAACCAACACGTCGAATGATGGGAAAAATTAAACCCAAACATAAAAAACCTGTGTTAACAATGTAATGCGATTGAATTGTCATTAAAATTTGAAAATACACCCAAACAAATCCATTTTTCTGAGGTACTGCACTGAATTTTTTCTGGATAGTAGTTATAAACGATGCATTTGATGCACATGTAGTTAAAATTTATGTTATTAGGTTCATAATCATTCAAATATTGTAATCAATAGCATACAGGGTGTAGTGAAACAACTTATTATTTAATTTCCTTTGTAAAATTTCCTTAATCATTCCATGTTGGCAAGTTTTGTTTTAAATTTAGCCAACACTTTTGGCTAATACTTACAATGTTTTTAATCTACTGGGTGTTACATCGGCGGATGCAATACAACAAACTAGAGTAACTTTGAATTACTCAGACTTTTTTTAAATCGCTTGTTTTATACAAAACTTGCTATTTATTAACAATTTATGTTATAATTGGCAAAAATGTGTACCGTTGTTTGTAATATTATTAACAGTTTGGAAAAATAATCAAGAATGTTTATGTGGTCAATGTTATCTATACAAAGTGGGCATCTTTGGCTACTACATATAAAGCCAATTGCAGAACTTTATTAAATTATTAGCTCCAAAATTTTCCAAAAATAGAAAAAGTGCAAAGATCAGAACCTGCACCAAAGTTCGTTGTTTGGACAGTTTTCTATTTATCATAGTTTCTAACCAAAATATACAAGCATAACAGATACCGCGATACCGGTGCTTCACATAATGACAGCTCTTTTATGTGCGGTTTTTATGCACTGAAACTGTTTATAAAGCAGTAAATAAACTAATTGTAAGAAAAATGGTAGTTAATAATAATATAGAAAAATTAGCAGAAGATTTAGAAAAACAAGAACTGGAGGTAAACGTGAAATATAACAAAATTTTGAGGTTAAGTTTAATTTGTTGCATACTTGCAGGCACAAAATGGCATTGTTTCCCCCCAAATTTATGAACAACTATTAGCTATTTATTTGTATCAAAACGATTTGTAAGTTATGTTATTTTTAATCTCTATTGCGTCTTTAATTTAATTTGATATTGTAGATGTAATGCAAAATATTTATGGAAACGAATACCTCCAACCGTAAAAACGACAACAACGGAGCTAGGACATATTTGGAATGTTGGTCAACATATGTGGAAAAGAGACTTTGCAGCAGTTTATAAAGTTCTTAATTCTGTTTCATGGAGTGAAGCCGTTGGTGAAATTATGAAGGAAGTCGAAGGTAACTCATATTGTGTATAACATTTTATTGATTAGTGGAAGATTCGACTTTTGAGTGGCATCTAATGTTTTGATCTTTAGTTAAAGTTCGGAATAAAGCTGCAGATCTCATTGCTCAAGCTTATTCGTTCATTGCATTGGAAACTGTGGCTGGAATGACTGGATATACGACTGAACAAGCAAGACAAGCGTGTATTGAACGGGGCTGGCTTGTAGCGGCAGACACTCAAATTGTACAACCAATAAGGCCTAATTCACAAACTACTGGACATACATCTAGTGAAGATCAGCTTCATAAACTTACTGATTTTGTATCATTTCTTGAAAACTAATACAATTTTAAGGGGTTTATTTGATGCGCTGTATATTTTGTGAAATATAAGATAACTTTGTATTGCAATACATTTTTATGCATATTTACTATTTATTAAAAATAAAAATGACTTTAAATTTTGTTTTTTAATGCAAAATTAGTCTCTTAAACAATATAGTTTTTTAATATACAATAATTGATTGAATTTCTAGTTCGTTTATTCGTTTCCTTTTCCAGTTTATTAAAATGCATGATAATTTTTTAAAAACCAAATAGTTAATACTTCCATTAAAAATTGCCTGATTGTCAACGATGTCATTGGCTACTTAACCTAACTAACTTAACTGTCAAACAACATCGTTCACAGGATTTTTTTAAGATTCTGGCTTCTTTACAATAGTTTGCTGATTATTTTCGCGTGCTATATCTATTTATTATTTATTTTACAATGGTAAGCAGTAAATTAAAGTGAAAATCGAAAGTAATTAACTGATATTTTAGCATGGAAGACTGAAAGTACGCACCACTGAAGAGCAAAAGTTGCTTAAATTAAAAGAACAGCAAAAGAAACTAGCAGCATATCGCTTGGGAATGAAACAGATTTTGTCTTCAAGGCAAGCCGACAGTTATGATCCCAATAGCTTGGCAATTTGTTCTCAATTGCTCGCTATAAACCCTGATATTTATACCCTTTGGAATTATAGAAAGGAAGTCGTGTTACTCGAAATAAAAGAAAGGTAACTTTAAAAATAAGATAATCAGTGCCCCACACCGCATATTTTGAGAATTGACATAGCCCGAAAGATAAAAAGCAGTGTACATTTTAGTATTTTTTAGTACGAAAGATGAAGTAGCCGATAGTGAAGACAAATTGATATCATTTATGGAGAATGAAATAAAGTTAACAGAGCATTGCTTGCTAGCAAATCCCAAATCTTATGGGTCATGGCATCACAGATACTGGACGCTGGAACACCATCCGAAACCAAATTGGCTGAAAGAGTTCGACTTATGTACCAGATATTTAACAATGGACGACAGAAACTGTGAGTAAATACCATTCATCTCACTAAATCAGTCTAATTTTTTATGTTACAGTTCATTGTTGGGATTATCGAAGACTTATCTTAAATAAAGTGGGAATATCATTAGGTGACGAGTTGAAATTTTCTACCGATAGACTTAACATCAATTTTTCAAATTATTCGTCGTGGCATTACCGAAGTACTTTAAGAAAATTGGATCAGGAGAGTTTAGCTTCTGAACTGGCCTTAGTACAGAGTGCTGTGTTCACGGATCCTGCAGATAGTAGCGCATGGTTTTATTTACGTTGGGTGTTGAGTAATCCAGATGTTAGTATGGATCATCGGCAGAATTTACTTGAAGCACTTGATCAATTATTAGAACTGGAATCGGACTGTAAATGTAAGTATTGAATGTAAATTAGTAGATAAATTGTTTTTATAATCTCTCAATTATTTATTTAGTCATGAGTCCTTCTACGGGATGTTTCTATGCGCTGCTGCTTTTTTAACTTCATCCTGCCAGGTTTTTCTTGGTCTACCTCTTTTGTTTTTTCCCTGTGATCTTGCATCTTCAGTCCTTTCTGGTTAATCCTTCTTCTTTCATCTAGGGTTGCCAGAAGTTGAAAGTGTAAAAAGATAACTTATTTTTTGTGAACAATTACTCTACTGAAATATTTAATGGTCTAAAACAAATTTCTTAATAACTTGTTCTTTATCTTAAATATTTCAAATTTTATACAAGTTCTTGATTGACTTAGTACAGTATACTTCAGAAATTCATATTAGACACATAAAGACTGTATCATTTAATTGTTATTGGATTTTTACTGATACATGTGTTTCGATAGCTCTGATCCAAAACAAAATTTTTAATAACTTAATCGTCACTAGATCTATTATAATTTTTATTTCTTTTTTCGATTGAGTTAGTGCAGTGTACTTTATAAAATCATATTTAAGGCATAAATATTCCATCGTTTCATTTTTATTGGATTTTTACTAATAAATTGTGTTTTGACAGTTCTGGTCTAAAACAACCTTTTTAATAATTTAATCGTTACCAGATATGGTTTGATTTTTATTTCCTTTTTTGATTGAGTTAGTGCAGTATACTTTATAAATCCATATTTGAGACATAAATATTGCATTGTTCAATTTTTATTGGTTTTTTACTAATAAATGTGTTTTGACAGTTTTGGTGCATAACCAAATCTTTAGTAACTTAATCCTAACCCAATTTATTTTAATTTTTATTGAAGTTTACGATTACCTTGGTACAGTATACTGCAGAAATTAATTTTGTTTGTCATAAGAACAATATTATTCAGTTTTTATTGTAATTCATAATTACAGAACGCAACCCACTTAACACGTTGCGCCTACATGGGTATGCAGTGTGCTGAACAAAACGCCTACTTTTGTCATTTTTAGACAGCCTGCGTAACTGTTATGTCAAATTAGTTGCATGCCTATGTAGGCGTTTTGTGTCGTGGTTGCCTATCAATAGGCGCAACGTTTAGTGGGTTGCATACTGTACATTACGCCTACATGAATATGCAATTAATTTAACGTCGTTTCTACGCAGGTTGCCTGAAAATGCCGATAGTAGGCGCTTTGTTAAGCACATTGCATACTTATTTAGGCGCAACCTGCTAAGTGGGTTGCGTTTTGTATTTAAGTAGGCTACTGAACAAATATAATAAAAAGTGTTTTATTTTCAGGGGTTTTGATGGCAAAATGTTGGTTAACGGGCAGTCTTTGCCTAAATGATAGGAATTTTACAGATGATAGAATCGAATGTTATAAGAAATTGGAAAAAATCGATCCACTGCGCAAAGGACAGTATTTGGATTATCGAAGCGCAGCCCGGACTAAGACTGATATTAAGGACCAAAAATAATAATAAGTTTAGCTTTTTGCACATTATACATAAAAGGTGTACGAATTATTAATAAAATATGCAATAGATAAGACTTGTTTTAATTTTGTTAAGGGAAAAATTTGTATTTTATCAAGGGTTGGTACAGCGTGGACTAAATTCGAATGTTTTATGGGGTATCTTGGTTACCAAAATAGATAGCCAAATTCTTACATCAGTCTCTTGCTCTCTTGGGCTATTTTTTTTTGAGGTAAATACATTTGTGTTATCAGAGTTTTATATCACTTTACGTTTTGGTGCTACAGGCGAAAAATGAATTTTCAGTTTTTAAAAATGAATTGTAACCTTTTTATTCATAAAAATAGAACTAAAAGTTATATAGGTTTTTTATAAACATTTAAAAAAGTTTTTAATGACCTCGACTTCTGATGACATATCACATACTTATACAGGGTTCTCGTTTTTCGAGGGCCACTATGGGGATCTCGTAAACGGTAAGAGTTATGACTAAATTAGGGCAAAGTTGTATATTCAGGTGCTTAATAATTTGAAGCAAACAGAACTTATCTAGCTCTTTTAGTTTTTGAGATATAGGGGAAAAAGTAAAAAAGTGGATTTGTTTTTTGCCCGTAACTTTTTCATTTGATGTCAAATTTCATTTCTGTTAAAACTCTTTCATGGTCACTTTTTGCAAGGAATCAAATTCCCTGATATATATTTCGTTTTTTTTAAACCATCATCAGGTCAATTGTTTCTTATGGACGCTATATCTGATTTTAACGCCAATTTGTAGAGCATTTTTTTCTGAATTCGACAATGTATAATACTTGAGTGTTTCTCAAACATTTTAGTCTTAGGGCCCCTGTTTTGTAGACAATATTTTTGTTTTCAATTGAGTGTTGCCAATAAATTTGGATGTTATAAAGGCTTTGGGGACCCCATCAGAAGAATTCAGGGACCCTAAGGGGTCCGCGGACCACTCTTTGAGAAACTTCTTTAGACAATATAGACATTTTTGCTAAATTGCTGCATGCTTTCACCAACAGCAAATTTTTCACATGAGAAACGCCACTGTTTGGCTATTCATCGATTTCATTACTCAGAATCTTATTCATTACGATTCAGTAATTGACTTAATGTGAATTATGTATCATAATACACGTCCCTTCAGGTTGTATTTGTAAACTACAACTTCCGTTTTTAAAGACGTGCGAATGAATATGAACTTATCTTTTGGCGTGCGCAAGAAAACAGTTTTTATTTGCCTAGACCATGAAAAACAAAGTTTCATTGTTAATTAATACTATTTATGTCTATTAACGCAACGATATCCTGTTTTAAAATCGCATGTCCTTCATCTACTCCGAAAAGAGTGACTCCCGGAGTGAGAAAACAACACGAGACGCCAATCAGCATGTTACTTATTCGTTCCGGGTTATAAGGATCGCGGGAGCATACAGATCCATCTACACGTCGAGTGTTACTTATCCGTTCCGGGAAGTCTGACTCCCGGAGCAAGCATACAGCACTAGACATCCATCTACACTTAATAATAATAATAATAATAATAATGTCTTTATTGCCATAAAAAACAGACAACAGTACAACGATATTATTACATATAATGTTTTATGGCAACCGCAAGGCGTAGTTCAATCCATTGTCTAGACTAGAACAATGGATTGCTCTTCCACTCAACCTTGTTTGAAGGTACATTCAAAATAATACTTAAAATAATAAAAATAATAAAAATATGAATATAAAAATATGAGCCAACATTTATAATGTAGAAGACAAAATAATATTTCCAAAAACAACCCATCCACATGTTAACATGTTAACTGCCAAAACTTGCAAATCTGATTCAACAAAATCTGACTTAAAAAAAATAAAATAAAAATTACTACAATAATAGCCTGCCCTCAGCCACAATACGGTAAAACCTTTCTCTTAAAGGACTTTGAGTCACAGATTTTCAAACTGTCCGGAATAGAGTTGTATAATTTGTAAATATTAAAAGAAAATGATCGTTCAAAGAACTTAGTTTTGTGTTGTGGTGGACTGATACGACCCCTATTCCTGACGTTCAAGTTGTGGACATCAGTTCTGAAGGTAATTTTGTTTAGTAAATATTTAGGAGCTTTAGACAGAAATAAATTATGGTACAGAGTGACGCTTTGTAGGATACGTTTATTTTGCATATTGACCCATCCCATTAACTTAAATTTAAGGGAAATTTTTTGAAATTTTCTTATGCCATAAACAAATCTAAAAGAACTGTTTTGAACCCTTTGAATTTTACATTTAGTATCGTAATCTAAGCAGTGGCCATACACTGGTGCCGCGTAATTGAAATGTGAGAGTACCATTGCGTCGCATAACATTTTTTTTACATGAGTATTAAGATAGCTTCGGTGAGGATATAAAAGTTTTAAATTTAGGTATGCTTTTTGTATGCATTTTGATACATGATTTCTGTATCTAAAAGAATTATCCAAGGTGAGCCCCAGAGTTTTGAAAGATTCGACAAATGGTACATTGACACCATTAACTTTAATAGCTATCGCGTTGTTTATTTCCGAAACAACTTTCTGATTACCAAACAGCATCCACGCAGACTTAGCGGCATTAAGAAAAAGGTGGTGTTCCTGCGAATATTCATAAATTGATTGAAGGTCTTTGTTTACTTTATAAACAGCATCAACTAAAAATTCTTTTTTAAAACTGATGTAAATATGAGTGTCAGGGAAGTCTGGATCCCGAAGCGAGCATACAGCACTAAACATCCATCTACACGTCGCGTTACTTATCCGCTCCGGGAAGTCTGGCTCCCGGAGCGAGCATACAGCACTAGACATCCATCTACACGTCGCGTTACTTATCCGCTCCGGGAAGTCTGGCTCCCGGAGCGAGCATACACTAGACATCCATCTACACGTCGCGTTACTTATCCGCTCCGGGAAGTCTGGCTCCCGGAGCGAGCATACCGCACTAGACATCCATCTACACGTCGCGTTACTTATCTGCTCCGGGAAGTCTGGCTCCCGGAGCGAGCATACATACTAGACCCATCTACACGTCGCGTTTCTTATCCGCTCCGGGAAGTCTGGCTCCCGGAGCGAGCATACAGCACTAGACATCCATCTACACGTCGCGTTACTTATCCGCTCCGGGAAGTCTGGATCTCGGAGCTAGCATACAGCACTAAACCCATCTACACGTCGTGTTACTAATCCGCTCCGGGAAGTCTGGCTCCCGGAGCGAGCATACAGCACTAGACATCCATCTACACGTCGCGTGGTACTTATCCGCTCCGGGAAGTCTGGCTCCCGGAGCGAGCATACAGCACTAGACATCCATCTACACGTCGCGTTACTTATCCGCTCCGGGAAGTCTGGATCTCGGAGCTAGCATACAGCACTAAACCCATCTACACGTCGTGTTACTAATCCGCTCCGGGAAGTCTGGCTCCCGGAGCGAGCATACAGCACTAGACATCCATCTACACGTCGCGTGGTACTTATCCACTCCGGGAAGTCTGGCTCCCGGAGCGAGCATACAGCACTAGACATCCATCTACACTTCACGTGTTACTTATCTGCTCCGGGAAGTCTGACTCCCGGAGCAAGCATACAGCACTAGACCCATCTACACGTCGCGTTACTTATCCGCTCCAAGAAGTCTGGCTCCCGGAGCGAGCATACAACACTAGACATCCATCTACACGTCGCGTTACTTATCCGCTCCGGGAAGTCTGGATCCCGGAGCGAGCATACAGCACTAATCCATCTACACGTTGCGTTACTTATCCGCTCCGGGAAATCTGGTTCCCGGAGCGAGCATATAGCACTAGACATCCATTTTTTTGGTACCATCAATTTCTACAAAAAAAATACTTATAATAACCTTTATACATTTTTTCGATATTTACAACAATAACGAAGGTATGACATTATTAATATGACGAAAAAACACTTTTTCTCTAATAACCCAAAAACCGGAAATGATAGAATATTTTTGAAAACTGTTCTGAGTTTGTCTCTATAAAATGCACATTTTTGGTAAGATAACCGTTTCTCTATCTTGAATATTAAGCGGGATACTTGGGTATCCCATCGAATTTGGACCATCCTGTACTGTGCTTAGTTTTTATTTAGTTTTGAATGATTATTGTGTAATTAATTAACTAGGCCACATTCGTCAAATAATAATAAATAATATACTTTGTATACATCACTTTATTTTTTAAGAAATATAACTCAAGTAAAACCTTATTTTTTAAATTAATATAAAGCTATACTGATTTATTTGATGCAGTCGTTTCAGACTCTATTCTCTGCTTGATCTTCTCTTCATCTATTGCTACCTGTTAAACAAATTTTAGCAAAATCACAGTGAACCACGAAAAAATACTTACCGAGTCTCGTAAATTTAAAAACACGTTACTATTTTCCTGTTTACCCAAAGTGTCTAGATATTTTTGCCGCATGTAGAGCACGGTATCGACATGTACTTTATGTTTTGTGGCTATATCTAGAGCCCTGAAATGTGTCGTATTACGATAGTTACTTACAATTTTAAAAATGCAATTACCTATTCCAGTTATGCAACTGAATATGAGTCAATATGGCGTTATAAACGAGACCGTTGTGTAGTAAAATTGATTCGGCATTCTGTATCGAACCTCCTAATAACGCGGCTCCTGCCATTTGCTGTGCTTTGATTGGTAAACCCTTAATTAAAATGACAAAAGTAAATTTTTTTTTGTGCGATCGTACTAGAAACAGTTGTTTGACGGACGCGTTAGCAACCATAAAGTTCTGCATTTCCGGCCCTATCCTTAGCAACGGCCGAAAAAGTTTTTCCGGCCGCTACAGCGTACGAAAAAGATCATTTGCATTAAGCAGAACGGAAAGCGCATGTGCGTGTCTGAATATAAGTTCTCTGAGATTATGGCTTCCCCGCTATGGGTAGTGACGTAGAGGTCTTTAGGTTGTTTACTGTCAGGTAGTTTATAACCTAATATTTTCGCTTTGATGCTGTTACTGAATACTGAATAAAAAATTAGTGTTGATTTACATATGTTCTACGTTAAAGTAATATTAAATTTATGAATAAAACATTACAATCACACAAAAAAAGGTTATTTAATTAAATCATATACAGAATTATGCAAGTACGTTTCCACCGCTAACAGCATAGGCCGTCATCTGTCAGTGACAGAATGTCACGTAGTTTCTAACTTATATTTTTGAAAAATACTAAAAATTTAAATTGTTTATAATTCGATCGCAAAAAAAATGTAATATGCACCTCGGCCAAAACATACTTTTTCGTCCTTGCCTGTTTGCTGGCTTCGACTACGTCTCGGCCAGCAAACCAGACGCGGCCGAAAAAGTTACACGTTTTGACCTTGATACACAAATAACTATTGTTTTACACTCACTTTAATATGCTGAATATAAATAACTTTGTCATAATGATTAATGGCCGCAAAAGCTTCCTCGGCAATATCCAACAGATCACTGCTTGATTGAGTCGCTAGAACCGCCAAACACGTCCATAAAATTTTATCATCTGTGCTTCGACATAAGCTCAAAGCCTCATTCCACTTATTGTCTTGAATATGTCTGTAAATAAAAAAATATATAGCCGTATCACTAATTTATGTTCGTGCTGGAAATAAAAAATTATATTTTTTGTGATAATCACCTATGTAACAGTGTGGGAAATGGTGATATAGGTATGTTGACCAGTGAGCCATCAGCTCTACGTATGGATACGGAAGTACCCACAAAGTTGTGTATTCTAGGACTTCTTCCAAGTTCGGAAGAATCGTATTGTAGTGAAGATAGGCGCAGTAAAGTGGCATTGTAGCATGCCTTTGGGCAGTACCATACAACTAGGCGAGTGTCTTGTATGGCAGCAATTATGTTATCCTCTGTGTTCCATTGAAATGACTGTATTTGACCACCTAAAAGATTCATTGTTTATCTAATAGCCAAAAAGAAGGTGAAGCTATATAAAAATTAAATTTATACAGGGTGTCCTAGGCTCCTGCTCCTAGATAACATTTTCATCACCTGGTTCTCGCTAATTATAATAGATAGGTTTGCTGATAT
Organism: Elmis aenea; assembly: GCA_947652605.1. Lineage (NCBI taxonomy): Eukaryota > Metazoa > Arthropoda > Insecta > Coleoptera > Elmidae > Elmis > Elmis aenea. Next base: position 50,712,454 of record OX393580.1, on the reverse strand, counting down.
TAGATGAATTATTCCCAAATGTGAGAAAAGCCACAATCAATTTTTAAAAGTACAAAATTCCTCGTACTTCAGTTGTTATAGCAAAAAAGATGTAAATGTTGAATTTCTTTCTTCTCTCATAAATTTTTGTCTTAACATTAGATCAATTTTATTTGTACTAACTTGAGGTATTTTTTTATGTAGAATGTAGCTGTTATTTTAGATTTTTTAATCACTCTTGTTTTTTGAGATATTCACCTAATTTAATTTTTTCTTATTGGCCGTCAAGTTGGCTTTGAAATAGTCAAATGTGCTTTTTTCTAATGAGATACCGCTTGTCATATTGATTTTTATAAATAACTCGAAAAATCCTATTTTACTGATTACTTATCAAGCTTTCTATGAGAAAACAAACAACCAATTAAAGGTCACATGACAGTATCATTTGTCTGCAGTATCATTTATATAATAAATATAAAATATCTCAAACATTAAAGAGATAAAAAGAAATTCTAAAATATTAGTTACATTCTCCATAAATAATAAATAAAATTGATCTTATTATTAAGACACAAAATGTATGAGAGAAAAAGAAATCCAACATTTTCATATTTTTTGCTACAACTTCTGATGTACGAGAAATTTTGTGCTCAAGAAAAAAAAATTGTAGCTCCCTCATTCTCAAGAATAATTCATATAATTTAAGCAAACCTGCATCTCTTATACTAAGCGAGATCCCCATGCTGAAAGTGTTATCTGCGACACCCTGTATACAGCAATACACATTACACATCAATGACTTTACTTATTTTTTTAAAGCTCACAGTTTAATCAAGTACAGCGTAATAATTATTAACGACTATGACAATAAAACAAAGAATTATGAACATAATAAAAATAATTTAGATAACTAGGTGGATTTTACAGACATAGTGAAAACATAAAAAAAAACATAAACAAACTGTGTGATACGTTCTGCAGTAGATGCTTCTTCCGCCTGCGAATTACTGTGTAGTTTGCGGCTTATTTTAAGAATAAGTGTGAGCAATATAGAAGCTAATAAGTACATAATTTGTTTAATAAAAGATCACTCATTTTATTTGTTAGTGGTTAGCTATAAAAATAATCTCTAATAAATAAACGATCTTTTACAAAAATATTATAATTTAAAAATGTATCATTTACATTTACACAATTCTAATGTAGATGTTAATAGTTTTATAGTAACTTACCTAATTTCATGAATGTTTTGTATGTTGATCGCACGGGAACTATGTAAAGATCTCGATTTTTATCCAGTAGGGCCAAGGTACGACTGGTGGATGCGCCCAACTGATCTAATGCTACCTGTAAAATCGGTATAGTGTGTTGTACAGTTATTGCAGAATCGGTAAGACTTCTGTTGGAACCCAAGTCCATGATATGCACAACTACAAATTAATATATTTTTAATAAGTCGCAAGGGATAAATCTCCCCCCCCCCCTACACCGAAAGTTCGAAAAGAACTCTAATTATATTTACCGCATTTCAAAATTGCGCGACAGACTGCTTTTCCATACATATAAAATATATTATATATTGGTATATTTTACTCATAAATACTATTTTTGGGTACATGACATTGAAAATTTAAAAAAAAAATCCTATGGCGCTCTTACGCGGGGAGCTGCCGCCCGCAACTCTTTCTTATAACTAACTTTCTGTGTCCAGCTTCCCTATATCATTTTCTAATTGCACCATTACCATGCCCCGTTTGGAATTAGTCAAGATTATTTTTGCAAATTAAAACAATACCCCCCACTAAAATATTTTTCTGCGTACGCCCGTTTTACACTGGTGACAATGAAATGTCGTTCAATTATTTTGAAAAATCCTTGATGACTGTTTTTAAATCTACACTGTATTACACTGGGTATTTGTTGTTTCAATAAATAATTTTCCTCTCCATTTTTTGCAGCCCCCCTTAAATATTTAACACCCCACAGGTTGAGAACCGCTGACTTAATGTACAGGGTGGTCAAAATTCGATGGGATTGCATTGGTATCTTGTTTTAATATAGAGAAACGGTTAAATTACCAAAAATGTGCAGCTTTTTTGAGACAAACTCAGAGCCGTTTTCAAAAATGTTCTATCATATCCGGTTTTTGAGTTATTGGAAAAAAAAAGAAAAAAATTACAAGAAGGCAGTTTTTCACTAATAACTCGAAAACCGGAAGTGATAAAATATTTTCGAAAACGGTTTTGAGTTTGACTTAAAAAACTGCACATTTTTGCTAATTCAACCGTTTCTTTACCTTGAATATTAAGCGAGATACCTATGTAATCCCATCGACTTTGGACCACCCTGTACGATATAAAACAAATTTTTTTCTGTTGGCTGAAATACGTACTTTTAAAATCTGAGGAGTCACGAACAACCAGAGTATCAGGGGATAGACTGATATGCGAGCTCCTTAAGTTTTCCAGTCTCATATTCGGCCAACGAGGTGACGAAATTAATCGCCCTTGATAATTATAAACTCCTATTGTACTTCTTTCAACAAGCAACATATGCCTGTAAAAAAATTGCTGAAGAGTAAATGATCGTTAATCACAAACAATTTTATCCCAAAAATTTATTCAATTACGAACTTCTTCACAATGGCTAAACTTAAACCTAAAAAATTAAAGATCAACGAGACTTACCTCTCGGCCAACGACAACAAAATCACGGAACCATCCCTCAATTCAAAAATAGTTGGCGTGTTCCAGTTATTAGTGTTGTAAACGTAGCACTGAGTCGGTGTCGTAACGACAAGATGCGAATATTTTAAAGCGATTTGTATGACCCTTTCCGGCACGTCTAATATTTCTGTGGTTTCGTTGGAAACGTTTTGGACTGTTATAGACTTACGCTCAGCTACAGTCGCTATAAAGTTCATGTAACTCACTTGTCTCTCGATAACGTGGGCAAATATCACCGACCCATTTGCACATGCACCGGCCACTTGGGTACCGTCGTTTGACCAAGCTAGCTTGTAAATACCTCCAGTGTTTGGCTTATCCAGTGATCGAGACCACTATCAAAAGACACAAAAAAAGTTAACCCTTTACAACTAGACAAAAAAAAGTGCATGATCACTAATTGTTTTTAGGTTGATGCATAATTATCCGCCGTTATTTTCGCGAATTTGACGTTTAACCTTTAAGTAGTCGCACGGCGCCGCAGAGGCGCCAAGCGTTTTTTAAATCGTTGTTACATTTTTAATTATTTTTTTGTCAGTAATATCTGTTTATGTATTCCTCAATTGTACTTTTAGGAATACGAATTATATAGTATTATTCATATTTCTCTATTTTACAGTCCGTAAAATGCAATTATGTGCTACTCGGCATGAACGCTATCATTTATGCCCTAGGGCTAAAAATCGACATTCGCAACAAATTTGTTCGCAATGCCATAAAAATATTTTTTCAGAGCATACAAAAAAATTGTGCAGTGAATGCTTTGAATCCAATGTTTGATTCGTATTAAAAATAAATTATTTTACGTTTTTACAGTTATGGTTTATATACAGATATATATTTTTTATATCTTATAATTTATTTAGTCATTGTTATTCTTTTTAAGATTTAGCTTATATTTCATGAATAAAGCAGTTTAACACATTTTTAAGATTTTAAGTCAAAAATATTGTTATAAAACCCCAATGGTGCCTCCGAGGCGCCATGCGAGTAGTTATGTATACACAGTACACGCGACTAGTTAAAGGTTAATGGCCATTTGTCATAATATAATTCTTTAATAGGGTTGGGGAATTAAAATGCACATCGAAAAACATACACATCTACGCAGGGCCGGCCTTAAGCACATTCCACCGATCCCCTCTAGAGCACCGCGCTTAAAGGGGCTCCGCGAAAAACTGGTCCAAATGCTACGAGTTTTTTTTGGCACCTTACAACGTATTTATGTACATTTTGCTGCATCTACTAAGAGATGGAATATTTTTAGAAAACACCTTACAGGTCTGTCTGTTAAACCTTGTGAACTAGGTGGGAATGCCGAATGCAGAGTGTGAAATCTTTAAGATATAAAGCAGGAGAAATATATTATGCGCTTGTGGAAATAGTAGAAACAACTGATGATTCTCACACAAAAAGTGAAGCAGAATCTTTGGCTACTCAAATGAAAGATTGTAAATTCTTGGTATCTTTAGTTTTCTGGCATGAATTGCTTTTTCAGGTGAACTAGGTAAGCAAAAAATTACAAAGTGAAACATCAGATCTGTCTTCGGGAATACTCACTTTTGGAAACTTGTGCAATGGCTAGAAGTGTACCGAGAAAAAGGTTTTAAAGATGTATTAATCGGTGCAAATGATCTTGCAAAAGATTTAGATGTTGTTTCACAATTCCAGTTGAAACGTTTACGAAAACGCAAAAGTCAATTTGGACACGAGTCCTCAGACGATCCTGTTGTTGATGCAAAGGAAGCATACTTTCTGGAATAGTTAGATAATTTTAAAGCTTCTACCTATTTCTTCCGCCAACATGAATCCATTTAAGTCCACCGATTCGCCGTATTTAAAGCAATTTGTAGTTCAGCAGCATATTTTAATGTAGTCTCTTTGGATTGATTGTGAAATGTTCATAAAAAACTAAGTAAATCTATGGTCTCTTTTAATTGTTTAAATCGAGGTTGAAGAGATTGTTTTACCTAACACTTAATTAAAACAGTTTATGCTGTGTGCTTCCTTTGCATCAACAACAGGGTCGTCTGAGGACTCGTATGCAAATTGCCTTTCGCGTTTCCGTAAACGTTTCAACTGGAATTGTGGAACATCTAAATCTTTTGCAAGATCATTTGCACCCATTAATACATCTTTAAAACCTTTTTCCAGATACACTTCTAGCCATTAGCACAATTTTTCAAAAGTGAGTATTCCCGAAGACAGATCAGAGGTTTCACTTTGTAATTCTTTGCTTACTAGTTCACTTGGAAAAGTAAATCATGCCAGAAAACTAGAGATAACAAGAATTTGTAATCTTTCATTTGAGTAGCCAAAGATTCTGCTTCACTTTTTGCGTTTCCGTAAACGTTTCAACTGGAATTATTTCACGAAAGCCTTTGTTAATTGATTTAATGATAATACTTGATAAATAATCTATTACCTATATATATTACCTACTGTAGTAAAGTTTTTTTTTATATAGTCTAGTATTTCACTATTAAACAATAACTTTTTTAAGTGATATGATAGAGAATTGCTATTTGTTTCTATGCTATTAATAAGCATTGTATTTATCTTTTCTATTTTTTGAGCGCGGGGTCCTAGGCGAAAGTGGAATGTGTTTAAGGCCGGCCCTGACCGTACATAACACGTTTTGGATTTGTTTTCGTTTTTGGTTGTTACATTATAATTTATGTTATAATATAGAAGTGTTTTTTAAAAAACGGCGGATAATTATGCATCAACCTAATTTATTTATTAGGTCTGACGACGATTTTATATCTAGTGTCTGAAAATTCGATAGGTACATAAAGTAAGATCATGGTTAGACTAACTTACTCCAGTAAAGTCGCACAGTCTTAATGTATTGTAAGAACCAACTGCGAATAAATCGCCGTGTGGTGACCACGATAATGCCGTAATCGGATAGTCATCTAAACCACTTGAATATAGCTGGCGGCCTTGACTGTCCCACACTTTATACCGACAGTCTTCACCCCCGGAAATAATTAATTCCGATGCTAAGCTCCATGCCAGGCACAAAACTACACCTTCATGTCCACGCCACTATTTCGAAAATACATAAAACTAATTAAATTGAATTTTTAAACGTCGAATTTAAAAACACGTACTTTAAGAGGCTTTGTATTTGGAGCTAACTGTTTTATGATGACAAATTTTCCTTGGGTGTATGCAATGGACTGACTATCTGGTGACCAACAGGCACTGTATACAGAATTATCACTCGATACAACAGTAGACCGTAACATACCTCCTCGTGACCAAATTTTCACAAAACCATCTTCCCCTGCTATAGAAAAAGTACATACTTGCATATGAATATTCAAATAACTTCTTCTGCATGACTCTCTTGAAAATCAGCAGCATGTTTACCTGTTAAAATACCAGCACCATCGTTACTCCACTGTCCCACCAACACAGCTCCTTTGTGAGATTCAACAGTTCTTTCAATTCGCCCAGTACGATTCATAACATGAAATCTTCCATCTGCCGAAGTTAATAAAAGTAAATCGCCATGTTTACTCAACGAGCCACTCAATCGGGGCAAAAAATGCATATCTATTGGAAACAACTCGGAGTTAAATTCTGTTACTTTCACCGATTCATGCGTGGACACACTCCAAGATAATAACTTATTGTCGTCCCTGTAAATATAAAATACAACTATCATGATGGTAAGTTAGATTTGTTTGTGTTTACCCTGCACTGTAAACTTCTTCCCCGTTGCTCCAGCCAATACAAGTCACCGGAGAATTCACTGTGTTATCTTTAATTACTGATGTTTTAAAACGCATTGTTTTTTTATTTAGTATACAAGTTAAATCACACAATATTTATGACAAGTTGTAGGTAAACGTTAAACATGACATCCCCTATCCACTACATTTGTGTTTGTATTTGTGTAACCCTGGCAACGATACCATTTCGTACAACTCACAGAACAATACAATTCTTATTTGGCCATCAAACAAATCCTATTCCAGCTAGGATATGCACATAAAAATAACTTCAAAATTTGGACATGTTCTTTAAAATATTTAAGCACTTTCAACAACCATCCAACCAATTGGAGAAATGTCGAACTGTTTCCTTAAGTTATAAAGTTCTTTAATATTTAAAGATTGATGTTTTGAAATTATCTTCAACGGTCTCATAGATTCGGTGTTCAAAATGTAGCTTAAAGGCCCAAACAGAATGCGAGTTTCGGGTTTTGAGTTTTGGGTTTTGGGTTTCGGGTTGGAGACTGAAACTGGTCTTTGAAACTCGTTGCAGACACAATGCGAGTTTTTAAAAACTTAAAACTCATCTTGACAAATGTCAATGTCAAATGACATTTTAAACAGCCAAACCTTCATTAACGTAAATTTTTGGAAATCGTGTAGTACCAATTCAGATTCGTTATTCTTTTTCCTTCAAAAACATCTAATACAATCTCTCTTTCGAGTTAAATTTAGACCTTAAAATTATGAAAATGCGTGGCCGGGCGCATCAGCTGTCAGAAATTGACATGTTCGATTTTCGATGCCATTTTAACGCATTTTAACCTTTAAGTAGTCGCACGGCGCCGCAGAGGCGCCAAGCGTTTTTTAAATCGTTGTTACATTTTTAATAATTTTTTTGTCACTAATATCTGTTTATGTATTCCTCAATTGTACTTTTAGGAATACGAATTATATAGTATTATTCATATTTCTCTATTTTACAGTCCGTAAAATGCAATTATGTGCTACTCGGCATGAACGCTATCATTTATGCCCTAGGGCTAAAAATCGACATTCACAACAAATTTGTTCGCAATGCCATAAAAATATTTGTTCAGAGCATACAATAAAATTGTGCAGTGAATGCTTTGCATCCAATGTTTGATTCGTATTAAAAAAAAAAAAAATCAGTTTTTACAGTTATGTTTTATATACAGATATATATTTTTTATATCTTATAATTTATTTAGTCATTGTTATTCTTTTTAAGATTTAGCTTATATTTCATGAATAAAGCAGTTTAACACATTTTTAAGATTTTAAGTCAAAAATATTGTTATAAAACCCCAATGGTGCCTCCGAGGCGCCATGCGAGTAGTTATGTATACACAGTACACGCGACTAGTTAAAGGTTAAGCCTCTCAAAAAATTATTTCGACTTGATTTACTAATGCAACGAACAAAATGAATGTTCCCAGGTAATAATTTATATACTTAGTTATCGAAAAAAAAAAATTCAATAATAAAAGCGTTTGCTTTAAAACACCTAAATTTTTATGAAATTTTACCGTCGGGTGTTGGCCCAAGGGTTAAGTATCCGATGGATGGGCCGAGCGCGCTCGAGCGTCTAAAGTTCAATTCCACGAGACGGCAAATTTTTTTTTTTCGCGAATTTTTATAATATTGGCCTGCCCACCACCAGGGCCTATCACGGGGGGAGGGCTAATACACAATATTTTGTTTACAAATACTATTAAAATTAAATTAAAACCTTTCTAAGAGTAATGGGGGCCCGTTAGCTATTGCTTCCCTGGGGCCCGAATTTTCTGTGAACGGCCCTGCCCACCACCATTGCATAAAACAAAGGATATGTCTTATCGTCCAAAAATATTAAAAATATTCTGCCTCACATCAATAACTGATAAACTTGGGTGTGCAGGACATATTTATTAAAATGCGGGACGCGGGACAAATAAAGACAAAGCGGGACAGTCCCGAAAAATCCAGGACGTCTGGTAACCCTGAATGCTGCCCTCAGATTAATAATTATGAACTACGAAATTTATTGGTGCAAGCAGGGGCGGATCTAGGTTTTTCGGGGCCTAGGGCTTATTGAAGTCCAATGGGGCCCCATTTTTTGTTGAATTAAGAATCCTTGAATTAGGGTTTAAAATTCATTTTTATTAACATCAAAATCAGAGTTGAAATATATTTATTTATGAAGTGGCGACTGGTGATGATCTATGTTACATTGTTTAAAATAAAACAAATAACAAGTACTATAAATTATCATTAGTAATATTAATTATTTTTTACTATACAATAAGTGCTAATTGTTAGTGAAAAAGTATTAAAAATTTATGATAATGATTCAATTTTTGTGGGCCCTTCACACTTGGGAGCATAGGGCTTAAGCCCTATTAGTCCTTATGTAGATCTGCCCCTGGGTGCTAGAGAAAATTTATTTGTGTGAGTGAGTTTCGGTCTCTAAAGTTCAGCATGTTTGAAACCCAAACCCAACTTGAGCAAATACCGTCTTCACGTTGAAACTCAAAGACCGTATTCTGTTCGGTTTCATATGAATCCGTGTGTTTAACTTTGAAACCCGAAACCCAAAACCCAAAACTCAAAACCCAAAACTCGTTCAGCATGTTTGAAACCCAAACCCAACTTGAGCAAATACCGTCTTTACGTTGAAACTCAAAGACCGTATTCTGTTCGGTTTCATATGAATCCGTGTGTTTGACTTTGAAACCCGAAACCCAAAACCCAAAACTCAAAACCCGAAACTCGCATTCTGTTTGGACCTTAAAGACTGGCGCATCCGACGACGTAAAGAAAGCGCAGATAAAACACTTTGTGATATCATCCGCGGCCTCTGAAAAAGGTCCTTTCAAATGCTCATAATTGTGATCGCGTTGGCTATGAGATTGTGTTGGGAAAAAATCAAAGTTTGTTATTTTCTGGTGCACGCATCCTTTGCGAGAAGGGCTGTGCAAAGTTTTTGAAATTATCTTCAACGGTCTTTGAGAAAATTGCGAAAAACGAGAACCCGGCAATATACCGAATTCGCTCGGAAAATAAAAACATCTCGGTCTACAAAAAAAATTCATAACTCCGTTATCAGCTTACAGAAAATTTTGATTTGGTGTTCAAAATGTAGCTTCAAGGCTGGCGCATTCGACGACGCAAAGAAAGCGCAGATAAATCATTCAATATTCAAATGTATCACATGTAGAGTAAAGTGCCTTAATATGGAATACTTTTTTGTATTCGGCAATAGTATTCACATTCATTCAACAAAATTTTGCAAAACAAATTATAAGAAATTTGTAATGAATACGCAACACATTACTCGAATTCTGGTACGATATTACGGTAGATATTTCTTATATAGCTATTTTTTTTAAATGTTACTACTATTCCATATTAAGCTCCCGGGGAACCTAATATGGAATACTAGGGGTTCTTAATATGAAATATAGAATTATATAGGAAATATACATTAAAATAAACAACTGCTCATAGATTAATCTTTTATTTCTTTCTGATTTGCATTATTACTTAAACCAAACCAAAACTCTGTTATTTATGTAAATTAAATCATAATTCAAGTGTCATTCGAACTAAATGTTGATAATTTATTTATTTTTTACAGGTAGGACAATAGAATTGTTTTTTTTTGTGGGTATTTTGCACATTTTTCGTCTGCCCATTTCTGACACTTTTGACACTGAACCCATATTGCTGTATTGCTGTGACCATAATCATATTCATTAAAAGGCACCTCTATGTATTCCATATTAGGCATCAATGTGACATTTCAAAAATCGGTATATGTAAAACATGAAATGGCCCCAATCAAAATTTTGGTCTATTTAATTGAAATGTAAAGGCTCATGCTAAATAAAATTGCAAAAAATATTTTATATCATTTACCCTAGCATATAATATTTTGCACTGAAAGATTTAGCCTAAAAACTCATTAGCACGTCAAAAATATATTTGAAACTGTTATGTAATCTAGTGAATATTTTTTAACTATTTTACATTTGGGAATGTGTGATCAACGTGCAAAAAGGTACATATACTTTTCAACAGATATCGCTTATTCATTGTCATAAAACTGATGTATTCGATATTATAGGTAACTGTTCCATATTAGGGCACTTTACTATTTCATGAAAAATCATTTAATAACCAATTAACCCTAATTTATGGCCAATTTCTGTGTACAGTCGTTGAGGTGCATATCTACTGCATACCGGGCTTCAATATTTGTACTTTTCGAGCTCATTTAACGTTATTACATTAAAAAAATCCACACTAAACTGCATTTTACGTGACATTTGAGGGCGGGCATGTTGTTTTCATTTGATTTGATTTACAGCCAATCGCTCAGTATAGTTGGATGCCCACCTGTCAACTAAAATTAACATGGGCAGTTACATTGCGCATATGGGTATTTATTTGAAAATCGCATTTCTATTTCGATGAAAACTAAGCTGGTTGTTTGTGGCACCGTATTAGTTTGATGTTTATATAATAGATGTCGCACAGAGTACGACTTTGAATTTAAAAAAATATTTGGGGTATTCTTGATGTTTACAGGCAAATCGTTGTTAGTAAATAATTTATTATTGAATAAAAAGTATTGCTAAAGGTGTACTTAAGAGTTTTATTAAGGTGCAAGACGCTAAACTTTAAATTGTTTACCAAAAATAAATAAAATAGGTAGTAGGAAATTATTAATTTTTTTTTAAACAACATTTGATTGTACTAAACCTTAATATTAATCCTAACAATATTACCCTAGTAACTAAAATAATTCTCCAGCAAATAATTCACAACAGTTTTCCATTATAGTTACCAGAATCAATGAAATATTTATAGTTATAAATTTTCTTCTTCTTGTTCTTCTTAATCGATTCCGATTCCTCTTGTACCTTTCGGTGTCGAGGTATGCTTTTCTATTTCTGTGTTATGTTTCTCCACTTCTGCCTATCGTTGGCTAATTGTGGCACATCTCTCCAGCTGACTCCGTTTTCTTCTAGACTTTGCCTCACTTCGTTTTCCCATGTTATTCTTGGTCTTCGTCTATTTCTTTTTCCCTCCATCTGCATTTTCCATCCTATTTTCGCGTATCTACTTTCTGGCATGTGTAGTAGATGTCCAAGCCAATTTTCTAATACTTTGAAATTAGAAATCTAAACCATAATTACTTGCCCTGGAAAAAATAAATTATCTTATATCCATCATGTAATTTTTTTAAATTAATATCTAAATATTTAGTCAAATGTTGAAAATATTGAAATTGTTTATATGGTAAGATGAAAAAGCAATTTGCAACACCAAATGTTGTCACTCAAATAAAAACAGAATTACGATTGCTGAAGTTTAAAAAAAATTGCTTTCCTCATGTTACTTGGACGTACGTAAAAAACATTTATTAATTTTGAATTAATTACACACATCTTACCTGTTTTTGTTCTTTTGTAAGAGATAGTTCTAAAATGGCATTTTTTGGTGAAATAGAAGCAATTAATCCTTGGTTGGAAACTAGTAATTGTGTTCTGCAATTAATTTTCATGATAGGATCATGTAAATAACTTTTATTGATCGAATTTTAAAGTAGTTATGTTTAATATTTGATAACTTTATCAGTCACTATTTGTATACAAGTACCATGTTATCAGTACAGTATTTTGCTATGTATAGAAACAGCAAACCCACTCTGCAGCAACTTTGTGTAATTTACACCCCTTGCAGTTCATCTGGTTTTTGTTAAGCATCTAATTTTAATTAACATCTAGCAAGTATCACAATGTCTGACATGAAAACACTCGAGTTAAATCAGCAAACAGACAGAGAATTCCAATGTTGGGGCTGCACACTTCTCTATGTATAATGAATGTAAAGATCAGATAGCGGGCATCACAAAATTATAATTAAATTCTTGAGTCAAAATAGACCAAAGTGTCAAAACAATCATGTGTAGTACTATAAACCCTTGTCAAGCGAAAACCGATACAATTTTGGATTTAATATTAGTTGATATATGAGTGTGGCGAGTATGTGAACAGTGAGATATTAACATAATATTTTTGGACGTCAATATTGTATGGCAGTACAGTAGTAAGGAGTGATAGACAGACAACTTCACCCCAACATAATCCTGATGGACGTCTAGTTTAACAAGGGGCGCAGGTCGTATTACACAGGGAATTGCTCACTTCTTTTAGACGCTTTTCATTGCTATTACAACAACATAAAACTTAAATGGTCAATAAATTAAAGAAACTTTGCCATAAGGCATCGGGATCCAGATTGGATAGGGACCAAAAAAATTATATGCCTACAAACAAGTGTTAACTAATAATATTGTACATTCACAATTATAGCAAAATGTATAGATTTATAGCATTTTAAATTCAGGAGTATGGGGTATTTTTTATAAAGTTAAAATAACTATTTTCCACTGTATTTTTTTTTTAATAAGAAAGTGTGAATATTATGGAAGACTAGAATAAACTTAAGTATGTTCACAAATGTGTTTGTTTTCCACCCTTGGGCCTCTAGCCCAATATTTTCTTTAATTAATTAATCAATTAATAATAATTAAAGAACCTACATTCTTATTGACATCTTCTGTATTGATTCCCTCCAATAAAACAATAAGTATTAATTACAGAGAATGGTAAATTGGAGGAAGATCTGAATAACAGAATAGCTGCAGCGACGAAATTTTACTACGCCACTAATAAATGTTTGATGAGCAAGAAGGAGCAATCAAAAGAAACGAAGACGCGAGTTTTCAGTGCAGTGTACGTAGCCATTCTCACGTACAGTTCAGAAACTTGGACACTAACACAAAAATAAAAACAAAGAATACAGGCACAGGAAATGAGATTTCTGGGAAGAATAGAGGGATGTAGACTGATCGATAAAATCAGTAAAGAAGAAATTCGAAATAACCTAGGAGTAACAGATATTGAGAAAAAGATGGAAACGAATGAATTAAGATGACTTGGACATCAACTACGCATGCCAGAAAGTAGTGTGACGGACCGTACTGTTCATAGGCCGCACTTTTGTGGAAGAGTAGTGATTACTCTTGTATTTATTGTTGTTAATTATGGCTCGTGATCGATTTTGTAACGTGGTTGGACCCTCAAACGTTGTTTTACGTAGTACACAGGTCTAGAGCAATTAGTACACAGTAAGAACAAATAAAACACAACAATAAAACACACTGCTTTATTTTTCGACTGGCTGTACATTTCTCGGGGGTTGGAACTTAACTATCGGTGCGACCGTCTCAAGATTTTAGGTTCCCTGTTGCTGTCCCTTTTTTACTGTCGTTGCATCTTTGTCATTCTTTCCTATAAACACATATTTGTGCGAGTAGTTTGTTCTACTTATAATGTAAAAATTCATCAACCAATCGTTTGTTGACTGACGAAACCCAAATGCTGGCGTGTAGGACCCAAGTTATGACCGCAATATTTTAACGTTAATGTGTTTTTACTAAAGTAGAAATCCTCATAACTTGGCCCTTTTGAAGTGTTACGTGTTTTAGTAACTGATGCATCAGCATTTGTTGCAATGTTATTCATTTAAAAGTAAATGAAATAACATTGAAATAAAATAAAATAATTGATCTCAGGCGGGCTATTACAGTAGATACGCGAAAATAGGATGGAAAATGAGATGGAGGGAAAAAGAAATAGATTATGACCAAGAATAAAATGGGGAAAAGAAGTGAGGCAGAGACTAGAAGAAAAACGAGTCAGCTGGAGAGATGTGCCACAATTAGCTAACGATAGGCAGGAGTGGAGAAACATAACACAGAAATAGAAAAGCATATCTCGACCGAAACGTACAAGAGGAACCGATTACGAATAAGAAGTTTAATTTTTAGGTAGAATTCACTTTGCATTAGAAAAGTCCTAAAAAATATTTATGAAATTACTTATAAAAGCTCAGCAAAAGCTTATTTTTACTGTAGAATCATGCAATTAAACTAAAATAGTAAGTACAAAATATAATCCAAAAAAATTTGATTAATTTGGCCACTATGTAAATAACAAGTACGTTGTGTTTAAGTTTAAAGTAAGAAGTTATTTTGTCCTTGAAGCTACTCCTTCCCATCGAATGAAGCTATTAGATACGGTTATCGACTTGCTTTTATGCAGCTGATTTAATTTCCTTTAATCAGTTTTCGCGGAAAATGAGAGAGAAATATGATTGTAATCCTATAAAAATTCCGGTTTTAGGGTGGCGGTGTTTCATGTTTAGCATAATACAACGTTGATGTTCGGTACGGATTTAATGTTTGTTATCATAGATTTTCATAATTTTCACTTCACTTATTTCAGTGTAACTGCATTTTATCAATAAAAATCAGAAGTGTTCTTTTTCATAAGGGTTTAAATTGTTTAAATCTGCGGTTCCTAACCTGCGATCCGCAAACGCCCAGGGTTTCGCTTTAATGGTGCCTGTCCACGTGAGAGTAAACTACTCCCGATAGCAGCGTCGCCAAGGATACAGCCCCTGAGAGTAACTCGCGATTGGCTGTATCCTTGGCGACGCTGCTATCGAGAGTTGTTTACTCTCACGTGGACAGGCACCTTAAGATCTGAGAAGGTCCCCAAGAATTTTATTTAACCATATAAGATTAATTGTTAAAAATAGTATTGAAGCAATGATAAAGAAATTAGAGCTACAGTCTTAACAATCTCCTTTCTATTAATATTTACTCGCATTTTTCGATGCTCAATGAGTTTTTGGCAACTGCAAAAGAAAAAATTATTGATGACATAGGCAAAAGTTTTGTGGATCATTAGAATACTCTGAAAAAAATTAAAGAAAATCACCTATTAATCAAAGAATGGGAAGAACATTTTAAAACGTTATTTGATCAACCAAATGTCACACTCCCAGATTATTCTACCAGATATCGGAAACAATTTGTGGTTTAACGACATATTGTTCTGCAGGGCATCTATTGCGGCAACTAGATAGAGTGAAGGCAATATAACTCAAGAAAGTTCTGGGCCTGCCGAAGAACGCATCTAATACTTTTTCTTTTCACTTAGCAAACATAAGCACGATGGGAGAAGGGATTATAGGGAAATTTAAAGGCGTAACAACACAAGCCCAGGAAAAATACGGACAAATAATAAAAGAAAAGAATATGAAGTTTGTAGTCGAAGGTTTCAACTCTCAAGGATGGACACCAGAAACAAAGACACCTAATAACCTGTGTCACCCTTCATGGGTATCACCATCTAATATGTAAGAAACCACGCTTCCATCATGCAGAAGAGGAGTACTTGCCATCTGTGTAACCGCCCAGCAGATAGGTACCACCTAATAAAATGTGAGAAAAGAAGGAGCCGGTTCACTAACACAATTCATTACAGATTTATCCAAATAAATAACTGACTGACTATAATAAATATAACATTGTACTAAAAGAAAGAAATGTAATATTAGTAAGGTGGGTTAAATATGTTTGTTATCTGCATTTGTGTGAGGCGAAATAATGATTTATATATTAGAAGTATTTTTCATCATAAGCAATGTAACAAAATAAAATAATACAATTAAATTTTTATGTTCGCTTAGGGCTTAGGGAATTACAGTTGTTTGTACTGGGGAAATTATTATACCCTTGCAACATATTAAGCAGTTACTTAAATACATTTCATTTACTTTAAAATTAAAAAATAATCTTTAACCTATTGCAAAAATAATTTCATATAGCAAATATAATTCTTCAGATACTTAACAGAAATAGAGGAAGATTTGTGGTATTTTCTAAAGTGGGATTATTTTATTGATCAGTATAATAGTGTTTGAATGATCTACGGTTATCAAAACTTATTACAAATTAAATCTCAGAAATTGATGTAAGTTTAATATTTTGTTTGCAAATTTAATTATCACTAACCATTTTGTCACGCCGTCCGTATCCGGTTGTAAGTTTAATACGTGCTGGAGATAACTTCTCTTCCTATCACTTATGTGTATTGCTACAAGTAACAATGGCTACCAATTCATTAGATTTGGTGAACAATAGAATCCTCGCCCTCGCACTTGAGGGGCTAACACCCCAATGCACGGATAAAATACATAAAAACCCCAGTGCGTCAATTTAATAATGTTTCCGCTCACACGAGAATTGCACACTCTGTTTGGTTAGATTAAATTTTTATTTCGATCGGAGGACAAATTTTCAGTCTCGAGACAATAAGAACGCGAGGTAATTCGATAAAATCTTAACTTTTTGACGGCGAAATCTCAGGATAACAAGGAAACGAGATTGAAAAGATAAACATAGCACCTCAAAGAAATATAATTTACTGCAATATTAATTCTTGTGTTATAACCGGAAACTGGGGGAGTTTTCTTAAGATTTATAATAAAATTATTTTACTATTCAGTGGATACAAGGTTTATACTTCGATAAAAGTGCGCAAACACACAGGCATGTTATGGTTTGTTTCACAATAGCGGGTTATGCTGCCACAGCTCTTCTACATTCTTCCTACATTACAATTTAAGCGAGCCAAAAGTGAATTGCTTTTAAAGCTGGTTACTTAACTTTAAACTTATTTTAAGCTAATTGAACCATTAAAATATATACACTTTTAATACTACATATTTGAACGTTATCAAATTTTGTTGTTTGATTTTTTCGTTTCTTTGTGCTAATTCAATTCATTCTACGATTGGAATTGAAATGGGCACTGATCAGTTTTTTCAAACTCGGTTTGCCTAAGCTGCACCTTGATCGCTTGATTATGCTCTGGGATGTTTTTATGGCCCTATTAATGCTTTTCTGCTCCTTTCTGCGTTCTTCCAATTGCTTTTAACGTGATTTTATATGGCAAATGATGGGGTCACGTGACTTCTCTGTTCATTTTTTCAGCATAGCTGTAAAAAGCTGCAAAATTGTAGCTAGTGAGTGTTTGATTACAATATATACAGGGTGTCCCCGTTATCACCGCGAATATTTTAAGTGGTGATAGAGGACCTTTTTCTAAGGAAAAATTTCAAGTAAATTTTTTTCCTAAAATCAAATGCTAAGCTGATATCAACACTTACTTGATTTTTTTACACTTCTGCATTTATAAGACTCTGTCGCCGAAAATATCAATTCTATCGTAAATTACCTTACAGCCTTTTAATAGAACATGAAATTCGCTACCAAATTGGTTATAATCATTTTTTATCTATAGGCAATGGTTTGAGAGTTATAAAGCAGTTTGTGCAAAAAAATTTAAAAAATTAACAAAATTTAATTATTTCTTAGACTTTGCAACCGCTGTATCTTTAAAACGAAAGGTTGTACAAAAAAACAGACGGCCCATTCCAGATAGCAAATTTTATGGGCTACAACTTTGGTCAAGTGAAGTTTTTTGAAAATTAAACCGTTTTTCTGGAAAAGCTGAAAATATGGAATAGAGTGCAAAAACAAAATTTCCTACAAATATTGTTTTGTATTTAAAATAGCTTTTAAAGAGAGTGCGATTACGTGATTAAAACTGATGGAGGTCATTTTGAACACTTATTGAAGTAATTTTGTGGTTACATGTTAATTTTATTGCGTCCAGATGGATTTGCATTGTTTTGCATTTTATCGTTTTTTTTTCACCTTTTTCACTATTATAAACATTTCTATGATACATTTAGTTTTATTGAACAACATATTTACCGAAGTTGTAGTCCGTTAAATGCCTTATCCGCAATAGGCATCCGTTTTGCTCTACGACGTTTCGTTAAAAAGATGCGGCGTTTTTAAAAATTTACATAACTTATTTATATGCAATTTTACAATTTTTTGTTAAATTTGTTCGTTAGCTCCTTAAAAAAAATGACAAGGGGTGGTTTTCTGAAGAATCTCAAACTTCATAAAAAGCTTTGAAACTTATGAGATACATAATTTTATGAATGTTGCCGATGCTATGGCATTTTTAAATACAAAATATCATAATTAACGGGAGTTTTTGTTTTTCGAAAACGATAAAATGCAAAACAATGCAAATCCATCTGGACGCAATAAAATTAACATGTAACCACAAAATTACTTCAAAAAGTGTTCAAAATGACCTCCATCATTCAATTACGTAATCGCATTCTCTTTAAAAGCATTTTTAAATGCAAAACAATATTTGTAGGAAATTTTGTTTTTGCACTCTATTCCATATTTTCAGCTTTTCCGGAAAAACGGTTTGATTTTCAAAAAACTTCACTTGACCAAAGTTGTAGCCCATAAAATTTGCTATCCGGAATGGGCTATCAGTTTTTTTGTACAACCCTTCGTTTTAAAGATACAGCGGTTGCAAAGTCTAAAAAATAATTAAATTTTGTTAATTTTTTACATTTTTTTGTACAAACTGCTTTATAACTCTCAAACCATTGCCTGTAGACAAAAAAAAATGAATAAAACTAATTTTGTAGATAATTTCATGTTCTATTAAAAAGCTTTAAGGTATTTTACAATAAAATTGATAATTTCGGCTACAGAGTCTTATAAATGCAGAAGTGTAAAAAAATCAAGTAAGTGTTGATATCAGCTTAGCATTTGATTTTAGGAAAAAAATTTACTTGAAATTTTTTCTTAGAAAAAGGTCCTCTATCACCACTTAAAATATTCGCGGTGATAATGGGGACACCCTGTATGTATGTGTGGACCAAAATCGATGGGATTGCATGTATATTTCGCTTAATATTCTAGATTAAAAAAACGGTTAAATTACCAGAAATGTGCAGTTTTTTGAGACAAACTTAGAACCGTTTTCAAAAATTCTTTATCATTTCCGATTTTTGAGTTATTAGAAAAAAAGTGTTTTTTTTGTCATATTAATAATGTGTCATATCTCCATTATTGTTGTAAATATCAGAAAAAATTGTGGAGATTATTTTTAGGTATTTTTATGTAGAGTTCGATTTCACAAACAAAATTTATATTTAGTAGTGTATGTGCATTTCCTAATTGTAGACTTAAATCCAACGATAAATAGACATGACGTTTGTTATAGTTTAAGTCAAATATATCCTAAGTAATCGAAGGTGTGGTTTTGCGGGAATATAAATAAAGCACAACTGTGGCTCTATCCTGCGAGATCGCCCCGAATCCTGGTCTAGCAACGGAAGTGTTAAATAGGATTACTAACCCTATGGCTTTTACAGTCTACAGACGAACTAATCTGGCTACCCATCTAATATTTCTTACAATCCGTTCTAATGCGTTGATGGTCTTTTCGTTTATTTGCTAACTACGATAATAAGGATTCAAACTCTAGTAGAAGTAGCGATTAAAGAAATTTATATGTGGTAACCGAGTCGCCTATGTGTTCAGTAAAGAAATAACAGCTTTGGGTATAGTTACAGAACAATATTTAAATAAAAGCGCTTTTTCCTATTAAAGACCGCTAACCGCTAACCGCATTACAGATATGCCATAATTTCTCAAATTATTGCCTTTTTACAGGGAAGTTTTTTCCGGAGTCGTTTAAGATATTTTTAAAAACTGTGCACCATTTTACTTGCAAAAGATGCTCGTATTGGTAAATAGAGGAATTTAGATTTTATCTCTGATGGTTTCATGGCCAACGCAATCGCAAAAATGACCTTTATTTGCCAATTTTTCAGTTTTTTTCCCTATTTTTTGTCTGTAAATCATGAGTGGCACGTATAACACTGCAAAACATTTATTTTTGAAGTTCTTGATGCACTAGACACAGCTTTGTTCAGATTCTAGCAACAACATAGGTATATCTCTAAATTTCCTACTGATTTTACTTTGTATAAAGAAAATAAATTTTTAAAATTTATTTGTCGTCATAAACCTAAGTTAGATGTGTCCTTTATTTCCTCCAAGAAAACGTGTAGAGAAACAAAAGTTTAAAACTTGTAAAAGCTGCCATAGGGACTATCAGAAAATACAAACTTTGAAAATGCACTTTTAAATTAAGGATTAAATTTATGTTGAAGCTTGTAAACTTGCGTAAATTTGTACTACAAAGTTTGAATTTCCCTTCGTGAACATATAAGTAGTGGTTAAGGGCTTTTAATGCATTTACGCAGAGCATGACGTTTTCGAAAATGTGGGGTTTAACAATTTTTCAATTCACTTAGCAAGCGAAGTTTGAAAGAAAATTTTTGCGGATTTAAGCAAGCGTGGCGCTGGGGTGGTCACCCCTGAGTCTAATTTTAGCGGGTGCTCCGGCACAATGGTGTGTCATTAAAGTCACGTGCCACACGCTACCTAGCGATTAGTTTTATTATGAATTCCATTGTCACAGTCACAAACGTCACTGCGTTTACCCTTAACACCTTTAACGCAAAATTTCTAGCCACACAATTTGTTTGCTGACAACTGTAATAAAATCTTATTGTCGGTTTGTGTTTAAATCTATTTTGTATATCTAATGTTAATTTAGATCGAATTAGGCACTACGCAATTTTAATTCATGTACAGGATGGACCAAATTCGAATGTTTTACGGTTTATGTAGGTTACCATAATATTTAGCGAAAAAATCTGATATCGGCCTTTTGAGCTATTTTTTTTTGAAACAAGAACACCTGTCTAATCAGATTTTTAATATCACTTTCCATTTTGGTACTACAGATGAAAAATGAAATTCATCATTTTTGAAAATTTGCTATAACTTCTTTAGTTTTTAAAATAGAACAAAATGTTAAGAAGGATTTTTATTAGGAGTAACATTTCAATGCTTAATTTAAAAATAAAATAATTTTTTTAAAACTGATGTTTGCAATTAATAAACAAATAAACGTCATATCCAAGTAAATTTTGCAACTATTAAGCAAATCCGTGTATTCTTTTGTATTTTATAACTGTTTATTGTGGTATTGTGAACATAGCTAAATTTGAACACTTTGAAACGTTTAATAAGTTAAAAATTTATAATGTAAGTGCTGAAAAACGTAACGGCTGCTGCAGAATTTGCTTGTAAATGACATTTAGTTGTTTTTTAATTGCGAACATTACCTGTTCACGAAACCATGATAAACTTTGACAGCAAAATTTTCACAAAATTAACCATATCTCGATTAGTTTTTGCAACACATATATAAAACTATGTATTTTGGAAAAGCTTAAAAAACGCCTTTTCATGTAAAGTCATGGCCAATTAGGGTTTCTATTTAAAAAATATAAGATTCTACTTCTTATCTCGAAAGTCAACGTCGCCAAACAAAATTTAAATTTGGTTTTAAATTAAGCATTGAAATGTTAATAAAAAAACCTTCACAACATTTTGTTCTATTTTAATTAATAAAGAAGTTAAAACAAATTTTCAAAAATGATGAAATTTAATTTTTCGTCCGTAATGCCAAAATGGAAAGTGATATAAGAAGTCTGATTACACAAGCGTTTTTTTCTCAAAAAAATAGCCCGAGACACCAGATTTTTCGCCAATTATTACGGTAACCGAGTTACCCCGTAAAACATTTGAATTCCTGGAGATATTTTTACGTAGAATTAGATAAAAATATCTAAAAAGTCATGGCACCCTCAATTTTTGAGATATAAGATCACCTTGATTTTATTAAAATGCAATCATGATTGGTAATGGATTCATTTAACAGCTTTTTTTCTTCCGCTTTTCAATATGTATGGGTTGTCTTATCTATTTATACAACTTTTTTATGAATTTGCAAAAAATCAAAAATATTGCTAAATACATAAGCAATATAGTTGGAGTTGGAGAACAATAGATCTAATGTCATTTATTTTTTGTTCTTATTAGTTGTTAAACTTAGTTCTATTTTGTTGTTAATTACGGATGTGATGATGGAACACCTGCTTACAATCGACAAGTTGTATCAAACTATTTATTAGAAAGATTTACTAACTGGAGAAGAGGTCCCATTGCATGGACTCCCAGGTCTCCGGACCTAACCCCTCTTGATGTTTTTTTTTCAATGGAAAACTCTTAAAGATAAAAATTACAAAGAAAAGCTACATAGTTCTAAGATAGATGGCTATGGATTTATTTAACATTTTTGGAACATTTTGATTAACATTACGCCAAATTTAATAAGTTCTAAAGAAAAGTTGCATAAAATTTGTTAAAATAATTGAGTTGTATTCGCTGTGTTTTATATTAACGTAGCTAATAATTTACACATATTCATGAAAATTAGATGAATTGCTTAAGTTATTAGATTAATTTAAGTTGTTATTAGAGTATATAGACAATTGTTTTTAATTCAGTGAAGTTTTGCCACAAGTGTCGATGGAATTTGTCTGCATTCTTTGTCATTTGCAATTTAGCAAATTTTCGGTGTTATTCTTTTAGAAAACACGCCAAAAATTGGCCTTAATGGCAAAAAACGATAAAGTTTGAAATTAAACACAAAATTTATTATAAAATTGACATCAAAATTTTGTTCAATTATATCAAGCCGACCAACATTTGTCGATTTTTAACTATGTACACAATAAATAAATATGTCTAGTTGACTCCTTGTTAGGCAGAATAGACCCAAGTTCAAGCAATTAATTGTTTTTCGGTAACAATACGGTCCCATGACTAACGTAATGGTAATAGTGTATTGTAAGCGCATTCAAATAATAACAAAGGGCGGGATCCTATACTACCAATGCGAATCGAATCGAGATTATTTTGCACAAAGCAATTTTACAGGAGCCCGCCAGAGCAATTATTCAAGGCAGATGTGTGTAAGTTGTGGAAAATAGAAATAGACGCTGTAAATTTAAATAATTGCCTCTGCCAAACCATTTACGTTCCTAAATTGCTGTTGCTTATGGGGATACGTTAAGTGCAATGGTTGTTTTATTGCATCTTCCAAATAACACTCATACTGAATTTCTTCGGAATAAATTCTCTCATGTGAAGATTTGTAGTTTAACAAAATGGTCATGGACGTTCAAAAAGTTTTCTTAGTAGCTACAAATAACCATTTCTTTCAAGAAAAATGATGTATTTTGTAATATACTCACACACACACAATTTTTAAGCAGGGACCCGAACCGCAAAGAATAACGGTTCGATAAATTTTAACTTTCAGTTTGTGACTTTTTTCACAGTTGCCACAAAATAGAACAAAATAATTATAAAAAAATCATTAAAGAATTTTTTACTTAAAAACAAAACTATTTTTATATTATTTTAACGCAATAAAAGTGGTTTACAGTTATTATTATTGGCATTTGTTGTCATTTCCAAGGCTTACTATTTAAAAATGTTGCAATTCCTCTTAACTTTATCAAAAATTCTTAATAACTCGAAAATTGTTGCAGATAGGTATAGGCAACGCTAATACAGATTGATGCAGAATGTAATTTTCCATAAGAAAATGAAAAAAAAGTTTTGGCATTGTATTTGAAAAAAACGAGTTTTAGTGGTCTGAAGTTGTATCAAAAGAAAATTAAATTTTGGACACCCTGTAAGTAATGCATCGATTGCAAAAATTCCATGATGTACTCCAAGGTTTCTTCTAGGCATGGTCCAAATTTAAGCGTTTTTCTTCAAAAATGGCGGCTTTAGATAATATTAAGCATTACGATGAAAATCAAAAAATTTTCAAAAAAGTCCAAAAATCTAAAAAATGACTGCACTTAGGTATAGGAAATGCTAATAAAAGTCCCTCTAAAATAACGTTTTAAATCCAAATACGCAATAAAAAATATTATATATATATAATTGTATTTAAAATAAGAAAGTAGACGTCAATTTCCGGTATTTCCGGAAGTGTCGCCATCTTGAAAATATTTTCAATAAACAGATCAGATGCCATTATGGTCATAACCCAAATTTCAGATCCATACCATTTTTCATTCTTCATATATTTTTAAGTACCGGTCTCAATCAATCACCCTGTATGTTTATCGAAAAACACACACAATTAATAAAATAGGTTAAATTATTTACTCGTATTAAAGCTGCATAGTTTTGCTTTAAAATTAAAGTTTCCCTAGATAAAAGAAGTATATAGGTACTTGTTCTATATTTTCACTCACACGAAACAAATGTTTAGATTCCCATTCTTTTTCATTTCCCCAAACATTGCTAAATGCGAAGATAAGAATTTATAGACACGCTATCCATTTTTAAATCCCTTGTTCGATTGTTCCATCTACCGCACCACCACACACGTAATCTAAATGCATTTTTTATCAGTTTGTTTTCATATTTTTCTATAAATTGATATTTTTGTAATAGTCTTTAAACATGAAGCTTGCCGAATATGATTTAATTATGTTTTTATAGATAAACTGTCATGATTTACTTTTAAGTTGTGTAGTTTGTGAAAGTAAAGAACTCTCTTGTACTTTAGAAAACTGAACTGAAAAAATTAATTCAAAACAAAAAAATATTTAATTTTATTTTACTCCATCAGGTATAACCCTACACGGTTTTGCTGTAAAATAACATTTGGATATCAGAATAGACTGGATAAATGACACAAGGCTTGTAAAACAACATATCGTAGTTGAAATTAAAATTGAAGCCGCATGGTTATTTTTTATTAATACTTTAATACTGCGTATAGACTGGTGTCTCAAAAAACCTTGACTAGCGGGAAACTGTTTGTAGGATTTTTAATGTTTGAGTAGTAAAGTTTGTTAGTAATTTTATTTGATTGTGAGCTGCGAATTTTGACGAGCATTTTCAAAGCCAGAAACTCGTCTAATCCAGTGGTGGTTCTTGAGTTTCTGCTTGTAAGGCTTGACATGGGGAACTTTTCATTGCGCCAATGCAGTTTCTAAGAGCTTTAAACTGGATACGGTCTAGCGCCAAAAGAATATTCTCATTCTGCACGTGGTTCGGCTTACCGAACGTTATTTTAAATGTGCTGTCCAAAATTTTAACCTGGTTTACAGTCCGGCAATAGTTTTCATCAATTGTTCAGTTATTTTACGTTTGTTACTAGAATTAATATAGTGCCATAATTTAAGCCTAATTTCAAAGTTATTTTTCTTCAACTACATTTTTCAATTTGACTTTTAATCACATGTTTGAATTTACCAATTGTAATGTGCCGTCTTAAACTTTAAACTTTAATTATGTTCACCATATTATTGCTTAGAATTAAGCTACTGATGAAGAGTTTTCTTTATAAACTTCATGACCACCCATTATTCTCTACATGCAATATATTACTCGCATACAAGGAAATAAAAAATCAAAGATATTCAGAATACTAAATGTGTACTTTGTTTCATATAGCTAACGTATGCGAAGCAGATTTTTTGTGTTCAAAATACTGTTAAAATCCCTTGTAACGTTCAAACATGAAGCATTTGCTCTGCTAATCGACAACGTTTTTTATTTCTTATCTCATTTTTGCAAAACGAGCAGAACGTTGGTGTTTGCATTTACTTAGCCGATTCATAAAAAAAACTGCAATTGCAAAGTAAACTCCGTTATACTTCACGGGTGAAAATGAAAAATTAGGAATCCGGCTATCAGCGATCTGTGCAGAGATTAATTGATTTGTTGATTAATGGTAGGATTATGTAGTGTTTTACACGAGCGCCCTCTACTTTTGCTCGTTGAATATTTATTGCATTATTAATGGTGTATATTTGTCATACGTGGCGGTTTACATCATATATTGAAGTTACCTGATTGCTGTCATGTGTAAGCTGAACGCGGAACTGGTAAAATATTAACAGCTGGATTTTCCTTACTTTGATAAATACACATCGAAATATTTTACCTCTTGTTGCCTAGCAGAAACTAATTTGAATTATGCGGTAAATTTGGGACAGACAAATATATGAAAAAATGGCGATTATGTAGAAGAATAGAGGAATATTCAACTTTAATCATAGCAGTATTCTTAGATCTAAAAAGAGCTTTTGAAACTATTGACAGACAACGGTTATTAATAAAACTTGAACAGTACGGAGTCAGAGGCACAGAAAACAAATGGTTTGCAGATTATTTGAAATCTCGGTATCAAATTACAAAATTTAAAAATGAAACCTCAAATAGGATAATGAATAATTTAGGTGTTCCTCAAGGAAGTGTCCTTGGGCCTTTGTTATTTATACTGTACATGAATGACATTGTAGCAAATGTTGGAAACAGCGTCATAAATTTATTTGCAGATGATACTCTAATATTTATTAGTGGCAATAACGTTAACAGTATGGTAAGCAAATTAAATACTGACCTACATAGAGTCGCAGCGTGGTTAAAGGTGAACAAACTAAAAATAAATGTCGACAAAACAAACTACTTGGTGATAAACAATAAGAATGTGTGTAATCAGTAACTAGAATTAGATGGTGTAGTATTAAATAGAGTTAATGAAATTAAATACTTAGGTGTAATAATAGACGATAAGCTTGATTTTTAAAGTAATACTAATTATATAGTTAAAAAGGTTTATAAAAAAATAGGTTTTCTTGGTAGATTAAGCAGTAAACTTCCAGTCCTTACTAAAATTTCAACATACAAAAGTATCATAGCACCCCATTTCGAATACTGCTCTAGTATTTTATTTCTGTCAAACACTAATGATTTAGACCGGATTCAAAAATTGCAAAATAGGGCTATGAGAATTATTTTACACTGTTCCAGATACACCAAGATTACTCTGATTTTGGATACTTTACAGTGGCTTGGTATTAAACAACGGATAATTTTTAATACGAATATTTTCATTTTTAAGATTATAAATAACCTGCTTCCAAATTCTTTGTTAAAATATATAACCCAAAACTCTGATGTTCATAACTATCCGACTATAAACTGTAAAGACTTTAAATTGCCATTCAGGACCCGAAATTACACTCAAAATTCTCTTTTTTATAAAGGACTGAAATTTTACAATGATTTATCAAGTGATCTTAAATGTGAAACTAATATTGTAAGGTTTAGACGTAAGCTGAGTAGTTATATTAAGGAAAAGTTTTAAATTTTATATATTTATATATGTACATGTTATAAAATGTAAACCTAATTAGCAAATCGCTAAATAAATTATATTATTATTATTATTATTATTAAAATAATGTATCGATTATTGAAAATCAATTTTTTTTCTATTTCTAAGAAACTAGGAGACCTTATTTTTGGGATTTCCCTCGTATTTAGGAGCAATCATTAAAATAAATGAAGGGACGGACAAGGAAATACATGAAAGAACAGAGAAAGTCAAAAGAATATTTAACAGAATCTTTTTGGAAACAAAGAATTCCCAAAATGGCCAAAAGTTAAGATCGTAGTAACCTCAAATATAGGATTTTAATCTTACAACCCAATCGTTATCTGAAAACATGGTCGTGTCCATCTCTGACTTTTCACTAACCATTGTATTTTGAATAAATTACTTTAGTTTCATTCAGCGATTCTAAGCAAGTGATATTGTTCAAAATAACTAAGGCAATTTGACATGCACGATTGCATGCTTTAATATATGTTTTATTTTCTCATTACGGGGAAACTGGGTCTGGTGGTGGTTGTATATCTGATTACTTACTTAACTATAACTAGGAAAACTTTAATTTATAGGTTGCAGTTTGCTGTGACATGAACTATGTTTTTTATTTGACAGTATCAGTAGCGTATACGGTTCTAATTTTAATAGTAAATGTTACGTTCGGCGCTATATTTATTTTTCAAAGACCCTAGGCTAAAATAATAATGAAGCTTTTTTTTGAGAGTAGCTTTATTTGCAGATTTTTAGTGCAATATATACAATGTAATAACAAATAATAATAAAAAAGAAGCTCTTTCTAAAAAATAAAATTAAATAACAAAAATTAAGATCCTAAAACTGGCTTAAAAGTCAATTATGTTTAATAAGCTTTTAAGACCAACTGTTAAAAGTGTTGTACAGCATGACTACGCACATAATATTCAATTTACAATGATAACTATATGGGTTTGTTTTTAATTTAAAACATCAAATTGCTTGTAACAGATTCTTAAAAGCAATATTTTGGGACTTTTGGTGATCACAAAATGTTCTTAACTCTTGAATTATATGTGCTATTTATACACTCGCATCACGTTTTTGACAAAAGACTGAATGGATGCAATGAAAAGCAGAAATATGACGTTTACAATAAAAAGAAAAGCCCTGAGTTCATTTCCATGTAGATTTCATTCATGAACTCTGCAGGTTTCCATTTGGCACTCAAGCTGATATGGAAACAGCATAATATATGTACTCTATGGCGGTCTGTACTATTATTTTTATTATAACTGCTGTTGTAATAATAAAATTTGTGAATTTAACGTAAATAAGAGATTGTGTAAAATGTTCCTATTTGTTTAAAAGCTCACGATCTGTGTTAAATCCCCCAAATTATCTGTTTAATTGCTTTAATCGTTTCTATTACATGTAAATATTTTGATTTAGAGCGAATTTAATATTTTAAATCTAGATCTAGAGTTAGAAAACCTATTTTAGATATTTTTAAAATTTTTCGTGGCTTACTACCTTACGAATTAAAGTATAAAATCTTTAACTGTTGTCTCTGAGTCGTACAGTTACAAATATAGGTGTTTAATGGCGTAAAATGCAAATTTAAAACCAATTTTTAAAGTTTGTGGGAAACACGAAACTTCTACTGCTTTTTATATGCATTTCAGGTAAAATTAATTGTGTCAGTTGTTGTAAGCTCTCTGCATCAAAACACAGTTTAATAATACAATATAAATTAAATCTAGTTATAACAAAGTTGGTGTAATGATATAATAATGTAAAACATTAGTTGTTCCATTGTTTTGCATGCAAAACTACTATAACTGTAACTGAAACAAACTAGTTATAATAATCGTTATTTTGTAAATATGCAGGCATTACATATTTCATGCTATTAATAATGGAATGGTTCATGACGAACTGAAATGGGTAGAAAGCTGTTTAATTCGTTGTTTCTGTTGGGGAATGAAATACGCTGGATTACAAAGTTAATGTTTAATTTATTTAGTTGGTCTAATCGAACATTGTTATAAATAATGTTAAAAATGTTGTTTCTTGTCATAGTTTCAGAAATAACTAGTGAAGTTATATTAAACATGTTAGGATTATTGTATGTCTATCACCAATAAAAGTATTGAACATTTTGATGCAGAGAATGAACTATCTATCTGGTCAAATTTTAGCTGACCAGAGAAGGTCACGATATATCGTCGCTAAAATCTGAACAAGGCTGTGTTTATTACAACAAATCATGAAAACTTAATGTTTTGCAGAGTTTAACGTGCACATGGAAAAAATAGAAGAAACACTGAAAAGTTGAATAATAAAAGTAATTTTTGAGATCGCGTTGGCCATGAAACCGTCAGAGATAAAATCGAAATTCTTCTATTTACCAATGCGCGCATCCTTTGCAAGTATAATAGTGAAAAGTCTTTAAAAAAATCTTAAACGGTTCCGGAGAAAAACGTCAAAAACGAAACCCTTGCAAAAGCGCTATGATTTGAGAAGTTGTATAACTAAATGTATGCGACTTGCATAGGCGTTTAACATAGGGGAAACCGTTTTTACAAGGGCCTCGTTTTTGGCGTTTTTGGCGTTTTTGCGTTGTTTTATGTGTAAAACTAACATGAAAAATAAACAAAAGAGCCAGATGAATCAAATTTTCAAGTAAATTTGGAGGAAATATATTAAATTTTGTTTATATATCATAAAAAAATATGTTGGAACTGTTTGTTTTATTAGCTAATTAAGCCCTTGTTTTGTACAACACATTTAACGAAGCGCTGTGTGATCGCTTATCACTGAAGGTAAAGTTTTATGAATATTCATTATGAAACCGAAGCAGGTGTGGCCCTAAAAACATCATTAGAAGTTTGAACAAGTTGAGCACTTTGTACCTGGCAAATATTCGAAAGTAATTTATCAATTACTTTTACCTAATTATGAAACTTTGTTATAACGTCCTCTGAAATAACTCTGAGATTACGTGGAAATGATTTTAAAACACGCAGCGACTCAGAAAGCCTAATTTTACAGTTTTCCTTGATAAAAACGTTCGTATTTTAAGTAATTAACAAAAAAAATAAGTCGCTTTTTTATTTGACGTCAGCAAAAAAACACACTATTTAATTTTTGTCAGTACAAATAACGTTTAAAATATTGTTGACTTAATAGAAATTGGGTATTTCCATAAATTGTACGAAACCTTTGATATTTTGATGGTTTTTTCGTACTGTTACAATTGTCGGATTATATTTTAAAATTAATTAAGTAATTATGAAGTCCAGCAACAGAAGCGACAGAATACTCGCTGTGGAAAGCTACAGGAAAACCTAAGAGACCGCAAACAGTCATCCCTCCAATAAAAACCGAAGAAGCACCTTACAAAAGTCGTTCCAGCTTTGAGATTTGGAGCAGCCTGGAGAAGAGGAGGAGGAAGTTCTACGGGTCCTTGGGTCCCAGCTAGAATTGCCAATAAAAATCTTTAATGTTCATGAAGTAAAAGCATCAATAAAACAATTAAACCCAAAAAAAGCGCTGGGAGAGTCATTAAAGAGCTACCGGACCTTGGTGTAAAACTTCTAACTCAGATCTTTAATGCAATACTAAGTATTGGACACTTTCTAATACAATGGAAAGCTACCCAAATAATCATGAACCCCTAACCTGGTAAGCCAGTAAACGATGTTCGTATAGATCTATCAATTTTCTTCCAATTCTCTCTAAACTATTTGAGAAACTATTCTTGGGAAGAATTAAACCTATCCTGGAAGTAAAACAAAGTACCTATACCAGACCACCAATTTGGGTTTAGATGTTAGCACGGTACAGTCGAACAAGTTCATCGAATAACAAACACGATAACTCAAGCATTCGAAGACAAGGATTATTGTATAGGTATTTTTAGACATCAGTCTAGCCTTTAATAAAGTCTGGTATGTGGGACTGCTGTACAAAATTAGAAAAATACTTCCAGACAACATATACATTATTCTGAAATCGTACCTGGAAAATAGATATAACACAAGGGGTAATACTCATCGTTGTGCCCAGTAAAATCAGGTGTACCACAGGGCAGCATATTGGGGCCAGTGTTATATTTACTATATACAGCTGTCTTACCAACTACAGCAAACAGCATGACCGCTACTAATGCGGATGACACTACTGTCCTAGTCAGGCACAGAGATCCAATAGTAGCAACCTACATACTGCAAAATAACCTAAATAAAGTTCAGTCATGGCTAAAAAGGTACCACATTAAAACCAATGAAGCAAAGTCAGTTAAGATCACTTTTACTCTAAAAAAGGGCAACTGTCCCCCTGTCCAACTAAACAATCGTCAACTAACTCGAGCTGAAGAAGCAAAATATCTGGGTATCCACCTGGACAGAAGACTAACTAACTTGGAGAAAGCATATATTTACAAAGAGTAAGCAACTATGTCTCAAACTACAAAAAATGTACTGGATTATAGGAAAGAAATCAGCATGATCTCTAGAAAACTAACTCTTGATTTATAAATCTATCCTAAAACCTATCCAGACCTACGGTGTTCAATTGTGGGGATCGGCTTCTAACTCAAATATTAAAATACTCGGAAGATTCCAATGAAAATGAAAAGCAATAACGACTTATAAAATAGCAATATGTAAAATTTTAGTGTTCTACATTTCGTGTCTATAAATAGAAACTCTAAAAAGCAAAAAAACTCAATTATCGTGTTTATTTTTAACGAATTTCTTTAAAAAAAATGAAGGTAAAGTTTGCGGTTAGTCCAAAGCAAAAACATTTCAAGTAAAATAAGAATATAAATTGAATTTAAAACCTTATACATATTTCAAATAGTTGAAATATGACAAAAACCGTAAGAATATGGTACTGCTAGATAATTGAAAAAGTTGAAATGTATTTTAAGAGTAAAAGGTTTAGCAATAATGTAAAAGTTTTGGAACTGTATACTTTTCCTAAAGCTGATTATTTTATAAAAGGATTTGAGAGAAACGAATGGCTTCAACATTGGAAAAATTGCAAAAAAGCACTGTAATATATGAGTAGCTCTGTGTTGACTGAGCAATAAAAAAGATTAATTGGTAAAAGAAGGTTAAAAATGTTAGTAAACGAAAATTAATCGTTGGGATAAATTATTTTGGTTTGGTGTTACAATTTTTCAGTTAAATACGGGAACTTCAGATAAACAACTGATTAATTATATGCAAGTGCCTGAAACGTGTTTGTATGGGATTATAATTGTCTGGTAATTAACTCAAAATGTTTTTTTTTTCGTAAAATGTGTGACGAATTCGCAGGTTGTGACTGAACGAATTAATTAACCCTTAAGTGAGCAATTTTTTTTTTAAAGTCTGAATTTTTTTTTGAGAGTTGAAAAGTCTTCTATAGTTTGGGAAAAATAATTTAAAAAATCTAGTTTTCACGAATCAAATGAAATTGGCCCTTTTTGGCATTTTGCATATACTCAAAGCTGGGCATTTAGGTACAAGTTCCATATGCGATACATAGGTTAGGTTAGGTTAGGTTTTCTTGTATTCTGGTTACTTTTCTTGTATTCTGGTTACTTTTCTTGTATTCTGGTTACTTTTCTTGTATTCTGGTTACTTTTCTTGTATTCTGGTTACTTTTCTTGTATTCTGGTTACTTTTCTTGTATTCTGGTTACTTTTCTTGTATTCTGGTTACTTTTCTTGTATTCTGGTTACTTTTCTTGTATTCTGGTTACTTTTCTTGTATTCTGGTTACTTTTCTTGTATTCTGGTTACTTTTCTTGTATTCTGGTTACTTTTCTTGTATTCTGGTTACTTTTCTTGTATTCTGGTTACTTTTCTTGTATTCTGGTTACTTTTCTTGTATTCTGGTTACTTTTCTTGTATTCTGGTTACTTTTCTTGTATTCTGGTTACTTTTCTTGTATTCTGGTTACTTTTCTTGTATTCTGGTTACTTTTCTTGTATTCTGGTTACTTTTCTTGTATTCTGGTTACTTTTCTTGTATTCTGGTTACTTTTCTTGTATTCTGGTTACTTTTCTTGTATTCTGGTTACTTTTCTTGTATTCTGGTTACTTTTCTTGTATTCTGGTTACTTTTCTTGTATTCTGGTTACTTTTCTTGTATTCTGGTTACTTTTCTTGTATTCTGGTTACTTTTCTTGTATTCTGGTTACTTTTCTTGTATTCTGGTTACTTTTCTTGTATTCTGGTTACTTTTCTTGTATTCTGGTTACTTTTCTTGTATTCTGGTTACTTTTCTTGTATTCTGGTTACTTTTCTTGTATTCTGGTTACTTTTCTTGTATTCTGGTTACTTTTCTTGTATTCTGGTTACTTTTCTTGTATTCTGGTTACTTTTCTTGTATTCTGGTTACTTTTCTTGTATTCTGGTTACTTTTCTTGTATTCTGGTTACTTTTCTTGTATTCTGGTTACTTTTCTTGTATTCTG
This sequence comes from Elmis aenea, assembly GCA_947652605.1. Lineage (NCBI taxonomy): Eukaryota > Metazoa > Arthropoda > Insecta > Coleoptera > Elmidae > Elmis > Elmis aenea. Next base: position 50,678,643 of record OX393580.1, on the reverse strand, counting down.
GTTACTTTTCTTGTATTCTGGTTACTTTTCTTGTATTCTGGTTACTTTTCTTGTATTCTGGTTACTTTTCTTGTATTCTGGTTACTTTTCTTGTATTCTGGTTACTTTTCTTGTATTCTGGTTACTTTTCTTGTATTCTGGTTACTTTTCTTGTATTCTGGTTACTTTTCTTGTATTCTGGTTACTTTTCTTGTATTCTGGTTACTTTTCTTGTATTCTGGTTACTTTTCTTGTATTCTGGTTACTTTTCTTGTATTCTGGTTACTTTTCTTGTATTCTGGTTACTTTTCTTGTATTCTGGTTACTTTTCTTGTATTCTGGTTACTTTTCTTGTATTCTGGTTACTTTTCTTGTATTCTGGTTACTTTTCTTGTATTCTGGTTACTTTTCTTGTATTCTGGTTACTTTTCTTGTATTCTGGTTACTTTTCTTGTATTCTGGTTACTTTTCTTGTATTCTGGTTACTTTTCTTGTATTCTGGTTACTTTTCTTGTATTCTGGTTACTTTTCTTGTATTCTGGTTACTTTTCTTGTATTCTGGTTACTTTTCTTGTATTCTGGTTACTTTTCTTGTATTCTGGTTACTTTTCTTGTATTCTGGTTACTTTTCTTGTATTCTGGTTACTTTTCTTGTATTCTGGTTACTTTTCTTGTATTCTGGTTACTTTTCTTGTATTCTGGTTACTTTTCTTGTATTCTGGTTACTTTTCTTGTATTCTGGTTACTTTTCTTGTATTCTGGTTACTTTTCTTGTATTCTGGTTACTTTTCTTGTATTCTGGTTACTTTTCTTGTATTCTGGTTACTTTTCTTGTATTCTGGTTACTTTTCTTGTATTCTGGTTACTTTTCTTGTATTCTGGTTACTTTTCTTGTATTCTGGTTACTTTTCTTGTATTCTGGTTACTTTTCTTGTATTCTGGTTACTTTTCTTGTATTCTGGTTACTTTTCTTGTATTCTGGTTACTTTTCTTGTATTCTGGTTACTTTTCTTGTATTCTGGTTACTTTTCTTGTATTCTGGTTACTTTTCTTGTATTCTGGTTACTTTTCTTGTATTCTGGTTACTTTTCTTGTATTCTGGTTACTTTTCTTGTATTCTGGTTACTTTTCTTGTATTCTGGTTACTTTTCTTGTATTCTGGTTACTTTTCTTGTATTCTGGTTACTTTTCTTGTATTCTGGTTACTTTTCTTGTATTCTGGTTACTTTTCTTGTATTCTGGTTACTTTTCTTGTATTCTGGTTACTTTTCTTGTATTCTGGTTACTTTTCTTGTATTCTGGTTACTTTTCTTGTATTCTGGTTACTTTTCTTGTATTCTGGTTACTTTTCTTGTATTCTGGTTACTTTTCTTGTATTCTGGTTACTTTTCTTGTATTCTGGTTACTTTTCTTGTATTCTGGTTACTTTTCTTGTATTCTGGTTACTTTTCTTGTATTCTGGTTACTTTTCTTGTATTCTGGTTACTTTTCTTGTATTCTGGTTACTTTTCTTGTATTCTGGTTACTTTTCTTGTATTCTGGTTACTTTTCTTGTATTCTGGTTACTTTTCTTGTATTCTGGTTACTTTTCTTGTATTCTGGTTACTTTTCTTGTATTCTGGTTACTTTTCTTGTATTCTGGTTACTTTTCTTGTATTCTGGTTACTTTTCTTGTATTCTGGTTACTTTTCTTGTATTCTGGTTACTTTTCTTGTATTCTGGTTACTTTTCTTGTATTCTGGTTACTTTTCTTGTATTCTGGTTACTTTTCTTGTATTCTGGTTACTTTTCTTGTATTCTGGTTACTTTTCTTGTATTCTGGTTACTTTTCTTGTATTCTGGTTACTTTTCTTGTATTCTGGTTACTTTTCTTGTATTCTGGTTACTTTTCTTGTATTCTGGTTACTTTTCTTGTATTCTGGTTACTTTTCTTGTATTCTGGTTACTTTTCTTGTATTCTGGTTACTTTTCTTGTATTCTGGTTACTTTTCTTGTATTCTGGTTACTTTTCTTGTATTCTGGTTACTTTTCTTGTATTCTGGTTACTTTTCTTGTATTCTGGTTACTTTTCTTGTATTCTGGTTACTTTTCTTGTATTCTGGTTACTTTTCTTGTATTCTGGTTACTTTTCTTGTATTCTGGTTACTTTTCTTGTATTCTGGTTACTTTTCTTGTATTCTGGTTACTTTTCTTGTATTCTGGTTACTTTTCTTGTATTCTGGTTACTTTTCTTGTATTCTGGTTACTTTTCTTGTATTCTGGTTACTTTTCTTGTATTCTGGTTACTTTTCTTGTATTCTGGTTACTTTTCTTGTATTCTGGTTACTTTTCTTGTATTCTGGTTACTTTTCTTGTATTCTGGTTACTTTTCTTGTATTCTGGTTACTTTTCTTGTATTCTGGTTACTTTTCTTGTATTCTGGTTACTTTTCTTGTATTCTGGTTACTTTTCTTGTATTCTGGTTACTTTTCTTGTATTCTGGTTACTTTTCTTGTATTCTGGTTACTTTTCTTGTATTCTGGTTACTTTTCTTGTATTCTGGTTACTTTTCTTGTATTCTGGTTACTTTTCTTGTATTCTGGTTACTTTTCTTGTATTCTGGTTACTTTTCTTGTATTCTGGTTACTTTTCTTGTATTCTGGTTACTTTTCTTGTATTCTGGTTACTTTTCTTGTATTCTGGTTACTTTTCTTGTATTCTGGTTACTTTTCTTGTATTCTGGTTACTTTTCTTGTATTCTGGTTACTTTTCTTGTATTCTGGTTACTTTTCTTGTATTCTGGTTACTTTTCTTGTATTCTGGTTACTTTTCTTGTATTCTGGTTACTTTTCTTGTATTCTGGTTACTTTTCTTGTATTCTGGTTACTTTTCTTGTATTCTGGTTACTTTTCTTGTATTCTGGTTACTTTTCTTGTATTCTGGTTACTTTTCTTGTATTCTGGTTACTTTTCTTGTATTCTGGTTACTTTTCTTGTATTCTGGTTACTTTTCTTGTATTCTGGTTACTTTTCTTGTATTCTGGTTACTTTCTTGTATTCTGGTTACTTTTCTTGTATTCTGGTTACTTTTCTTGTATTCTGGTTACTTTTCTTGTATT